>JAVGVS010000082.1:1266838-1677483 GCA_032718565.1 Distichodus sexfasciatus
GAAGGAGGGGTGGTAGTGAAGGGGGGTGGAGAAAGAGAGTGAGTGACTGAGAGAGGGCAGACGCCACAACAACAGGCGTGGGAAACTTCCAACATCTCGCGAGAGTTAGAAAACTCTCACAATAGAGCAGCGTGGAGCTCGGTGCTTAGTATCGCGAGACTTGTCCTGAGCGCCTGGGACGTTTGTGTTACGCAAGGCTGAAACGGTGAGCCGTTCCCACGCAGCCTTGGTAGCGCTGAATATCTTCAGGATATCGGCAGTGGTGTGATGATATTTCTGTGTGAGATTAAATTTTTGTTACTGGCTAACTGTAAATAGACACCAATAATTCACTTTCTCATATCTGTAGACCTTCTTCCAACTTTACTAGATACTAACAAAAATACATATGAGCATACAGAGGGATGCATTGGGCAACAGTCTGAGATATGATATAAATATAGTAGAACATTTCTTTAACCCTTTCAGGGGCACTTGGTAGCATAATGGTTAGGGAGTTGGCCCTGCGATTGTAGAGTCACTGGTTCAAGTCCTGGGCTGGTTAGGGTATTTATAAGCAAAGTACCTTCCGCATGGACTGCTCCTTGGGCTGTATGTCAGCTGCCTACTGCTTCTTCAAAATTCATGATTGTTGTCCCCAGTATTTAAAATGTCTTGATACAGGAGTCACTTAACTATGTGCATCAGGCCTAAATTTTAGACGTTGAATCTGGACCTGTGTTATTCTTTTTTTATTACCCTTCTGTCTGCCAGAGCGAAGGAGAGTGGAAGAGGAGGGAAATGTGTGAGAGAGAGAAGGTTGGAGTGACAGAGAGAGAAAGTGAGTGTTATAAGGTATGGCCAGAGACTGGGACTGGACAGGGGTTCTGAGACCTCAAAGTCTGGAAAAAAAAGAACTTCATCCCATGGAACCAATTTTCCATTCTTTTCCCCTCTCACTTTTTATGGTCTGAGGAAGCCTTCCAATTACTTGTAGTTTTATAGGAAGTGTAAAATTTCCATAATCTTGCACAGATGAAACCAGTAAAAATACAGGCATATGTATGCTATACAGAAATAATATTAACTACAGCAGTCTTTGCATATTGCATGTTCACAAAGAAGGAGAATCTGATTGTGATTTCTGTGTTTAATATACGATCCCAGATGTGTTTTAAAATTAATAATCTTTTTAAGGATACTAACAGACACGCTCTAAAGCTTTCTGTAGTTAATCTCTCTTAAATCTGCTGCCTTACTCACACCATGAACTGTTCAGCACATCTTCAAGTGTGCTGGAATAAAAGCAACTTCAGTAAGCACCATAATTTTCAATTTCATACACTGTATTGTAATACGTTTTGTGAAGCAAATTCACTACTCTGTTTTCTCTTTTGATTATGCCCTGTTATTCCTCTTACCTTACTTTTCCTCTGAATTCTTCTCTGGCTTTCACTCATTCTATTATGCTTTTTCCCTCTCTCAGATATAAAACATTATTTTTAATGGACGAGACATATCTCTAGAATTCAATAAAGGCAGCATTCACTGCCTGCTCAAGCAATCAGAACTAAGTCGTGAGTGTGCCTCCTGTTAATCTACTACTGTTGAATGCTTATGCATTTGGCCAAGAGAAAGACAGTTTGCAAGTTCTGATACTGTGCCCACAGACTTAAAACAAACTTGTAGCTTCCAGCTTACATTATGCTGGCTGGCCGGTGTGGATTTGAATAAGACTGGGTTCTCCCTGAGAGTCATACAGAAAGTCACAATGGAGTCATCATCATTTCAGTGAGGGCAGAAGTTCTCATTAGCACACAGACAAGGCTTAAAGTTATAATATTGAACTGAGAAATAATATGAATTTTAGAGTGTGACACTCTGAGTGTGCTGAAACAATACGTATGGAAAAATATTTCTTGGAAGAGTTGCATATTTCCTTTCAGGCGTAATGATAGAACAGCTGAAGAGATTTGAAATGAAGTTTCAAAAAACCAAAACCTTTTTGATGTAAGAAATCTCTATGCACAAACAAAAACACACATAGACATATTTAATGCCTTTAAGATCAGGAAGTACTTTCACTTATGACAATCAGTGCCTCTGGTGTGTCTGTGTGTGAGTCTGCGTTTAGGGGGAAGCCCAGGGGAACAAGGGGCAGACAGTTTGACTAATGGAAAGGATGTGCAGCCCTAAGGGAGGCTGCTCAACTTTGAAAAGGCTAGATGTCACTGAGTCTGCACAACCTAAATTTCACTTTCTGAATTTATCTCATGATTGCATGATCTTTAAATTACATGTGAAGTTGTAAAGTGCCACATTGTTTGTATTTATTCATTTATTTAAACTAAAAACTAATAAATATTTTTCTAAACTAATGAATACACCAGATGTATTCATATTCACTTATTTAACTATCATCAGAGCAACAGTTGCACTCAAAATTATTCAACCCCCATTGCAAAATTGACAAAATTTACAAACTTTCAGCTGTTTGCAATAAACAAGACAAACAAGAACAATTTAAAAAGCTCAATACAACTACTATACAAGTGGTTTCGCCACATTCAACACAAAATGTCACTTTTAGTGACTACTGCAGTTTCACAATTATTCAACCCCTTAACGACATAACATGATGCATAGCCAGACACCAGCTTCTGGCAGCGCTCTTAAGGAATCTTAGTCCATTCCTCATGGACAATGACCTCCAGCTCACTATTGTTCTGGTTTGTGTACTGCAACCACCTTCTACAAATCCCACCAGAGATTTTCTATGGGGTTCAAGTTAGGCAACTGTGATGGCCACTCTACAATCTTCCAGGACCTTTTCTGAAACCAAGCCTTGGTGGTCTTTGAGGTATGCTTGGGATCATTGTCCTGTTGGAAGGTCCAGTGATGCCCAAGCTTCAGCTTCATCACAGACGGCACGACATGTTCTCCAAGTATTTTCTATTATCTGATACTTTGCAGCCCTCCGCTGCAAGTTCCCAGTGCCAGAAGAATAAAAACAGTTCCAGAGCCACCGCCACCACCATGTTTCACTTAAACAGGGTGTTCTGTTCAGCATATGCTTCATTCTTGCTCTTCCAGACATAATGCTGATCCATAGGACCAAAAAGCTCCAGTTTTCTGTTCATCACTCCACAGCACAGGATCTCAAAAGTTCTGTGTCTTATTTATATGGTTTTGAGCACATTGGTGCTGACTTGTCTTGTGATTTTGGTGTTCCTCTTGGAGTTTGGGCTTGGAAACCTTCAGCATTAAGTGTGCACCATACGTGGAAACTGATACCTTAGTGCCTGCTGCCACCAAGTCTTGCTGCAGATCTTTTACAGTCACTTGAGGGTTTTTGGCCACCTTCCTTCTCAGAAACCTAGTGGCAGCTGTTGACATCTTCCTCTTTCTGCCACATGCAGGTAGTGTAACCACTGTTCCTTTAACTTTAAACTTGCGAACTATGCTTCCAGTGGTATCTCTAGGAACATTCGATGGCTTTAATATTTTTTTTGTATCTTTTCCCTTGTTTGTGCAAGGCAATGATCTCTTCTCTAGACTTTCTCAACTATTCTTTTGACTTATCCATGTTTCTACTATGCAGTCAAAGGTCACTGTGATTATGCCCCTAGCCATTCTAGGCATTTGATGAGTTCTAGCTCACGCACACCTGATGCAGCTTATGAGGCTAGTTATAATTCTAACAATAATGCTTGAGACAACACCTGATTTGCAAACCTGAGCTCATATGATGGATTCTATTCAGGGGGTTGAATAATTTTGAAACTGCAATAGTCAGTAAAAGTGACATTTTGTGTTGAATGTGGCGAAACCACTTATTACCACAATATTAGTTGTGTTGAGCTGTTTAAATTGTTCTTGTGTGACTTGTTTATTGCAAACAGCTGAAAGTTTGTAAATTTTGCCAATAACCCTAATTGCAATGGGGGTTGAATAATTTTGAGTTCAATTGTATTAATTTCTTATGTTAATCACCTTACTTTGTGTGCTGCTATGAGCCTTTTGTAAGGTCAGGTTTCTGCAATTATTGCATCAAATAAGTTTAGGCATTGTACAAAATGGGCAAAACAATGTGAATCATTCAGCCCATCGTAGATGACTTTCCAGTCAAATAGAGAATTACATGTTGATGTCTGATATTTCCTGACTTGCACTCCAATTCAAGCAAAAAGGGATTAAAAAAGATTCTTGCTATATGGAAAACAGGTCACACAAAAATGTTTGCTTTCTCTCCCTATCTCTCTTTTGCTCTGTCTCTCGCAACATCACACAAAGACAGTTCAGTACATTTGCCTTGGGCAACCAGTGTTGATGTAAAAAGCTGTACTTCAGCTGAGGGCCGAAACACAAGTTCCCTAAAATAATGTGCCAGAGGACAGATAATGTTTGATCAAGTGGAGAAGTAAACAAGCACAATGTTATGAAACAACAAAAATCCATTAAATAGAAAAATAAATAGCTATTTCTAGTTGACTAAAACATCAGTCTGTTTTATTTACTTACTTACTTACTTACTTACACACTGAATGATTTACTTTTTCTTTTGGTACCTGCATCACCATTTTTGTACGACTACTATGGCAAGCAGATTTAGAGGATCTAAAGGATATCAGAAATAAATTTTTCACCAAATTACTACATTCTTGATATCTGAAATTCAATTGTAATTAGTTATAATATCAATTCTTGATATAGGAAACAGAATTTTAACTAGTGAGATGTAGGACTCATTCATTTCAATGGGAGTTGCAATTTGAACTAATTAAATAGCCAATTTCTGAAATCAGGAATTCAATAATAACTTGTTATAATTCAGTTTTAACTAGTTGCAATGCCAATTTCTGATATTGGGAATGAAATTTAATTAATAAAAAATGTCTTTGTCTCTCTTTCTAGTTTTTGTCTCTCTTTCTAGTTTAAAGTTTACATTTATATTGTATTTCTAGTTTAAAGTGTATATTTTAAATTCTATTTATGTACCTTGTTCATTGTTGTTTGCACTGTTAAAACTGGAGCCATGTCGTCTCGTCTCTCTGTATACTTGTACAGCAGAGATGACAATAAAGTTTACTTTGACTTTACTTTGACTTTGATGACTTGTAAATATTGGCGGTTACTGAGTTAACGTTAATGTTATATTAATGTTCTAAACAAGCCCTCAGCAGCTAGCTGGCTGGTAGAAAGGCCATAAAGAAGGCCCCAAAAGTGGCGACAGCTGAACGGCTGTGGTGCTGAGTTACACTAACGATGGTACTTTGAATAAGATTGCTTAGTAATTCGGTCCAATGAATGAATTAAGTTAAACAAAGAAGTTAGGTGTACTTGTGATACTAATATAGAGAACATGCAACAGTGTGATCAACTTCCTAGAAACCTGGGAATTTCAGTTAGACTCATTGAATATCCTGACTATAAAAGGAAGCTGCTTTAATGACGTTTACTGATGTGTAATTTAAAGGTTAAAGCAGAGCTAAGTATACACCTTCAGACTCTCAGCCAAAATTACTACACCATGTGATTTACATCAGTAAAGTGCCTTTTCAATCACTGTAAATAAAAAGGATGAAATGATTACATTTATGTTTAGATAATAATAATCACACACAAAATACTGAATTAGATGTTTTGCTGTCTTTAACATGTTTTGGGAGATTCAGTGATACTATAAATCATACAGAATATGTATCATTTATGTAATATGTATAATAATATGTATAATAATTTCTAATAAAAGTACAGTGGTGTGAAAAAGTGTTTGCCCCCTTCCTGATTTCTCATTTTTTTCCATGTTTGTCACATTTAAATGTGTCAGATCATCAAACAAATTTAAATATTAGTCAAAGACAACACAAGTAAACACAAAATGCAGTTTTAAGTGAAGGATTTTATTATTAAGGGAGAAAAAAAATCCAAACCTACATGGCCCTGTGTGACAAAGTGATTGCCCCCTAAACCTAATAACTGTTTGGGCCACCCTTAGCACCAACAACTGCAAAGTTTGCGATAACTTGCAATGAGTCTTTTACAGCGCTGTGGAGGAATTTTGGCCCACTCATCTTTTTGTAGTTCAGCCACATTGGAGGGTTTTCGAGCATGAACCGCCTTTTTAAAGTCATGCCACAGCATCTCAATAGGATTCAGGTCAGGACTTTGACTAGGCCACTCCAAAGTCTTAATTTTATTTTTCTTCAGCCAATCAGAGGTGGACTTGCTGGTGTGTTTTGGATCATTGTCCTGCTGCAGAGCCCAAGTGTGTTTCAGCTTGAGGTCACGAACAGATGGCCGGACATTCTCCTTCAGGAGTTTTTGGTAGACAGCAGAATTCATGGTTCCATTTATCACAGCAAGTCTTCCAGGTCCTGAAGCAGCAAAACAGCCCCAGACCATCACACTACCACCACCATATTTTACTGTTGGTATGATGTTCTTTTTCTGAAATGCGGTGTTACTTCTATGCCAGATGTAATGGGACACACACCTTCCAAAAAGTTCAACTTTTGTCTCATCAGTCCACAGATTATTTTCCCAAAAGTCTTGGGGATCATCAAGATGTTTTCTGGCAAAATTGAGACGAGCCTTAATGTTCTTTTTGCTCAGCAGTGGTTTTCGTCTTGGCACTCTGCCATGCAGGCCATTTTTGCCCAGTCTCTTTCTTATGGTGGAGTCATGAACACTGACCTTAACTGAGGCAAGTGAGGCCTGAAGATCTTTGGATGTTGTTGTGGGGTCTTTTGTGACCTCTTGGATGAGTCGTCGCTGCACTCTTGGGGTAATTTTGGTTGGCTGGCCACTCCTGGGAAGGTTCACCACTGTTCCATGTTTTCGCCATTTGTGGACAATGGCTCTCACTGTGGTTTGCTGGAGTCCCAAAGTTTTAGAAATGGCTTTATAACCTTTTCCAGACTGATAGATCTCACTTACTTCCTTTCTCATTTGTTCCTAAATTTCTTTGGATCTCGGCGTGATGTCCAGCTCTTGACAATCTCTCTTGATGAAGCTCTTGGTCTACTTCACTTTGTCAGGCAGGTCTTATTTAAGTGATTTCTTGATTGAGAACAGATGTGGCAGTAATCAGGCCTGGGTGTGACTAGAGATATTGAACTCAGGTGTGATGAACCACTGTTAAGTCATGTTTTAACAGGGGGGCAATCACTTTGTCACACAGGGCCATGTAGGTTTGGATTTTTTTTTTTTCCCTTAAGATAAAATCATCCGCTTAAAAAACGCATTTTGTGTTTACTTATGTTGTCTTTGACTAATATTAAAAGTTGTCTGATGATCTGACATATTTAAGTGTGACAAACATGGAAAAAAGTGAGAAATTAGGAAGGGGGCAAACACTTGGATTCCATTGCCTTCTTCAAAATATGATGTGCTCTAAATATTAATTCAGTTGGTAGCATAACGGCTAGGGACTTTGCCCCACTGGTCCCAGGCCAGGAAAGGTACTACTGAGGCTCATGAGCATGGTACCTTCCCCAAGCACTGCTCTCCGGCGCACACATCGGGTCTTATTTCGCTGGGGTGTACTGTGTGCTGTGCTGTGAGGTGTTCACAATGACAAGTAATCACTCACACACTTAATTCAGTGATATGACTATCATCATTTTACAGCTTGCTACTTCCTATTTAACTCAGTATGTAATTGTGTAGAACTAACAGCACATCATTAGGATAACTGTATACGAAATGGACTTCATAATGATAGTGTATGTTGGCACAGGTATTATTACCATTATTTATTGAGTTTACAGTGCTGAGAAGACAGCAATAATCTTTCATTGTCAAGTGGTTTTATGTATGAATAACCTCTGCACAATTATATACTGCATGCAAACCAAATGGAAACATTTACTGGCCAAAAATGTGAAGGAGTATATTCAAATGAGACTCATGTGCTGCTGAGACATTGCTACCAGTCCCCAAAAATATTGCTGACTACAACAATGTCCTTATAGAAAATGTGCTTGAAGAAAAGAAAGAAAATGAAAGATTATTTGTCATTGTGAATACACCACACCACACCACAGCACACAGTGCACCACAACAAAATGTGACCTCTGCATTTGATCTCTCTGTAAAGGATCAGTGGGCAGCTAACATGGGCAGCACCCAGGGAGCAGTGCTTGGGAACAGTACCTTGCTCATGAGTACTTCATTGGTACTTTTACCGGTTCTGGGATTCAGACTGATGACTTTCTGATCGTTGGGCGAATGCCCTAAATGTTACGCTACCAACTGTCCTTAAATCCATATTTCTGGAAATTCATTTATACTATAGGTATTTGTTTTGGGGGGGTGGGGGGTCTCAATGGGCCAGTGATTAAAAAATCATTATAGTCCTATAATAAAAAAAAAACACTGTCTTCATATTACCCCATGTACCTTTGAATTAGCAATAGTTTTCAATAAGAAAGGTATTTGTTCAATGCACACACCATGACAAATTGAATTAGAAGAAAAAAAATAGACAAAACACAAGATTCTGTGGTCAGAGTATTTTTTATTTTTCAGTGCTTATGTTACAAGTATGTGGATGCATGTACCTAAAGAGTACAAAGGAATAAAATTAAATTACATGTGGTAGCTTGTAGGTTCAGACTCATCTTTCATGTCATCGCGGTCCACATGTATTTGCATTTAGGGATTTGTGTTCAGTCACACTGGTTTATTTCTCAAACCTCCATGAACTTAATTTTGTTTGTCAGTGGGATGAGGTTGGAACATCAGCATTCAGATTTCAAGCAGTTATGTGGTCTGTACAGCTCACATCCATGTTTTTGTGTGTTGATGTTTTGCAAAAGACTCCTTCTTGAAAATAACAAAGAAATGAGTACACAACACAGAACAAGTTGAAACACAACATCATGAGATAGGATAGGATGTGATGTTCATCACAGGAGCTAAATAGTAAAAAAAAAAACCTAACTTGCTTTAAAAGTAGGAATATTATTTTTATACTTTTGACACTATGTTTTCTATTTATTAATCTCCAATGAACCACATCAAATGTTGCTTGTGGGCAGTGGTTGGTGAACACCAACCACAGACATAACTTCTTTCCACGTCTTACATCCCACTAGTGGTGTGCGGTACTGCTAATTGATCCAATACCAGGTAAATACAGGGCCAATATCACTGATATGATATTGATACTTTTTACCTACAGAAGCAGTTTATGTGCTATGTAGGGGAGTTTGAATCAATTTTGATAACCACTAAATGATTTTGTGATTTATGCACTCCACGTTTAATTACTTTATTATGTGCGTGTTAAAACCCAGGACAGATTCTTTAGCAAACTTTTTAGTCAAATAAAAAATGTTTTTGTTACTGTAACAAACTAAATTTACAAACATGAATCTGCATAAATAATTAGAAAACAAATGTTTTAAAACCTTAATTGCTCTTGTAAAGTTACTCCTTATTTAGAATCAGATTTATGAAAATTTTTAGACTGGTTTTAAAGCCCACCATACCACTGAGACTGCTCTGTTGAAAGTCATAAATGATCTTTTTGCTGCTTTTGATACTATAGATCATACTATTCGCTTAGATAGGCTTGTACATGCTGTTGGTACCAGAGGAGTGGCCCTCTCTTGGTTCAAATCCTACCTTACAGTCAGCTATCAGTACGCAAATATAAACAGTGTTCTTTAGAAAATTCATTCATTCATTATTCGAACTGCTTAATCCTAGCTGGGGCCATGGGGGACCAGAGCCTATCCCAAGAATTATGGGCGCAAGGCAGGGAACAACCCAACACACAAGAGGGAAGACACACACTCACACAATCACACTCACATTCACACCTTACAGGGCCAATTTAGAGTCACCAATTAACCTACAGTGCAAGCTTTTGGACTGTGGGAGGAAACCGGAGTACCTGGTGTGCTGTGCTGTGGTGTGTTCTCAATGACCAATAATCACTCACTTTTACAACTAGACAACAGACTACAATTTTAAAAAGGAAGAATTTCCATCAAAAATGGATGTCAGACAACTTCCTCCAGGCAAATCAAACGAAATGTAACCTCTGCGTTTGACCCATCCGTGAAGGAGCAGTGGGCAGCTAACAAGGGCAGCACCCAGGGAGCAGTGCTTGGGGACGGTACCTTGCTCATGAATACCTCAGTGGTAACTCAGTGGTCCTGGATTCGAACTGACGACTTTCTGATCATGGGACAAATGCCCTAAATGTTACACTACCAACTGCCCTTAAATCCATATTTCTGGAAATTCATCTATAGTGATTTATGCTTGGGCCGGTTATATGTAAAGAGCTTTGTGATAATGTCTGTTGTAAAGAGTGCTATATAAATAAAACGGAATAGAAACAATAAGAAAAAAAAAATCACAATTTAATTTATGTTTTATAAACAAAGTGCACACAGTTATTTGTGAAAAATAAAGTGCAAATAACAAAGGCACAAGCTACCAGTGCCAGTTCTCATCAATAATATGGCATAAGATCGTTAAATAAGCCTCCATAGGCTCTTGATGTTTACATGTCTGTTGTGAGCACAGCACTGTTTGCACCATCCAGAGATTGTTTTATTTTGTACTTCATACAATGCTGGTATTTTCCTTTCCATTAATTAAATCGATCTGCTAAAATATAACATAATGAAAATATAATGAACAATTATACTTTATTAAATACTGATGGAGATGCAACATGATACTACTTTTGACACTAATATAATCTATCTGAATATGCTCTCCCTCCCTAAAAAGACTCTGCTCGTGGAATTGGTCTATGTGCCGGGGGGTCTGGGTCTGTCTGGAGGGTTTTCCTCCTCCTCACATTGTTTCTTTTGCATCTCAGGGTTCTCTTTTTTGTGGAGTTTCATGCATTTGTATAAATTGTTGGTATGTCCACAGAAGCGAATAGGCTTTCCTACATATATCGCAGTTTGCAGTGTTTTCATTTACGGCTGTAAAATATCCCCACATAATGCTCCTCTTTTTCTCTGCCATGTTGCTGTGCTACTCTCATTTAGCCACTGTCTGCTCACACTCACCCCGCTGAGTTACGTAACAGTACGACAACAAACCACAGTAGTGTAAGAGGGAGAAGGAGGAGCAAAGTGTGCTGCAAGATGTAAACGGAGCAGTGTTTGTTGGCACAGGTAGGTGTACTTTTGGGAGTGTAGAGGAGAGAAACTGGAACTAAAGTATCGATCCCATCACGCTAGTATCGATCTGATATCAATACCATTGTTGGTATCTATTGATATTTGGATTTGGATGGATTCACCCACCCCTACTTTCCACAGAACAACAGGCTTCTTGCTGTCCTGTGCTGCACTTAATGTTCTTGTGTCAGTATTTTTTTTCAAGTGAAAGTGAATGATTATTTGTCACTGTGAACACTCCAATGCACAGCACACAGTGCACCACAACAAAATGTGTACTCTGCATTTGACCCATCTGCAAAGGGCAGCACTGCTTGGGAACAGTAGCTTTCTCATGAGTACCTCGGTGGCAATTTACCGGATTCGAATCGGCGACCTTGTGATCAAGGAGCCAATTCTCTAACTGTTACACTACAACTTGCCCCTTACTTCTGTCTCTCTATCTGCAAATTTCAGCAGAATGTGTTTAAGCAACACACCATGCTCCTGTCTTTGATATTTACTGTGGTTTGAGCATATTGGGAATCAAGGGAAATCATTTAAGTGTGGCACCATGCTGTGCAGCACACCACTGACTTTAACGGCACACTGACAGCATAATCACAGAGCATGCAGAGAGGATGGAACTGAAGTTTTATGAATCATCATTAAAAATATGCACCATACGATTTTTTATTCTCGGTTCTAAAGTCAGCCAACTTTTCTGTCAATGGAAAACCCGCTTTGAGACTTTCTAAAGTGCACACAGATTAGACACTCTGAAGACAACAGCCAAATTTTGAAGAATTCAGATTCTCAGAAATGTACGTTCTGGTGATGTACAGACAGACAAAACCTTGACCTAGATTATTCTCTCCCTAAAGCACAGACTTGCACATGTACAGAGAGACGAGATGACGTGGCTCCAGTTTTCACAGAGCAACAAGAAACAGGGAACAAAGAACAAAGAACAAATAGGCACATGGAATGAACAATATATAAATAGAATACAAAATATACATTTTAAACTAGAAATGGAGTGTTAAATATTACTTTAAAGAAGAACTAGAAATAGAAGTAGAAAGAGAGACAATTAGGATGCAGTACTACCTACAAAAGTGGAAACTGACTTTTACACTGAATGTGCATAAGGTTAGTAACAGTTTCAATATATAGAATTCTATATCCAGTCTATTAATAAAACTGTGTCTTCTTAAAAAGTCTGACTAACATTTAAGTTTGTGTGGATATTATAACAGCAGTGGAGAACCAGAGTCTGTGCAATTCTTCAATAATTTGTGCAAATACAGTTAGTTAGAAAGTGACCAGTAATATATACATTCAATGTTCAGTGCATGTGCAAATAAGTAGCAGCAGTGTAAAAATTGTGCAAATATTATAGCAGTGTTGTAATAACAGTCATTTGAGGAGGATTACTATTTCAATCGTCTGGCATTTAAATGTATGCCAGATCAGCAGCAGTTTGGAGTGATAATACTGTACAGTTTGTAAATATAAACATTATATATTATATTCTTAAACATCTTTCCGGAGACAGTTTGAGTGCAACATGAATGAGACTGTCCGTATAGCAGCATGTGCATCACGGCGATGGTGAAAAAGGTGCAACAGAGTCAGTTCACAGTCCAGGTGAGTGTGTGGGGGAGTGTGAGGGCAGGAAGTGTGTTCAAGAGTCTGATGGCTTGTGGGAAAAAGCTATAACGCATTCTGGTGGATCGAGTCCTGATGCTGCGGTAGCGTCTGCCAAATGGAAGGAGTGTAACTTTTACCTCTTTCTATATTCTACGTAGAATCATTTTACCTTATGGGGACCATTCCTCAGGATGAGGTGATACAGGTTTGCACACAAATACACACACACACCCCACACACACTTTTCGGATGGTTCTCTTTCTTCTCACGTCTCCTCAACCATCGATGGGGGGTGGGGAATGATGTGTCCTCGGGAGACATTTCCGGGGCCTCTTTAGGATCAGTAGGGCTGCTGCCAAAAGCTCATAGAGCAAGCCTGAGGCTCCACCTCCTCATAAACAACACGATTCTTTCAGCTCAAGAGCAAGGTCATGGTCTTAGTTCTGCCAGAGTGAGTGTGTGTGTGTCTATCTGTCTCAGCGTATACAGGCTATCAAAGAAAGAGAAGTAAGACATGACTTTGCCCTGAAGTGAGGAAACAGAAGAGGAAGAGAGTTAAGGTGTATGTATGTATGTGTGTGTGTGTGTGTGTGTGTGTTTGTAAAGCTGCATCTCTGTATTTAGACCTGCTCTACTGAATGCCAAACTAAGTGCTGTACTATGCTCTTCCCTTGTAGAGATCTTTGCAGACGAAAGGAACAGATTCGTTTTTAAACAAGGGGGACACACCACATATAATTTTGGCTCAGTAAGACCAAGGCCTTTACTTCACAGACAGAGAGAGGGAAGCGTCAAAGGGGCACAGCACAAGAGGAGAAGAACGATTTTTTCCCTCCCTTTTTTATTCATCAGACCCATCTCAGACAATGTGACATGGCACACGTTATTAATTCTGGCTGAGTGGAGCGCCTGCCCTGCCATCTGCTTAGGTCACCGCTGTTCGCTGAGGTCGGCGTCCCCCCTCAAATCACTCCTCCTATTTCTCCCCTCGTCCTCGCCCCTTCTCCAACAGACACCCGGGCTGCACCGCCTGCCTGGCCCACAGACAATGCGGCCAACCTGCTAGAAGGAAGTGGAGAGTGAGGGAGGGGGAAAACTGAGCAAGCTGAGGGTGTATGGCGGGTCCTGGAGAACAATGTCAGGTGATTGCGTGGCACAAGTTGATATACATTACAAAAGACTCCCCAACCTCTTTGTGCTGGGTGCACACACTCACATGCACACAAAGACACACACACACATACAGACAAACTCACACACACTCAGCTGCATTTGCTTTTAAGCTTGGCATTGTGGACTTGAACTCCCCCGCCCCCCAATGCACACAGACAAAAACCTTTTCGCGTGGCAAGGCGTGTGTGTGGGCGGGAACTGAGAGTAAAAAGGGGTGTGTGTGTGTCTGTGTAGAGGACATCATCTGTTATCCTCCTTCCTTCCTGGTCACTCCTTTGTTGCAGCTTATCTGTTAATTGTTTATTTGTTTATTTGCTATAGTGTGTTGATGAGATGAGGAGTTAAGCTTGAGCTAAATCTCTTAATCTTCTCACCAGTCTCGACTGACGAGCAAAACAAACAAAATAGCCAAATTGTCCCGCCTGGCCAAACCACCATTTGATAGAGCGCTGATCCTCTTCTCTCTGACTCTAATGCTGATGCAGTTGGTAGTGTAACGGTGAAACGGTTAGGCATTCGCCCCGTGATCAGAAGGTCATCAGTTTGAATCCCAGGACCGGTAAAGGTACCACTGAGGTACCAACGAACAAGGTACCGTCCCCAAGCAGTGCTCTGCAGGTGCTGCCCATGTCAGCTGCTGAGTACTCCTTCACGGATGGGTTAAATGCAGAGGTCACATTTCATTGTGGTGCCCAGTATGCTGTGCTGTGTTCACTATGACAAATATTCACTCACTTTAACTAAATAAATTTAAACTTACTATAAGTATATAATAATGTGTTCTTTTGCCTGGACTATGGATTGTTCAATTTTTTTTATTAAGTTTATTTTAAATTTTGTTTTAAAACCCCAGCTTTGCATTATGTCTAGTGTCTGACCAACACAGGATTTTTTTGGATAATCTGATAATGACACAGAAATAAACCATAAAGATTTTTCTAAAAATGTCTCATGTGCTTTTTTTCAGTATGGCTTGACATGAAGTTTAGGCAGTCTGCATTATGGATTTATTGGTCACATCTTTGCACCAGAACCACATACTCTCCTGTGTTGATAATGTCCTCGTGAAAGTGAAATAGCGTGGATAGCCATGTGGAAAGTGAAAGTTCAATAGGTCAAATCCAGTTGGTGTCACAAACAACAGTTGACACCAGAGACACAGAGAGAGAGAGAAATATGTTGATAGGCTACAGACATAACAGGCTTATACAAACGATCTGCATAACTCCTATTGTGTAGTTGTTGTAGTGCATTAATATGTGCCTTTTGAGGAGGGCAGGTGGTTTGTCCGATTAAAACAATAGAGCTCTCCTACAGTGTAGCTGTGACATACACTTTGGAAAAGTCCCTTCCCTTTCTTAGCCTTTTGTAATAAAAGACCACACCCCTATGAAACTTTCACCAGACAATCTCAAAGAAGGATTTCCTCTCTTTAAAGCCTCTAGTCCTCTCTTGTTTTCCTTTTTTCCTTTGCTGTGGATTTGTTTTCCTCTTTTTCTTGGGGGTCTGTCTTGTAGTTAGACAGGTGGGCTCATGTGTGACTCACCACATCAGTCTGCTCTTGTGCCCATGTTTTCATAATGGACTTCCTCTGCTCTGTGGTGACCTCATGCACCAAAACCAATACGGTATTGCATCTAGTCACCACAGAACATTCCAGGCTCTTCTTTTTTGGTTTGTAATAAGAAAGGAGGGTAAAAGTCTGACAACATCCTCTGGGATTTTTTTATCTTGTTGCCTCCCTGCCTGCTCGTTTTTTCTTTTAAAAATCATGGTCTTGTGTGTGTGTTTGAGAGAGAGGGAGACGGTGGGGAGAACATAGAGAGCAAAAAGGAGAGACAGAGATTGGGGACTGGAGGTGGTTCCTTGGCTAGTAAACCATAACATGGAAAGAGTGAGATTGATCCACTCAGCCCTGCCAAAGCTCTGATATAGTCTCTTTCTTTCCATTGTTTGAATATGTTTTTCCTCTGGTTCCACATAATATATGTAGGGCTAAGAGTGACCTTTTAAATGTATTAATTAAATAATTAACTAATTATATGTGTCATAAATAATATAAAATGGGAAACAAAACCATAATTAATTAATAAAATGTCTCATATTATATAAAATTGGAAATAAAAATGTAATTAATTAAATTCATCATGAATAATTGAAAATGGGAAATATAAACATTCTTAGACAATTAAATGTAATTTTGACACTTTAAAATTTTAATTAATTTTATCTGTCAGTCTGACCCATTAAATCAGCCGGCGGGACTAACACTGATCTGCTTAAGGCAATTGGCTGAACTGGCAAAAGACACAGCCAATCGGCGTTAGTCCCTTCTATTGACTTTGATGGGCCACAAAGTGCAATGCCTATCCTGGGAACTACGGGCAGGGACAAACCCTGCGCAGGCGCCAACACATTCACACAAGCACACTCACATTCACACTTTACAGGACCAATTTAGAGTTGCCAATTAATCTATAGTGCATGCATTTGGATTGTGGGAGGAAACTGGAGCACCCGGAGGAAACCCACATGAACGTGGGGAGAGCATGCAAACTCCACACAGAAAAGCCCTACGGACGACCCGGGGCTTGAACCCAGGAGCTTCTTGCTGTGAGGCGGCAGCGCTAACCACTAGCCACCATGCCGCCCTGGATGTTGCTCTTCTGGAATAAAATTTGTAGTGTGTTCAGATGTGCCTCAGCAGAAAGCTTACAAGTGACACTTTTTGGAATAAATATATTTTGATATTATAAAATATATATATATAGTATAAAATCTGAAGGCTGTCTTTAGATGACTGTTGAATTAGCATTGATTAAAGTAGACTTTTAGCTAATGGTTAAACTGATGTTGATTTATTGTCAATTATGGTTTAAAATCTGCTGTTGATTCAACACAAAACATAATTGGTTTCACACTGGGCATAAATGTAGATTGAATATTTCTTCCTGACAACTGTCCAATGTTGTTTCAATCTGTTGTTTCTATTGCTATCTGGGAAGGGCAGGGTGGCAAGAAAATCACAAAGAAACTCAGGAGAAGACTGGGCACCAAACCAACACACACCATGCAAAACAAACATCCCACACTTCACACTGAACTAACACTGATACAAACAGAGAGGCTGCAAGTGGAGTGTGAGGGCCATGGTCATGGATTAAAGAGAGAAAGGCCAAAATACAAGAGTGAAAGAGAGAGAGAAAGAAGGAATTAGAAGGGCAAGTATCTAAGAGCAAGTTTCTTACATGCAAATTGTAGAGTTTGATGCTGCAGCTTTCCAAACATGCATTTTTCGGTTACACTGTGTTGTTTGCTTCCTCACCCTGTCACTATCCACTGATGTTCTTTTTTACATTATTACAGAGATAAAGATATTGGAAAACAAGACCATGAACGCTACCCTGCATTATTCCCTGCCACAGCTCGCAATACAATAATCAGCCAACTATCCCCGCTTCCTCCCTGCTCCACAAGTTTACTTGGGCAGACTAGCTCCACCCCTTACTCCACCCCCTTGAAGAGGAGAGATTTCCCAAATGCATTTAGTCTCTGTTGTTTTAACAGAACTACGAATTGGGACGTGATTAGTCTAAATATTGTCAAAAGAAAGGACAACAAATAAAGTGGAATTATATAAATTCTCTGTGTGCACACATTTTAACAATGTCTCATAAAACAGTGACTGTCAAAAACAGGCTGTAAAAAACAGGACCCTCATTCAGGTTAAGGTCTTGAATGGAGAATGGAAATGCTTTTGACAATTCTGTGAAATGTTGAGGATAAAAATGTCTCCCAATGAGAAACAAATTCCTGATCTAAATCAGAAGACATTAATCTTGTCAGTGTATAGCGTGAGTATGTCTGCGTATTACAAAAGACCTTCATAGGGTTATTGGCTATTTAGTATGACTGATCTATGAATTGATCATTGGCACTGTTAGCACTTGGTCCGTCCCACGTAAACACAAACACATACACATACACACAAACACATCATATGGCTCAAAGACCTTTGTGACTTTGTGCCTAAATCAGTTTCGTTAATCTCTTTCTCCATTCCTCCACACTGCAGTCAGAGCAGCAGTAAGCCAACACCAACATTATGATGTAAGCTTGTGCTGTGTTCCCAGGCTCCAGGAGATGACATCACTCCCCCACCACCACCTCTCCATTTTTTCTCCGTAAAGCCCGGTCAAGAGCCAAGGCCTGCCAGTACAGGCCTAATCTGCTTTCACTGCCAGGAGGCAGAATAGAGGTTTGGTCTTGGGACACTGCCACTGCCCAAACATGTGCTCCAGAGTTTAGGCCGCAGGCTTGGAGATCAGCATGGAATGGTCAGTCTATGGTGTCTATGTAGAGAACTAGATTTAAGGAACTCACTCAAGCCTTGTTATTCATTCAGAGAGGATACTATAGTCATGATTCAAGTGAACTGACACAATATGTTCAGAAACTGTTCTTCAGTTCCAACAGTTTTTGTTTTTGTGTTTTAGGTTGTATCATTCCTACCCTAAAGTTCAAAGTTTCTCAAAGTCATATATTATTAGGGTTTGTTTTTCAAGGTCTCTCTTAAATCTTTTTACCTGAAGTTTAGACTTTATACATGTCTATTGTAACTTGAGTTGTTTCTTTCTTTCTATAGTTTATTTCCTTTAGTAGTTTTAAGTTTTAACACACTCATGCACTGAACAAATCTTAGTTACATACAGAGACACGCAATAATATACTTAATGTTATTAAAATATCCAATAAATTGTATACCTAGTATCTAGTATGTCCTAATAACTTCTCCTTAAACATAATTTTATCTGAGACAAGACACAGGACACTTTAGGATTGCAAATGTTTTATTTTCTTATATTATCATGGTCTCCTCTTGAGCTTTAACTGAACATTGCTGCTCTTGCTTACTTATCAAAGGCTACAGCACTGTTGTTAACTGAAGGTCTCTGCATCAGCATGACTTACTTAAATCACAAACTGTGCCATCTGAAATGTGAGTCTAGTCTGTAATTCACTGTGGAATTTGTTATGGTTTTTCTGTTCTCAATCATTTTGCAATAATTCCAAGGCAAACATCATATTTATCAACCATGAACACTACATAGTTGGTGTAGGGTTTTATGTGCTTAGCATTTTGACATCACACGAATTGTTCTGCCAAAAGGCGAAGTTATAAGTCTTTAGTTTGCTCCAAGTGCCCTATGGCTGACTGTGCAACATCCTGCGCCCAGTCAGCTCAATGGAACTTCAGCTATAGACAATTGGTTTGTCTGTCCCTTACTACTGAACAATTACTTGAAAAAGTTAGTTTGAGCCAACAGTATATCATAAGTATAAACTGCTCTTGACTTTTAGTGTCTCAGATTGTCTGATTGTTGCATACACATCAGAATTAACTTGTACTTTTTGTTCTTAAGCAGTCATTACATATTTTTTGGTGGATTAGGGTGGCATCGTAATTGGAAAGTAAAGATTCCAGCAGTGTCATATATAAGAGCTGAAGGAATTAATTTGCAGCCGAGTAAAAGTGACAGCAAATATTTTATAGTTTATTAATAAAAACTACTATTATTGCTTCCAGATGGACAGAAACTTGACAATTAGTTTCTCTAAAAGAAACACATAGGTAGTTCTTCAAAGTTGTGTTAAATGATCAAGTCTACAATTTTAAAACATTGCATCAAAGATACCAGTGATTCTGTTTTTTGGCACAGAGGTAGTGTTCTGTTCTGGATGGTGTTTGCATATGGAGTTATTCACTCTGTTCTTTAAGTCAGTCCATTTAAATCAGACACGTTGTTGGAAGGGTTCCTTCTGGGCCGGCCGGCCGGCAGTGGACAGCACTGTGTTCCATCAATAGTTCCAAAATTCCACTAATCTTCCCAGAATATCTTCTAGATCGTATATTGTGCTGTCATCCCCTGTGCTCTAATGAAAAGCCATTAAAGATTGTGGTTGTGTGTATATGTGATTGTGTATATGTGTGCTTGTGTGTAAGGATGCAAAAAATCACAATACATGCAGAAACCCACTGAATGCTAAATTATGAGACATACTGTGGGATAAATTCTTGGAGTTGCTACATGGTTCAAATTGTTTACCTATTACCCTTATTTGGGTATCAGCTCCCCAATGAAAATGGTATACTGGGCTCTGTCCCTCAATAATTGACCAATGAAAACATTCTGCTGTCCAAAGCACCCCATTTCCATTGGATAGGATCTCTGAAATCATTTGACAGCATTTTAACAGTCAACTGTGATTTCCTGTCTACCATTCAGTGTTTTAAGTTGTTTCATAAATCCTTGATTAATTCCTGTGCTTATGCTGAGGGCTTTGCATTTGCCATCAACCCTGTCCTTCCTATTTTCTCACATGAGTGCCTGAAGGCTACCCTGTTTATTGTTATTTTGTTCTTGAGGTCAAAGCTACATGTCTGTGCCAGGAAATATGAATAAAAGTCAGTGGAACCCATAAAATAACAAAGTTAAAGAGGTTTCCATGGAATTTAATGTGGAAGATTGCTTTGATATGATGTGGAACTATTTTCATGGTTGAAATTGTTAGCTTTTAATGGCAATGTTAAATCAGACCTCTTTCTTTCTCTTTTTTTTAGAGAAGAAGGATGGCTACACTGCGACCACTCCTGGCACATCTGACAGGAACTACACCAGAGTAATAGTCATTCCATTTAAAATGTGAT
Organism: Distichodus sexfasciatus; assembly: GCA_032718565.1. Taxonomy (NCBI): domain Eukaryota; kingdom Metazoa; phylum Chordata; class Actinopteri; order Characiformes; family Distichodontidae; genus Distichodus; species Distichodus sexfasciatus. The sequence goes on from JAVGVS010000082.1 coordinate 1,287,488, forward strand.
TGGTGTAGAGTACCCTTATTTAAAAAAAATATTCAGAACAAAGCTATACCAAGATGTTTACAGACAAACCTTATCGTAATTAAATTATCCAGATGTTGAAGCTGATTTTTGGAGGTCCAGGCTGTTACAACTGCAAATATTTCTCCTTCGGTAATGGGATACTGTAATTGCAAAGCTGACCAGTGAACTTTTTTTTTTTTATGTATGTGGTAACTTCATCAGTACTTCTGTAATAATAATCTCCATTGTGTTATCTAATAAATGTAAATGTGCGGCATATAAATTGCTGTATTACAGTTTATTTAGGTTCCTTAGGTGAGAGATACCATCTTAATGTGAGGAACCCATAAAACAAGCATGTGTGCAAAACACTGTAGTATTTAGATGATAAATTAAGGTTTGGATAGGGGTCACCTTGGTATAGAACCTTGGTGATCACATATATACACACAAATAAACACAATAAACATTTGGAAATACCCAAAAATAAATGGAGGGGGAGTCATCCAGTGCCAACCACAGCTTTGGCCTGTGGTTTAAAACCAAGTTCAATTTCTTAAAGTTGCTCTGCATGTGTGGGCACAAACTATTAGACTTTCAGAAAGATGCTCAACTTGTGCTTATGTCTCGGTTCATGACTCATGTGTGTGATGCTCTCTTTCTCTCTCTGGTCCTCTCTCTGGCTCACAGCTACACATCAGGGACAGTTAGGCCTACCTCCCAGAACTCATTTTTCCAGACATTGCTAAATAGTTCTGCTATCTGCTCTCTCAGCCTGGTAACCCAAGAATGCAACCATTACTTGCCCTTACATTGTTCTGAGGGTAAGAATTACTTACTGTGGAAAACAAGAATTCAAGGCCTTCATAGTGGACTGTGAGTGAAAGAGCATGTGTGTTCTGCAAGTGTATACTAACAATAATGTATGGTTTGTCATTTAGCAAGAGTATAGTCAAAGACATTTGTGTTGCTCACAATGAATAAAGTTGGGAGGGAACTGTTGGCATCTTAATTATTTGGTGGCCAAATTATTGTCTTTGGGCCCTTCAACTAAAGTCTGTAGTTCCTCTGAAAACAATTAAACCACTCTTTGTCTAACAGCTTCTAATGCCTAACCAACAGGACAACAATACCTCAGCAGAAACTCCCACTATTGTTAATTAAAGAGGCAAGTTTTCTGGAAGCGTCATTTCTGCCGGCACTCTCCCAGCCTCTGTTATTGTTCTTTCGCAAATGCCTCAGTGCACATATCAACCATGTCTGCTCTTCCTGTTCTCCTCTACTATCACGACCCGGTCATGTCTGGAAGATAGTTGTGAATTTATTCTTCTTTGCCTCCATCTTTGCTGCACTTTCTCAATCACTTTGGATTGTTGTCCAGTCCATGTTTGCTTCAGTGACACAATCTCTGTCCATTCGAAAAGCTCTGTGAAGAAAGTTTGTGTGTGCCAGCTGTAATGAGATATTTACAAAAGACTGATTTCACTTGTGAGGTGTTCCCAAAAACATGCTGTTGATGCTTTCAAATGTTTTTGTGCATTCAGGATCCATTTAATGATAATATTATTAAATATTATTATTAAACTGTAACTGAGCTGAACTGCTTAAATTGTATTTGTAATTGGAAGCTAAGAACCATGGGAGTTTTTTGACTGCACTCTGTCACTCTTTTCCTACATCTGCCCATTTGAAACAATCCCCTCAATGGCCTGTTCTGTGTCCAAGGCCCTGACCGTCACTGTTTCAGGAATCTGGAAACCACCATGCAAGGAATGAGAGGAATTTTTTTGAACTCTTCTAGTCTGCCTTTTTTCCGCTCTTTGCTTTGGAAGTCCTTTGCATTGCCAGGGTCCTGGAGTTTGTCTTTTGTTTTTTGAACGGTGACCAACAATAACAGCTTCTCATAAACAATGGGGTTTGTTGATTGGCGAGGGAGAATGGGGAAAGAAGTTTGGGGAGATGAGGATATTATTGAGTGTTAGTGCGTTTGGCAGCTGCTGCGCTGGCAGGCTCTACACTAAGGGTTAGCAATGTGCTCTTTGTGGTAGTGCGAAGATATTATGTCAGTTCTTGGCTATGTGATGGCTCTCGCGGGAGACAAGACCCCGCTTCCCCTTATAAGCCCTCTCGCTTTCCTTCTCCCTGTCATTCAGATACTTTTAGCAGACACAAAACCCGTTCAAAACCGCCCAAATTACTAGAAAATAGGTAAGAAGGTAATAGCTAAAAATCTCTGTGTTCATGTGTTTACAACACATTTAGTCAGCACAGAGGCGTCAGAAGCAGTAGTAATGTGGGTAGACACACTGCCCTAGGGGGCATTTTTATGAAGTCAATCCCATTTTTTGCATTCTGGTGCATTTTAACAAGTTATTAGACACCTTCTTTACCTATAGAAGTAAACACTTGATTCAATGACTATTTCAGAGACAGAGTTCAACAATAAGTTCTCATTCAACTAGTCCATATATGCATCAGCCTGTTTTTAAACATTATGGCTAAGATAATAAAACTAATTTGACACAGTTTATCACTAACAATGACTTTAGGGGTGCGTTTTACTTTTATTATTATTATTATTATTATATTATTATTATTATTGTTATTGTTATTGTTATTGTTATTATTTGTTTGTTTGTTGTTGTTTTCTAATATAGTTCTAGTTGTAACACAACATACCACACTCTGGCTAAGATAATAAAACTAATTTGACACAGTTTATCATCAACAATGACTTTAGGGGTGCATTTTACTTGTATTATTGTTATTATTATTATTATTATTATTATTGTGTGTATTATTATTATTATTGTTTAATTTGTTGTTGTTGTTTTCTAATATAGTTCTAGTTGTAACACAACATGCCACACTCTTAGAAAAGATGTGTTAAAATGGACATAAACTGTATCAAATTCTTACATTCTACATGGATGAGTTTTGGGACACTGTTTCTTGTGTTAATTTTAACACATTCACTGTGTTAATACTTTTGACACAGTAAGTGTCCCAAAAGGTAGCCTGGGGCGTGTAATACTTAACACATGCTGTCTATGAGCTAAGCTTGTTGGCCACTTAATTTTGTACTTAGTAGGTTTTTTAGTATCTGTATACTTCACTTGGTAGTATTTTTATTTGAAACTTATGACTTCACTTCTACTACATTTTAAAGAACAAAATACTTTGTACTTTCACTTCACTACATTTCTATCAAGGTTCTCGTTACTCTAGGTCTGTGGATAAAGTGGATGTTATTCCCCCTTTTTCTAAAACGTGATTGGTTGTTTTGACGGGTGACAGTCTATCAGTATTCAGTAGAGATTCGTCACGCCTGTGAACTGGAAATATAAAACCAAGTTCAGACAGTTCTGCTGTTTTCTGTCTTGATTAGAACATTGTTGCTGTTGGAAAGTCATGAAGCTAGAGGTGTAGAGCTGGGCTTTAAGCAAGTTGGAATGTTGCTTTTATGTTGTGAGCAGGCTGCATTTACAACTAATACTGTCCTCCTAGTTAGAGATTGGGGGTTGCAGCCTGGATTCATTCTATGTCTATTCTACCAGTTCATATTTCTCTAAGCTAGTCAGAGGCATTGTAAGTGTTGTGGCAATAATGCAACAATGCGGTGAAAGATGTACTTTTAATACTTAAGTATTTTTTAAACAAAGTACTTCAGTACTTTTTCTTAAGTAAGAAAGAATTTGACTGTCGACTTTCACTTGTATTGGGTAACATTTGACTTCAAGTGTATCTGTACTTTCACTTAAGTAATGAGTTAGCTACTTTGCCCACCTCTGGTGCACACACTGCCGGAGCTGTGTCAGGACACTACCATGCTGTTTTGTTTGGTGTGTAGTCTTACAATTAATTCATAAAATAAACTAAAGACTGGTTTTCTTCATCAGTTTAAGTTGTTTCATTCTGTAACATTCTACCAATTCCTTATTCCACAGGTTCTACAAGAAAGTCAGGGGCATTAGGTATTATAAGTGTTGTGGCAATAATGCAACAATGCGGTGAAAGAAGATTTAGTATTTTTTAAAACAAGTACTTCAGTACTTTAACCAAAGTAAAAATTTGACTGTACGACTTTCACTTGTATTGGACTAACATTTGACTAGTGGTATCTGTACTTTCACTTAAGTAATGAAGTTAGCTACTTTATCCACCTCTGACAGTATCTATATTGAGGAAATATGCAAGATATTCATTCAGTTTGGGAGCTGTTATCCAAACTGATCACATCATATGTTAAACTCAACAAACCACAGTGGCAGAACAGTGTTCAAGACCAAACTCACTGTTTTATTGACTTGCACAGTTGTTATTATGCAGAGACATGCTACGGAAGAAAAAAATTGGTTAGTGCCAGGCGGAAACACTTCTTTATCCATGTGGTATTCATCTGGATTACAGAATGAATACCACCCCATTGATTACTCATTAACATTATAAAATATAGAAAAAATATTTACAGGTCAATTGAAAATGAAGAAATGCAAACGTTTTGGGTAATTTTGAATCGATTTGGACTTATTTTGGCCTTTCGAGGAAGAACTCGTTTTGCGCAGTAAGTCATTGGCATAAATGCGTTAGTTTACGTCGCGATTACACAATTACTTCTGTTTTTGTGCACGTTATTACTCAGAAATAATTTCACCCACAGAGGAATGAATATAATATAAAGTTCAAAGTCTTGTGATTCTGGCGGTATTGTGTGTAGTTTCTGTAAGTTAAAGGATTCTGAATTATTAAGCAAAATAAACAAGCATAAAATGCCTACTTAGGTCTCCTAAAGAGTTTGCAGTAATATTCTCCAGGTTGTGAATGCTCATGACCGAAATCTAAAGTCCTCTTTGTCCGAGTCCATGACAAGACCGAGTACAAATACAGGTGAGTCCGAGACCAGACCTTTTAAAAACTGATCTAGAGTCTCACAACACTCACAGCATAGTAGTTTCACATTTTTCTAGTCCTCTATTGAAAATGTACTTTATGTTTGCAAGCAGTTTGCTTTAGCAGAAATTTGCAGTTACATAGGAAACGCTGCTGATGACGTTAGTTCACTCTTGTGTTGGGAGACTTGAGACCAGTCTCTGATATTAACTATTAGTAGTATTTTGCTGGTAGTAGTAAAGTTTAGCAATTTCAAGAAGCACTTGACTCGAAGGTTTAAGTACTTTAATTTGTTCATTTTCCATTCCTCAAATGTTTTTAATAATAAAAAGGGATGAGGACCAGACTGTGGCACAAATGACCATCACATTGAGGATTGGGAGTAATTGGAACATGGCTGTGGCGGTGTTCAAATTACAGGTTTAGCGTTTTATGCCGTCAGTTACATAAAAAGCCTGCAATTGGCAGTATTATCCTATCATTATCAATTTACCAAGGAAAGTTTTTTTTCTTGTCAATGCAGACAAAATATGGCTATAAAAAACAACAAAAGGCAACATGTATGTGTTACTAAACATCCCTAAAAAGCACTTATACATAAATTCTCAAGCTAGAGCGTGCACATACACATGCACCTACTCTATGGGCGAGAGGGCAGCACTTCGGCTGACTTTTTACACTGCCACAGGTGTGGGACCACGCCTGTTGTCATGGCAACGCGACCAGCCCAGGGCGGCCCTCATGTGGACTTCTCTCAGGTTACATACTGTTCTGCAACTTTTCCTGCCAAAGGACACTTCCAAGAGTTACTGCCAAAATAATTCTAGAAATCTAATCAGGGAGAGGCAGAGGCAAGCTTATACTTCCACAAAAGCAGTGCGTACTACTTCTACACTCCTCCGACACCAGATATTTATGAGGTTACTAAGTTAACAATTACAATTTACAGTTTTATTTCAAGCAAATAATACCGTAATAGTGTAATTTAGTAAATTACACTCTGTGATTGTAACATAAAGGATGTTGCTATTTACATAGTGGTTTCACCTTATCAAAAGAGATGTTGAACTAAATCTGTGTTTCTATTAGAGACTCCTCAGCAGTAAATGATTAAGCTTCATGGTAAAGCTACAACAAATTATTTCATTCACAGCTAAATTTTCTTGGTACTATGCAAAAACAAACAATAAATGAAAAGTGCATGGTCTCCAGAATATATAAAGGGAAGAAACATATTAACCACTTATAATATCCTTTTATGTAACATATTGAAACTGCTTGGACTCTTGAAATATTATCAATATATATTTATTATAAATCTGAAACAAACAAACAAAAAATCGGTGTTACAGGACAACACGGTTCAAAAGTTCTTGTTTGCCCCCTAGTGACAGTTTGACAATATTGCAAGCAACACTCACAGAATACCACTGATTTTATTTAGACGATAGATAACACCACTTACTCACATAGCAAGCTGTCAATTATTTGAAGGAAAATTAAATGATATATGAACATCTTACGTTACATTTCGTTGCCATTACTGCCGGTTCTTTCTCACAGAATGGAAGTCACATGGACAGGAAGTTATACAGAGTAAACTCATGGGTCAAACACAGACCCTTGCATGATCCTAATAACGGTGTAAAATGATCTTGCAGGTGGAAAATGATCTTCCTTGTCTAGTCATTAATTCACTCTGCATCAGGTATCTACAGTGGCATCTTCCTACTTATGAATCTCCTCTCTCGCACCTGGAGTCACATCACTACTTTGGTTTGTATGGATCTGACCAGATCTTCAAACCTGATAAAAGAGATTAAAGAAAATAGCTGTTAAAAAAAGCAACAACAGTGACATACAATCTCACAATCTGCTTGTCATCTGAACTACTTCGGTTGGTCTCGTTTTTCAGACTGTATACTAGTCCAATTGGATCTGTTAATGTTCCCTACATCTTTAAATTTTGAAGGGATTAGGCCTCTAAAACATTTTAATTCATATGTTAATTAGAAAATACTGTATAAGATCATGCACATTAATGGTGTGAAGAGACACATAAGGAATCATACGAGAGAAAGTCCAGTCAGTTTAGTTTCTAAATGCATGCTTATTCCAGTAATGTGTTTTATTTAAAATTGTGCTAAAATCTTAGATTGTCTTGTTTTGTGAACCCAATCTCCTGTGACGTCCTCGTCTTTTGAGCTGAGTGTCTCATCACACCCCTATTAATTAGGGGTCCAAGCACGAAGTACTATGTAACCCTCTTGTAATTGTTGTTTTTTCTTTATTATTATTATTGTGTGTATTATTATTGAGATTTAAGCACAAATTCTGGAATCCTGTGTAGCCAATTGTTGTGTTTCTTCTTTCTTATTATTATTATTAGTAGTAGTAGTAATGTGTATGCAATAATAATAACAACAACAATAATAAAAAATATAGCCGCAAGCGGCTATGAGGGCCCAAGCAAAAGTTGCAAAAAGCAGCACAAAAGGGTCAGCACTGATTATCAGCAGTGTCATTGACACACCCACACACTGCTGATACTGATGTTTATAACAATAACAGCAACCAGAGGTCAAGGTCAAGGTCTTGGGATCGAACCCTGGGGCTTTCTGTGTGAAGTCTTCTCATGTTTGCGTGGTTTTCTCTGGGTGTTCCGGTTTTCTCCCACAGTCAAAACATGCACTGTAGGTTAATTTGCAACTCTAAACTGGCCCTGTAATGTGTGAGTGTGTGTGCCCTGCGGTGTGTTGACGCCTGCAGGGCTGGTCCTGGCCTTGCGCCTGAACTTCCCAGACAACCCCGATTGGGATTAAGTGGTTTGGATAATGAATGAATGATAATGAATGATAATTTTCCGTCTGTCATTCCAACTTAAATTTCAGCTTTCTTCGACTTACAATTTAAACTGTACAATGTGTTTTGTAGAAAAAAAATTGTGATAATAATTAAGGAAAAACAGAACAGTTACAATAGGGTTCCTTCAAGCAAAAGTCGCAAAAAGCAGCACAAAAGGGTCAACAATGATCTTTTCACTTTTTTGTTCTATGTTCTAACTCTTCAGGTCTTGATATGATTAATGTAGTTGTGGCTAATTTTCAGGCTACGTAGGAATGCAACTCGGCATAGATCATAAAGTGTAGTGATTGGCCTATAATTGGCACCATAGCACAGAAAAACGTGTTTTGACCTCTGGGGCTCTAAATTTAGGCAATGTCTAACAGAGGTTTTTTCTTTTGTTTGGTTGGATTTTATTTTTGGCTAATTTTGACTTCTGATTCACTGACTGCTTTTTTCGACGCTTATGGTATCTGGTGCTTTTGTGCTGCTTTTTGAGACTTTTGCTTGGACCCCAGTCGTTGCCGCTTGAAGCTACATTTACTTCTCATTTCTTCTTCTATAAGCACCATTAAGAAGGAGGCTAATTTGAACAACAGGAAAAATCAAGAATGTTACTGCCACTTTGTGGCGCGCAATACTATTTTTAAAGTCTTATAACCAGTGTATTATTAAGGCTCATACTAATTAAAATAACAAACCTAATTACACTGAAGTCTTCATAAAAGTAAACTAAAGTTAAACGCGTCATACATATAACATGCATGGACTGATGGGATATATTTGTTAGCGTATAGATTACCGATAATTTACTCGACTTACCAGCAGGCTGAACATCTGCTTGATTGATTCCAGCTCGGTTAACTTTCTGGACTTATTCTGCAGAAGATTCAGATGTAGATGAGCGTTAGACATATGGGTGATGAGGAGTAAGCACCTTAATAACGTTCTATGAATATAAAATTAGGTTAAGTATGGTTACATATCAGGCCGTTTGTCATCAACTTACTGTACTCATCAGTATGAGTTAGAGGATGGAAGAATATGGGATAAAAAGCTGCTGTTACTGCAGCTACAAAACCACCAAATATTAACGTTATTCTCCGGTTACTTGACATATTTGTTATTATCTGAGGCAAGGACGGCAAAACTGGAGTAAGAGTTTATTTCCGGTGTAAAGTTCAACAAAAATAAAAGTCCCAACATTATCGAAATAAAGAATTATTATTAATTATTATTATTATTATTATTATTATTATTATTATTAAATCTTTGAATACAAAAAGACGGTCAGAAACTGTAGCTTTTAGTAGTCATACAAAATCTACACTATAACATTACAGTGACAGATATGTCACAAATAATCGTCTTTTGACAAAGGGGTGAAGATTTCAACTTCCCCTCCTTTCAGTTTTACACACTTATAATTTTGTCTACATATATACCGATATGAATAAAAATGCTATTATCTAAAATAGTAATAGTAGATATAATGTAGATCATAATCACATGTTGTACTGTTATATTAAAATGCAATAACAAATTACAATGACAAATATCATTCCATCTTTTTTCTTTTATTTTGAAGGCCAATTTCCTCACGCGCGTTTACCGCAGTTTCTCTTCTCTTGCTGTGTCACTTCCTGGTTTCATTGCTTACATTTATCCGTATCCATTTAACAGGACTGACAGCTGAGTGTGTGTGAGTGACTGTGGAGTGTATTTGGCTTCGCGATGGCATCCCCGAGCACTTATAAACTGAGCTGTACCATCCCGGGACATGAGATGGATGTCAGAGGTCTGGCCGCGGCGGGTTTCCCGGAGGGAGCCTTTGTTTCTGCGTCGAGAGACAGAACCGCCAGAGTCTGGGTCCCAAATGCAAGGTAGCCGACTTTGGCTAGCTAACAGCTAGCATGCTAGCTTGCTAACTGCCTGTTTTATGTAAAATCTGTAGTTGGCGAGCTAATAGTTGCTGACGTTGGCGTTCGGCTCTTTGGTAAATTGTGATGTATTCGACGAAGACTAATGCAATAAAATCATGTCGTGTGCTTTTTCTCTCCAACTGTAGTGAAAACAGAGGCTACAGCGAGATGCACTGTATGAATGGTCATACGAACTTTGTTTCTTGTATCTGCATCATCGCCCCCAATGAAACCTACCCAAGGGGGCTTGTAGCCACCGGAGGCAACGACAACAACATTTGCGTTTTCTCTCTGGACCGACCAGACCCGCTGTTCACACTGACGGGACACAAGAACACAGGTGCGCTCACAATGAATTCAGGAATGTGGTTAAAGCCATTTACCTGCTGTGTGTGATTATGGAGCGATGGCCACAGAAACCAGAGTGGTAGTATATGGTTTCAGGACAGTCGTCTAGAAAACTCGGTTTGTTACTTTGCACAAGAAACAGTGCTGGGAGTAACGTGTTACAAAAGTAACGCAATTACAGTCATGTACTGCTTTTTGCTGAAAAGCAGTAATGTATAAACTTTTAGTAGTATTACGCTAAATAATATTTCAGGAGCACACTTACAACACACTTTTAATCCGAAATTTATTGCTGTTTGGTTTTTATTAAAAAATCTACCAACACCGTGAGACCTATAATTATTCCGTTAAAATATGAGAATAAATTTGGACCCCCTGCTGCTTAATAGAACTTTAAATTCAAGTGTATGTTCAATTATTCCTAATAAAACAGAATTAAATGTTTAATAAATAAAATGGACACTAATTGACAACAATTATTAACAAAAAATATTGTACATATATAACTAGATATCATTATTATGTTTATAATAGTAGATCTATAAAACACAATAGATGGTTTAGACGTTAGATATTTACTGCACCTTGACAGGCCGCAACGGGCCATCAAATGGGTCTAAAATTAAATGACGCTTGTTAAGGAATGTTCACTCTTTGTGGTGCAAACTTGCCATTGTTGCGTGTGTCTCTTGGTCATTTGTGTCTCTTTTACTCTGTGTCTTCGTCACTTAGGCCTTGTCCACACGTATGTCAGAACCAGGCGTTTTTCTGGCGTTTGTGTTGTCGGGTGAGCGTGGACTGAACGTCCACCGTTATTCTGCTCATTTGAGTGAATCGGAGCGTCCACACGGGCGTTTGTGTCCTGCGTTCGCTTGGCTGCACGTTCGGATGGCGTCAAATAAACGCTGCATGCAAAGTTTTCCTGGTGCCAGTTTCTGCCGAATTCCAGAAAAACGCAAAGAAAATTACGTTCACATGCCGTTCAGTTGACGTCCTAGAGGACTGAATATATCCCATGATTCCGCTAATTTTAATATTCCTATTTTGCGCTTCAGTGGGTGATGTAAAACCAACCGTGCAGCACAAAGACTGTCCTTCATATGCCACAAAACTTGTTTTTTAATACTCATAACTTTATATGCATGTACAAGTTATTTTTAATTTCTTTTAAAAATATTCAATTCTATGTGACATTACGCCAGACCAACTGTGCAGCACAGAGACTAATTTCCTTATTTCCTTGCGTCAAACGAGTGCCGATGTGATGCCTCACAAAGACAAAACACAACAAAACTGCATAAGTTGTCCAGAGTGCGTTCATTTATCCAAGATTCGAATGCCCGTGTGGATAGGGCCTTATTCGGTTGCCTCGCCCCCTCCCGTACCAAAGAAAAGAAAAAAAACTGCAGCTTTTGTGACTGAGACAGCCTGGTTGGATGAAAACGGTTTCATTGAGCTTAATTATACTAGCACTCTGCATTTTATTGTTAGCATCGGTGACAGCGTGGTAACTAGGGCTGGATATTGGCAAGGACCTCACGATACGTATCACGATACATGGGTCACGATATGATTATACTACGATATATTGCGATACTATACATATTGCGATATTCTACAGTTAAGTGAAAATGTAAAAACAGAGCTGAAATGCAAGTTGCGGTGTACGATCTGGGTGGTCTTAATGAATCACTTTACATTAATAATTCAGCCAAAACACCATAACTCAGAACTGAATTTTAACTTTGTCTTTGCATTTTAACACACTGAACTAGTGCACATCAAAAGCGTTGAGATAAAGTGCATAAGATTGAAAGTAAGAAATTAAAGTGATCAGTCAATCTAAGGCTGCTTGTGGTGCATGATTCTCCCCCTTGGAAATATCGATTTTTGGAGCTAGAAATCGATATAATATATTGTGAATGGAAATATAAATTTTTATGCACAGCCCCAGGGGTAATGGTTTTAACAGTAATTACCTGTTACTGAAAAAAATAACACCATGTATTTTAACACCATTATTCCAATCAGTCATAATGAGGTGTAGTTAACTATATTTTAGCATTGTAGAATTTCAGCCAATATATATTTTTGCCTTTGAATAATGCATTCAGTATCAGTCTTAAAAATCCCATATATCCCATCCCACTCACACAGAAAAATCAAACATTGTAATTTCCGCTGTTTGCCCCTACAGTATGTGCTCTCTCTGCTGGGAAGTTTGGAACTTTACTGAGTGGATCATGGGACACTACAGCCAAAGTCTGGCTGAGTGACAAGTGTATGATGACCTTGCAGGTATTCTGGATTTGAGAATTGAACTGGATTTGAGTTTTGTACTGTCATACAGTGTCATTTTATACCGATACATTTTGTAGTTTGGATAAATAAGGATAAAACAATCTATGGCGCACTGTATGTGTGTCTGTTTGTGTTTGTTAGGGGCACACAGCAGCAGTATGGGCCGTAGTCATTTTGCCAGAACAGGGTCTCATGCTTACAGGATCAGCTGACAAGACTATTAAACTCTGGAAAGCCGGCCGATGTGAGAGGACATATTCAGGTGAGCCTCAAACACTGTATTCTTTTTATCTTATTATACCGATTAGCTAGCGGCTTTTAGTGTTCTCACCTTTCACCTGATGGTGCAACACATTTTCTTATGGAAATGTTTCTATTTGACCGATGACCACCAGAGGTCAGAATAATCACAGTTCTGTTTTGTTTTGCAGGTCACACAGACTGTGTGAGAGGATTAGCTGTGCTGAATGATGTTGAGTTTTTCTCCTGTAGTAATGACGCCAGCATCAGGCGATGGATGGTGACAGGAGAATGTGTTCAAGTGTACACTAGCCACACTAACTACATATACAGTCTGGCCATCTTTCCCAATGGACAAGGTGAAGATATCATTTCTTAATGTTACTAGGATTTTAAGGGACAGTAAAAAAAACATGTTTTTAAACCAGTTTTTTAAAACCATTCTTTTATTTCAACATCTGGGAAAGTACAAGTAAGTAAGGATGTGCTGTCATATAAACTGGATGAATTATCAAGTCATTAGGCCTGGAGTAATTAAAAATAAAGACATGGGTTATTTAAAAAACAAATAAAACAGTTGTTACAGGAGCACCGTTATAAAGACTTAAAGTTTATGTAAATGTATGACATTTTTTCCCTCTCTAATTTTAGACTTTGTAAGCACAGGAGAGGATAGAACTGTAAGAATCTGGAAAAAGGGTGATTGCTCTCAGACCATCCGTCTGCCTGCTCAGTCAGTCTGGTGCTGCTGTGTTCTGAAAAATGGAGACATCGTTGTAGGGTCTAGGTACATCATCACCTTCATTGTCTAATCAGAATGGCCTTTTGTTGTTTTGCATGGCTGGAACCTTTTTGAAGCACCACATTAATAAAAAAATGTTTCGTCTTGTACACTGGTGGAGTTCTACTGTATAAATGGTAATGGCTTATGTTCTGTCCATAGCGATGGCCTGATTCGTGTGTTTACCGAGAGTGAGGAACGTGTAGCAAGCCCTCAGGAATTGCAGGCATTTGAGGAGGAGCTCGCCAAAGCTATCATTGACCCCAAAACTAGTGACTTGGGAGATATTAAGATGGAAGATTTACCAGGCAGTGAGCATTTAAATGAGCCAGGTAAATGAATGAAAATTATTCTAAATCTCTTACTATTTTAGTGGCGCTTACTCTTAATTCATTAATGATTCCCCTAATGTGGATGGCCCACTTGACATGTGATGTAAGCTTAATACACAGATCACCCATTCATACTAAAAAGCTTTGTGTTGTGTTTAGGCAATCGTGATGGACAGACACGTCTTATTAAAGAAGGAAATAATGTGGAAGCATACCAGTGGAGCATGAGTGATGGACGCTGGGTGAAAATCGGAGATGTAGTAGGAGGGTCCTCAAAGGACAGCTCCAAGAAAGTCATGTATGAGGGCAAGGTAAAAAAACAAACTGCATGAGCGTCTTTTTAAATGAATTTTTTTCTAATGACTCTGTTTAACCCCAAATTGGTCATTATGAGCTTACAAAGCCAACTCTGTATCGATTGGATTTTTTTTTTTCCTAAAGGACATTTTTTGCACCTTTGTCACACTTTCTGGTTCTGAACTTTTTAATCAGTGAAGCAGTGTACCGTCACTTCCTGTTTAGATCAGCTGTTTTAGACGCAATGGCCGCCTCCTCTAGCTGGTGTTATTGTAGTACCCTTACCTCAGCTTTCGTGATTTCCCTAAAGATGAAAACCTACGGAAAACCTGGGTGAGGTTTCATCTTGAAAGCTGAGGTAAGGGTACCGTAGTTTTGTTAAGTAGAGAAGCCAGGTACACTACAATTACACTGGCGAGAGGAGGTGGTCATTCCGTCTGAAACAGCTAATCTGAACAGGAAATGGCGGTATACTGCTTCACTAATTAGAACGTTCAGAACCACGAAGTATGATAAGGGCGCATTATTTCAACTTTTGTAAATGACTTGAATAATGTAGAGTTTAACACCAGTTCTTTTCATTTATTTTCCCCCTTTCTCTGTGTGTCATTCAGGAGTACGATTTTGTTTTTACCATTGATGTGAATGAGGGTGGGCCCTCCATGAAGCTGCCCTATAATGTGACAGAGGACCCCTGGCTAACAGCCCACAACTTCTTGCAAAAGAATGACCTGAACCCCATGTTTCTGGACCAGGTGGCTAATTTCATAATTGAAAACACCAAGGGCCACACACTAGGGCCAGCTCCTGCCACCGCTGTAGACCCATTCACAGGTCAGTCAATAGTATTACTTCTTGGGGACAGGTTTTCTTGTAGTGTCAGTGCAAAGATCATCTTAACCGTAAAAGAGTATTAATACTGATTTCAAAGCGATACATATTACATATAGAAAGACTATTACAGATAGACAGCTCCAAGCATGAATTCCCAAAGATGGAATATCTTTTTTAAGATTAATTTGGTCATGCTATAGCTATCCTATGGATCTTTTTTCAGGTTCGGGGCGGTACATTCCTGGATCAGGAGAAGGAAGGGAGGGCTTTGGATCAGACCCTTTTACTGGTAAAATTATTGTGATTGCTGGGTACCAGCATCCTGTGTTTTGTGCTGTGGTGTGTTCACAATGACAAATAATCACTCACAGTCTTCTTATCACTCTTATACTGTTGTCATTCCCTTTTTTGGCTTCATCATGATTAAAAAAATAATAATTTCTTACTTTTTTCTTTCTTTAGTAATTGGCCATTTACTTTACAATATTAATTTTATCCAGAACAATTGTAGAATGGAAATGTTTTTGGCCATCTGGTCATGTGTAATCGTCTGCATCCCCCTGCAGGTTAGATAGCCAGCTCTACTTAAACTGAATCTTTGAGCAAATCCCTTAACCTCAAGTTGCTGTTGGGAGACTATCCCTGTAATTAGGAAATTACATTTGCACTTAACCCATGTAAATAATGGCACAATACCACTTTTTATGTCCAGTGTGATACCAGTATTGTAAATTTGGATAGCTGCTGATATGGTACAAATCCCATACGGTCTTTTTTAAACAGAAAATAACATTAAAAAAATGTCTGAATACATGACAGAGTATTCTGTTATGCTTAAAACAAATACTGCACTTAAATGTTGTTTTCCTAACTAAAACAATGTAATAATTGTAATAATGTATATGCTTAATTATTAATTATTAAAATAACATCTAAAAAATTATTTGTTTAAACACAGTTCTGTAATTTTGTGACGGTCCTAATCCTGAGGCGCTAAAACCATCAGGAACACAGAGATTGCGAGAGCTGGTGTTGTTAAGGAAATTAAACAGTATAATCGTGGGATTTGCTTTTGCGGTTGGTGTTGCCTTGCTTGTTCCGCTCATTGTCATGTCAATATATACAAATTATCGTGAATGTCGAACAATAAACCAGCTTTACCGTAGTGCCACTTACAATGCATAAGGAATTGTGAGTGTGCACATTTACAGATTGGCTCTATAGACTGGCCCAGTGCCACCTGATTCAGCTATTTGAGTCGTTATCGGGCCAATATCGATCCACGAATCGGATCGGTGCCATCTCTAGTAAATAAGAAGTACCAGTGTGTTACAGTGGTGTGGTTGTGTTTGTAGGTGCTGGGCGATACATACCGGGGTCAGGATCCACAGGCATGGCACCCTCAGGTGTTGCTGATCCTTTTACAGGTAGAACAACATTCCACACACAAACCGAGGCACAAAAGTACATGCATATTCTAATTTCTCTTGTGTGTCCTCAGGTGGTAGTGCCTACTCATCATCTGCTGCTCAGAAGTTCTCCACGAATATATACTTCCCCAAAACTGATGGTGTAATGTTTGAGCAGGCAAATACTGCACAGATCTTTAGTAAGTGAAATGCCTAATCCTAAAACACCAATAACAAATAAGGAAATTAATATCCAAAATGTTCGAAGTTATATCTATTAGCCTTATATATACACTACTCACAAAAAGTTAGGAATATTCGGCTTTCGGGTGAAATTTCAGGATGAACCTAAAATGCACTATAACCTTTACAGGTGAACTTAATGTGACCTTCCCTAAACTTTTGAATGCACATGTCCAACTGTTCAATGTTTCAATACTTTTTACACAACTTGCTGTTCTCTAACAAGGAGCTTAACGGCAAAATGCACAGCAGGTGTTTGATCCATGAATCGACCAATAAATTTCCTGGTTCATTTAGAATTGGTATTTCAACAGTCCTCCTCATCATGCTGTTCACATTTTGACATCATGAGACTAAGGCGACACCTAACAATTGATCAACAGTACCTTGCCATTGCAAGGCTTCAAACAGGAGGTTCTCAGACGGAAGTGGCTACTGAGCTTAAGAGTTCACAGAGTGTCATCAGCAGGTTGCAACAGAGATACAGAGAGACAGGAAGAGTAACAGAAAGGCATAGAAGTGGACGTCCTTTGTCCACGTCTCACACTGGTGACCGCTTCATTTTGAACAGTGCCCTGCGGAACCGGATGATGAATGCCACTCAACTCCAGGCACATTTAAGGGAGATGAGAGGCACCCAAGTGTCACGTCAGACCATTCGAAACCGACCTGCTAGACGACCTGCAAGGGTACCTGACTACACCACCAGGCACAGGCGTCATCGTCTTGGCCAGGGAGCCTTTACGCTGGACGAGGGACCAGTGGGCCTCAGTGCTGTTCTCTGATGAAAGTCGATTCACGTTGAGCAGAAATGATGGCCGCCAACGATGTTGGAGACGTCAAGGAGAGCGCTATGCATCAGCCAGACGAGCCTTTGGTGGTGGTGGTGTGGGCAGGTGTGTCTAGTCAATACAGAACTGCCCTACACTTTGTGAATGGCACAGTGACAAGCCCATACTACCTGAATAACATTAATAACATTAATCCAGTCATTATGCCCCTGCATGAACAACACAGGCCTAATTTCATCTTCATGGATGACAATGCTCCAGCTCATCGAGGTTGCATCATTAGGGAACAGCTGGGGTACCTCGAATGGAGTGGCCTGCACTTTCTCCAGGCCTGAATCCCATAGAAAACCTTTGCATCAGCTGAGTCGCCGTGTAGAGGCTCGTAACTCTGTACTGCAGAACCTCAATGACCTGAGGGCCGCCCTTCAAGAAGAGTGGGATGCCGTGCCTCAGCAGACAATAAGTCGAGTTGTGAACAGCATGAGACGTTGTTGTCAAGCTGTAATTGATGCTCAAGGGCACATGACACGTTATTAAGGCATTCCATTTTTTGTTATACTCACCACTGTTGTTGGCTTTTGTTTCAATAAATTGTTTGAGATGAGGAAATCACCATTGCATGCTTCTTATTAAATGCACTACTTTCATGACTGTACCTACTGTAGTGTGAACTTTTTACGTTTTCCATAAATTTCACCCGAAATCCAAATATCCCTAACTTTTTGTGAGTAGTGTATGTGTATATATATATACATACATACATCCTTGAAATGATTACTAAGGTGAACTAAAGCTGTTATTTCAGCAAAAAATACACTTTTGGTCAGAAATGTCAGAGGAGTCACAGGACATATTTTTAGCACTGAAAATGACACTAACCTTAAGCAGTTCTGTGTTCTCATGTAAGCCTAAAGTTTTCGAACCTTGCTATCGAACTTAAGATTAAGTATGGAAGCATTTAGGTGTCCAAATTCAGGTGTCTTTTAAACCTTTGCAGAACTTAAAGGAAGTTCATAATGTTGTATGTGTACTAGGTAAGCTGCGGGAGCTCAATGGCAGTGCTCCTCAGGAACACAGGCTAAATGATGAAGTGTTGGGAAACTTGGAGAAGCTGCTAGTCACTGTCTCCAATCCAAAGAACCAAGATCAGCCCACAGGAGAGCAGATCGGCATTCTCTGGAGGACCAGTCACTGGCCTGAAGGTATAGATTGTATACAAATAGCGCAGTCCAATTGGAAGTCCCATTTGAATAACCTTGTAATTGTTGAATTGATCAATTTTCTCAGATATTGTGTTCCCCGTGCTGGACATTTTGCGCCTTGCCGTGCGCCACCCTGAGGTGAACGCCCAGTTGTGTGGCGGTACAGATGGAGCGAGTCTCTGCAACCACTTGCTAGGCCTCATGTCACCACAGGGTAGACCAGCCAACCAAATGCTGGCTCTCCGCACCTTCTGCAACTGCTTCTCCGGATCCCACGGACGCTCCCTCCTTTTGGGTCAGCGCGAAGCTGTGCTCTCGCGGGCTGCAGACCTTCGCTCAGTCTGCAACAAAAACATTCACGTTGCCCTAGCCACCTTAGTGCTGAACTATGCAGGCATACTATACGGGCGGCCGTCCGAGATCGAAGCTAAGGCCCAGTGCTTGTCCGTTGCCAGTAGTGCCCTGGAATTAGTACAGGACAAAGAAGCCATCTTCCGGCTTCTGGTTGCGCTCGGGACTACAGTGGCAGGGGACCGAACAGCAAAAGACCTAGCACGCTCTCTGGGCGTCGCCTCGCAGATCGCAAAGTACGCTACTGTGACTGATCCGGCTAAAGTGGGTGAGTGCTGTCGGCTGGTACTGGACGAGTTGCAGTGAAGGCAAAAAAAGGGTCGGGTGCTTTCAGACGCCCCACACGTTGTTCTACAAATTGCTCACGCAAGTCTGTCCCACTGCCTCCAAAATCATAGTCTTTATTTAATGTCTTCTTTCTGGTAATGAGTGACTTAGAATAAAATCATGACGTGAATAAAACACTGATGTATAATCTTTTCTAAAGGGGGGTCCTGTGATTTGTTATGGTGCCATAAAGGTCTGAAATAATTTTTACAAGGACACTGAAAAGTCAGCCTTAGATTTTGGATGCCATTCATGCTATAAAATTCTCATTGAAAAATAACAATGACAGTTTCTTTTCTTTTACTTTATTCCTCAAACTCTGCATATGCAGTTCCAGGCTACATCAAAAATCATGTTCAAGAAGAACCTATATGTAATATTTAGCCAAATGTAACTCAGCCATTAAACCATGCCAGTGCTAGAGAAGCATCCTTAGTTGTCACATGAGACACTTTTTCTTTTTTTTGTGCAAAACCTCACAGTTTTCATGCTGTTAGTTTATTCGAGTTAATAACACAAGGAAGCAATAAACCAATAGCTGCAAAATCCAAAGCCTAAATTTAAACATTGTCATATTTGATAGTGGAAAGGGAATGTTTCACTAACTTTGTAAACAACTTCAGTTTCCCAGACTCAAATTGAGTTTGGTCATGTAAACATCCATCAGATGGAGTAAAGTGATCAAGTTTTCAAGTTGGGAATGACTTACTCACTTAAGCCAAACAAGCTTTTGTTTGAGAGCCCAGCTTAAAAGTAGGCCGAAAGTTTCAAATAAGTCTGAAATAATCTCAACAATAAATTATTATATTATATAAATGGGTTTTTGCAACCGAAACTTTATCATATTTATCAGTTAATGATGGCTATTTTCAGTTTTCTCCCATGCTTAATGACAACAGCAGAGCTGTGAGTTACTACCTATATTAAAGATGGAGACTGTAAATGCTGCATTTGTGTACCAGAACAAACTTGCAGCTACTCTGTACTACAAAGAAATATACTTGTTCTAATCTTTGAAGATTAGACATCTCTCCTACACTTACTCATTGCTATTTTCAAGTCAAATAAAAGCAACATCTCCAGATATAGAGCATCTTATGATTGTACACTCATAGAATCTGTCAAGAGTCCACACTGAAAGATAACCAGGCTGCTATGCTGCTTTGGTTAGCTCCTCTGCAAATTCTGCCATGATGTCATGGACCCAGATGTCCTTGTCCTCTTGAGAAGTGTCCACCAGGTAGACACTGATCTTCCGGTCCCAGGGCTGTGCTGCTTCCTGCACTGAGTCCAGCTGAGCCACCAGAGGCTTTTTCTCCACATGGTTCCTGAACACTATAGATGCCTCTTCAGACCACTGCCTGCACTTCATACCTAAAAGGTTATTATAAAGGGGTTTGAATAGTGTAATTAATCATGTTAAGATTTGAAATTCAATCTGGTATACAACATACCTAAAAAGATATGAAATTTTAGCTTGACCTCAGAGCAACCATCAAATAATGTGAGAAATGTATAGACTAAATTCTTTGTTTTTTAATCACAATTTATGAACATTATGTACAAAACAGGGTGGGGAAAAGCAGGTTGCTATATTCTACAGTAACCTGATATGTGACCATACCATTACCTGATATGTAACCCCATATGTGGCCTTTGGGGATATGAATGGGCGGCAAATTATCAGTCCACCACATAACACAGTTATTACCCCTCTAGCACTTCAAATTATTTTGCAGACCACAAAAATTCCTGTGCAGACATTGTTGATTTAATTTTTTTTTTCAGTTTTAATTAATCCTGTTTCAGTTGCATAGGGCTGATGTGTTGTATGACTGAAATGTTCTGTTCTAAAATGAAAAGCTACAGGTAAGCATAGTGATGTAGGTTAAGTGGTCCATCTAGTCAAAGATGTCAATCCTTAAGAAGCATGGAACATTTTGCTGAGCAACTCCCTCATTATACAGAAAAGTTCATAAGGGATCGTTTTTGAGGCATTCACTGACATCCAAAGGATGCTTGTTGTTTGACGTTTGTCACGATCTCATTTTGTATATTTGAATCTAAGGAAGTCAGAAGAATTTTGCACTGGCTTGTGACATCCAACCTCCAAGTCTGGTTACTTTAAGGCATTACATGCCACTACAGTGAGGATCTGTTAACTGTTAAGATGTCTGCCAAGTTAGAATAGCAAAGTAAACAGCTCACAACCCATCCCTCCATACCTGCTAGCTGAGCTGTGATGCCCTGGAATGGGAGCTGGCGAAACTCCTGGATGAGGGACCTTAGCAGCGTGCAGCTAACCAGCTCGTGCTTGCCGTAGTCTAGTTCATATACAGACACCAGGCCATTGGTCAGGACTCCCTTCACAAGTACTCGATACCAACTAGGGAAAAAGACAAAAAGCCATGACATCTTGTAACATGCTTTCATCCATAAATGCTATACTGTGAATGCCACAAGTCCATGGGGTTCCTCATTCAATCTGCAGAGATAAAGCTATACAGTTTAAGAAAACAGGTAAGCTTATAATTATGTACAGGGGGTGTTCTGTGCCGGAAGTACGTTAAAAGTCCTCAAAGGCGTTCTGACCCACACAGTCTACAACCTTTTTTGAACTAACAACCCCGGCGTCATCCTGAACTTATTTGCCACACCCAACTCCCGGGGGGAGTCACAACAGATTTATTTAATATGCAATATCACCCTTGTTGAGAAACCCTGGTTTTGAGCCTTACTTGGTGATAATGTATCCAAACTATGACAACAGTTGAACGGTAACGTTTCCTTCACTTTTTATCGACTCACTTATTCTCCACTTTGGCAGCGTACACCTGGTTCTTTTCCACCGTGAGTAGCTTCTCCTCTGTCTTGTTATAGTACAGAATCATCTCTCCCATTAGGACCACTAGCTTGTACATATCCTGCCACGGCTGTAGCACAAAGTGGCCCGGGTGACATGCTACTGACACATAAATGTCCATATTCTGGCCCACTGAGGGCAGTTCCAGAATGGGGGGTAATGCCATAGTGGCCAGTGGGCTGTTTGGAGGAGTGCTATTGGACCCTGACTGGGGTGACACTCTCTTGGATGCATGTAGAGCTTTGCTTCCACCATTGGTGCTGTGACTTGAAGTTCTAGCAGATGCAGCTGTTGGTGACTCTGGGGGACTAAGGGTCTTCAGAGGCCCCTGGCTGCTTAAGAAAACGTCCTTCTGTCTCTTCCACAAATCAGACTCAGCAAGCTGACGATTGAGGCTGCGGCTGGGGTCATGGAAATTCTTGCTAGTGAATAG
Source organism: Distichodus sexfasciatus (assembly GCA_032718565.1). Lineage (NCBI taxonomy): Eukaryota > Metazoa > Chordata > Actinopteri > Characiformes > Distichodontidae > Distichodus > Distichodus sexfasciatus. Next base: position 1,309,896 of record JAVGVS010000082.1, read on the forward strand.
GTGAACATGGGCCAGACGCTTGCTCTCTTCAACCTTAGCAATCTATAGGAAAAAGGTATGTTGATAGTTGTAGAAGAAATTTACATACATTTACATAAAAAATAAGAACCGTATAAATTACTTTCTTCAGAGTAGAGAGAGCCATTAGTCCAAACAAAAAAAAGTTATCTCACAATATAAATATACAATATTGCTTGTTATACCTTTACTTCTCTATCAAGAAAATGCTCATATTAATTAAATTAAAAAGATTGACTAGTCTATGATTTTTTATGAAATGACGAATTCCAAAGTGACTGGCCTTCAAGCTGCAGTTGTTGCAATGGAGAACTATATCTCTCAGCCACTGTACTGCATCGGGAGTCCAGGAGCCAACACTAACCGATAAGTCTGCCAAACAGCACTTCACAGCCTGCAGAGAGAGACAATTACATAAATTCAAATACTCAAGTCTGCAGTCTGACTCCAGTGTTAGAGTATCACATCTATAAGTAGAAGTCTAACTATCTACTTCAGAATTTTGCTGTTTTATACAAGTCAAACCTCACAAAATATGCAGCAATTCCACTCTGATTTCCTGCTATTGGTTGCTCTCTGACCTGAGGTGAGACTGAGATGAGGTCGTGTAGATAAGGTGGTGGGATCTCTCTCAGCTCAGTAACCTCAACAGATGCCTGGACCCCCAGATCCACAAACAGGATGTCAAGCACCCGACTGCCATGCAGGTTAGTTATCTACAGAGATATTAACATGCAGAGATATTCTTTGCTTTCAATTATAGTCACATCATTAAATATCAATACAAGTTACATGGCCAATTTGTCTTTTACCTCAACCCGAGACCATCTGCCTTTGTAGCGAGCCAGGCAGTTTTTTCCACAGAAAGGTCTTGAGACAAGAAACTCTGATGTGACCTTTCATGTAAGAAAAATGAGGCAGAAGTTCTCATTTCTGACAGAGATTTAGTAGTAAAAGCAAATGCATAGGTCCATAAAGTAACAAAATTAAAAACAGGGTAAATGAAAAATATTTTGTTGCAATACTTCATATATATGTATGTCGGTTTATGAAATTCATTTACACTTCGTTAAGTCAATTTTAGTCTTGTACAGGCTATTTAAAGTACATTATTCAGAATGTATGGCAGCAGGTCACCGGTTACTAGCGATTACGTAGCTCATGACTTGTAATCTGATTATGTCCTTTAATCGCAATCTGTCCGCCCCTGCTCCCATATCCCTAGTAAAGGAACAGTTTAGTAATAGCACCACATGCACATATACACACTATGGCCCTTGTACCTGGCCATGAAAATAGGTCTCTGTCTTCTCCAGGATCTCGTTGAGTTTGGTCAGGCCTCGAGAAGGTAGCTGGCAATAAAATGTTCCATCTGAACACACACTGGTTACGCTCACATTCATGTAGGCGCTGTTGACCTATGAGAAAAGTCAAACACACATTTAAATACAGAATCTACTACATTACATATTATTGCATTACATATATCACAATAAAAAGTTTAAACAATTCAATAAATAAATGTCAGTACCTGCAGAGGGCTCCCTAAAGACTTGTCTTGTAGGGCTTTTATGCAGGCAGCATTGATATTAACATCATCGTCTTGAGATGTATCATATAACACCATCAAAGGAATGTCTCCTCGCTCTAGGATCTCTGCTAGTAAGATTTTACCACTTGCCATGGAGTCAAACTTTTTCAGTACAGCAGGCTTTTGTGAAAACTGCTCTAGTCCTGAAATAAAGGGCAGATACATTATAGGCATCGTGTTTACTGTGAAGGGCTTGTTTAAGAAGAGCACAATATGTTAATATGAATCCTTTGTATTGATGTGGAAATGTAACTCACCTGCCAATTTACATTTAGTGGCTTGGAAAGGCAGTCTGAAAAACGTCTCATGCAATTCCAACAGCTTGCTCTTACAGATGACTTCAGAAAATCCATGATCCACATAATATACCTGTAACATCACAAATCAGCAACAACTGAAGCAATTCATGAGACACAAATTTCTAGTAATGATGGCAAGACATGATACCTTATCTATTGTTTACTAAATTCTCTGCAGCGGTAAAAATAACAGCTTGTCTCAGCAAACTGATCTGACCTGGTTGACACAGTAATCTATAAATGCTTTTTTCTACAACTGACCATCTAAAGTTGGTCTTGGAATCTTTCGAAAGCTTTAGACCAGCAAAAAACAGCAAATGACCATTATAAACCATTTTATGTTGAATGTATGTATAAATATGTATGGTCCATATCCCATCAATATACATATTCTCTGTTAATCATGAACCAGAGATTACAAATTCATTTCTAAACACACCTTGACCTTGTCAGACAGGACCTCACAAACTTGCGCGCGGAGGATTTCCTCCTCTTCTTCAGCAGAGACTGCAGCAAGCTGACCTGATACAGGAGAGACCAAGGGCTTCTTTGTGTTTTCCTGTCCATAGAATTCTTTCATTTCATCCTCCAGCTTCTCCTGGGCCTTTGAGTAACCCTCACCAATGTACCTGTTAACATGCGTACATGTGCCTAATTATAAATGACTATAATGATTTTTTCTAAGATTCAAATGCTAATTTGGAGCCACAATACCTGAGAACAACACTGTTGGTGCTGCTTGCCTCCACCACTAGCACTGAGGGATACTCCTCCTTGGGAATAAGCAGAGGAGGAACTGCCTGGGAGCTGAGACGTCTTCCTGCCTCTTCTCTGGCCTTCAGGTCTGCCAAATCTGCTTGATTGCAGTTCTCATCTTCTGCCACCTTCACATACAATATTGCCCTCTTCGGGTTGTCTGGCATGGGATAGTCGATGGTACATATGTCTGAAAGCAGGGGCAGGTTGTCTAGTACATACTCAGGCAGCTTGGTCTTGTAAGTGTCTTGGTAGAGTTTAGGAAGAGCATGGGCCCATAAACCACTGCTGTACTTGAGAAGCAGCTCTCCCAGTTTTTGCTTGAGATCCGCAGACAGAGCCATGGGGGATGCCGGAGGGCTAGATGATTGGGGTTTCTGACTAGGGGGCCTTTGGGTGGATGGAGGTAGAGGTGGAGGTTTGCCTGAGGTAGGGGTCATGGCTGGGCTTTGTGTGGTAGTATTTAGGGTAATGTCTTTTGCAGGGTACAACAGTAGATCCTGAGGTTTGCTACTGCATGGTTTTTCAACCTGCACAGCACAAACAAACATTGTACATTGCGATTTATCTTCAGGACACATTGCTGTGAACGTAAAAAAATTACTACAGGACTAGAGGTCGACCGATATTAGATCCTCAGTGCCGATATCGATACCGATTATTGCTAGTTAACAGGGCTGATACTGATATGCAAAAAAAAAAAAATCTTGGTGTTTACAAACAGCTGAAACTCTCCTCCCTTCATGCTTCATGCAGTACCGACAACAGGGCTTTAGCGTTGGTTGGCTTCTACTTGTGTGACATTTAGTCAATCAGAGACTCTTGTGGATGGGACATTAAATGAAGCGACGAGTTGGGAGCAAATGGCGCAGACTGTGGAGCCACAGTAGCACACCTTGTAATTACTTAATATCGATGATGGTCAAAATGAAACACCAATACTAATAATCGGCAAAATGCCTAATGTCAGCCCCCGATAATTGGCATGGCTGATAATCGGTCGACCCTTACACAGGACTCTTCTGATCATATATAGTATTATATTGTATACTCCCAACATTATTGATCTAGCACAAAATGCCATTATTTTTTCAATTTTGCAGGCAAGTAACAAAATGGGAAATAAAGACAAATGGGAAAGTGATGACAGTATTCTAGTGACCACACATATCCTAACACTCAACTTACTGTGCAAATATGTGTCCACTGTTCCAGATCCTTCAGGGCTTCACTGGGCAGGTCTTGTTTGTATAGGTCCTGATATAACTGTGGAAGCTTAGACACCCAGAGGCCATTTCTGTGCTTGCTTAAAACGTCTTTTAGGCGGGATTGTACCAGTCTGGGGCTGTAAGAACTTGAATGGGGTGTTCTGGGTTTCGGTGGTGGGGTCTTTTCATTCAGGTTAGGAGCTGGGAACACAAAGGACAAAACATCAGATCAGCTGTAAAGATGCAGAGTAATTGAAATCAAAGTAGAGAAAGCATATGTGTAGAATGACAACAAAACATTGAAAAAAGAGGTATGGGTTTCTGCCACAGGTACATAACATAACACTTGTCTTTTCATTGTGATACAAGATGCCAAAAAAACCACAATAAACATTCTATACAACTGACCTTTTTTGTAAAACAATTAAAATACGTTGTATTTATTCCACATTAAATGCCTTACCTTCATTATTTTTTGTTGCATAGTTACATCAGTAGACAAATCTCTAAAATTAAATGTATGATAGTAATGTGTCACAGATATGACAGAGCGTAGCCTTAGCACTGAGACACAGGTTACCTAACATCGAGTTGCTGTGCAAACCTCACTGCAAACTTTTTGGGTTCTAATGAGGACCCTAAACATGGGATTCTCCTAAAACATCCTCCTCAGCATCTAAAGGCACTCCTCGTGGAGAGAGATGACTGTTTAACACTTCATGCATAGTCAAAACGCTTTGCTTTTCCGTCTGGCAGAAAAAACAACAACTACAAAACAGTTTGGATGTAAGACTGGAGTCAAGGTAGTAACTCACTCACCATTACTATGTTGAGGGTTTCTAGACAGGTGGGCGTGCACCTCTTTTTGGAATCTGGATGGCAGACTGGTCCTTTTATCTGGTCTTAAAAAAAAAGAAAACGAAAAGTCTGGGTGTCTTTCTTGGGCTTCTAGTAGATGCAGATTAATCAGAAGTCTTACTGAAAAGGCCACTGTCAAACCAATGGCTCATTACTTTCCAGCTGCAGGCAGCCCTAGGAGCACACATTCTAAACTCAAGTGGCTTCATGTACCTTGGGGTCTGGACTGGATACATTTAGATACTACTGTTTGTAGTATATAAGAGGTGTGTTCGGAATTCGCTCCTGTTCTGCTTGGCCTCTGAACCCCCTACTGGATTTACACAATGACTCACTGAGTGCACGCTGCTTTTCAACTGGGTTTGCTACACAGGGAAGTGCTGCACACTTTCACATTTGCACACTTCACAAATAAATGCAATACTCAACCATACTCAACTTAAACATTGTGGTATCTAATCTATAGATGGATTTGTTAAAAAAAACAAACACAAAAACCAAAAGAGTATTTATCACAATATACTCAGAGTCTCTGAGTTTTAGCATGTCATTGTTCTAAATCACACCCCTCTTGGCTCTGTTTCCACAAACTTGGTGTCAGATGGACTAAGCTTCAATCACTGTACCAAAGGAGAAATGCTGATTCATTGCAGACTCATTTGAATGGCTAATCTAGGAAAGAATGGCTGTAGGATTAGAGAACCCCGGCCCACCCGCTCAGCTATGCCACCCTAGCTCCCCTCTCTGCATTGTGTGTGTGCCACAGCAAGTGATATAGAAAACAGCCGAAAAGGTGAGATCAGTTGTTTGCTCTGAAAAGGACTGGCTGTTGGCTAGTGACACAGTGCGAAACCATACACACACATGAACACACAAACACATTGCAGTAACAGTGTTCACTTGACTGCTGAATAAGCAGCAGGTTCTCGACACTCAGCTGAGCTCTACTCTGCAATTCTGATTCAAGTCAGGGAATGTCCAATAAAGGAAATAAAGGGAAAAGAGGCAAAAAGGGGAAGCTGGAGAGAAAGAAACATCCAATCTGTCTCATCTCTTTGTGACTTTCCAGCTCATTTTCAGCTGTGCATGTTTTGGCGTAAAAGTGCCTTTAGTATCTTTCCACCAGTAGTCCTTTAAAACAACCTGTTTTGCTTTACAGATTTATTTACATTCCTACCTGTCAGAAGGTAGGGATGGTCTCCTGGATGGGGTGTTGGGTGGTGTGCCGTGGGTTTTACTGCCTCTGCCCTCAGGCTGGGGATCCCGCATGTTCCCTGCTCGAGGGTCACCGTGGCTTCCCATGCGACCGCCACCTCGACCCTGACGACCACGATGGTCTGGCTGCCTCAGCGATGTCCTGGGCTTAGCTATAGAGAAGAAGATATTCAAAAAGTCAATAACTAATCAAATGACAATTGATAGCAAGTTCTATCATGTAACAGTGAGAAAAGAAGATGTGTATAATGCTTTAAAAAGGCACTGCTGGATAAAAATAAAGATACAGCCATACAGCAAGTCAGCCAACCGTATAGCATAAGGACCAATTACTGGAATTCAAATAGATTAATTTACTTTATGTTGTCAAAGTTCAATGGTTTCATACACAAACTATTACAAAATTATGCATTGACACAAGTGATTTTTTAAGGACATGCAGTGACTGAATGGTACACAAATTATGGCCATCAAACAATAAATCATGAGAATCAAATCAGCCAAGTCATGACTGCATCATACATGTCAAAAAGTCTTTGTCACAATAAGCCTCACTTGCAATAACCATCACAATATAACTTCTTACCTCTCAGCTGTGTCACGATGACATAGTACCATCCAATCTGGCAGCAATTACAGCCTTCTGCTATGCAGAGCGAGCTAGAGAGTCAGCAATAATGCATATACCTCCTCTTTCAAGTCTTCTTTAAGGAAGCAGAGCTATATGTACCGTTTATCCGGTTGTTTTATAGCAAACACTTCTCAGACTGACAGCCCCGAACGAGAGAGAGAGAGAGAGAGAGAGAGAGAGAGAGAGAGAGAGAGAGAGAGAGAAAGAGAAAAGGAGAGGGAGGTGATCTAAGAAGAGGAGACGAGACGAAACGAGGATAGAGGGGAGAGCCAGAATAGCACAGTAGCAGAGTGGCTAAGTAAAAGAAGGATGGTGAAAAAAAAAAGATTCTCTAAAGAGACGCAGAGGCAGTGCCAGCGCCAGCCAAGTGATGTGCCTCAGTTCTCTCTCTTACCCTGTCTATTCTCTTCCTCACCAGTTCCTCTTTTGTATTTTTCTCTCATGCTCTACATTCACCTTTCTCCGAAGGGAGTGAGAATATGGCTGGTCACTTTCTGCTGTATCATCAGCCCCAGAGCTATGCTCAGACTTTTGTGCAGAATCATTGTAAGATCTGAGAGTCCTGGTGGAGGGAGGAGGCCAAGAGTACAGAGTACAGCCTGTCAGATGGCCTCATTCAGCTTTATTCTTAGTTTGTCCAGATCTGTCCTCATCTCCTCAAAAGATTTTAAGTAGGACATAATTAAATTTAGCTGAACCCACCAAAAATCAGAGTTCCAAAAATTATTAAATAACAATAAACAGTAATGTGCAAAGAAATAAACCATATTATACTTCCATAAACAAAGTGTGGGAACCTTTCTGCGTGGTGTTTGAATGGCCTCAACGTAACAGCTTCCGTAGGCATTCTACGGATGCTCTGGTTTCCTTCCGCTGTCCAAGGGTGTGCAGTTTAGGTTGATTGGCTACACTCAATCAAGGCAAAAAGGAAATGTGAGCACATTTGTGTGTGTGCCCTGTGGTGAATTAGTGCCACACTCACATTCACACCTTACGGGGCCAATTTAGAGTCGCCAATTAACCTATAGTGCATGACTTTGGACTGTGGGAGGAAACTGGAGCTCCCAGAGGAAACTCACGCAAACACAGCGAGAGCATGCAAACTCAATACAGAAAGCCCTACGGCCATCCCCGGGGGTCGAACCCAGGGCCTTCTCGCTGTGAGGCAGCAGTGCTAACCACTGCGCCACCATGCCACCTAATTATATTCAATAAATAGTTAATAACAATAACTTAGTAGTTTTAATCCTTGTGTGTTCTTTGTCTATATCTATCAAACTCCAAAGCTTGTCAGACAAGGTCTTCTCTGCCTTGCTAATATTGATACAACTGAAACACTAGCAACCAGATTTTCAATGATACATGCTAACGAGGAGGTACAACGACTCTCTCTTACCATTTAACACAAGTGGTGCAGAGGGTCTGACTCTCATCTGGCAGTTGACCACCTGGGGTCGCCCTGTCTTCTTTCCTGTATGCTGGCGGGCCACCAGTTTTGTGATTTGAGTCATTTCATTCCCTGATGTGGCATAACACATTACCTGGAGACCAGAGAGAGGGGCTGCAGTAATAGTTGATGCACACTCAGACACTCACACGCACACAAACATACAAATACACACAACCTCACTCTTGGACAAACTATGTGGATAAATTTAAATGGAAATACCATAACAAAACTAAATTATAAAGAAGATTTAGTGGAAGCAAATGCCCAGAGAGTTTACAACTCACCTCCCCAGAGCGACCCCTGTCCAAGCGCACAACAGATGACATGGTGTGTAGTAGAGCATCCAGTGAGGCATGGCCCAGCTGCTTGTGGGGTATAGCTTCACCCGTCATATCCTTATACTCACCCTGCAGTCGGGCCATGGACAGCCCACCTTTACTGGACTGTAAAACTTCATGCAGCATCTTTTTCACCAACTCTTCATCCGCCATCTTGGTAATATACAAAGAATGGCCAGTGGTTATGGGTTAAGTTGGAGTTAATTATTTACTCAATGGCAAATACAAGACTTCAGTTACAGAATATCAGTATGCAGAATTATAATAGTAAGAAACAGATTAAGAAACTATATTATTACAATTTCAAAGTTTATGTCTAATCATAAATGTATTGTTTAGATTTTAAATGAAAAGTTGGAAAAATGTTAATGTAAAATGATTGAAAAAAGAATGGTCTCTAGTTACCTATTTAAAGCAAACCATTCAAATTGCCGATTATATCAATAAAACCATTAGTCTTACAAAAAATGCAAGAGAGAGCGAGTGTGTGTGTGTGTGTGTGAGTGAGAGAGAGGGAGTTAAATAGATAACAGCACGTGACAGGTGATATACTACGCAATTATTTTAATTACGTTCATTTCATGCTTATTATTTCATGATATCAGTTTAAATGTATTTCCCTGTAACATCTTAAGCCCACTTAAAGTGATAAAGAAAACCTAACAATAAAAGGAAAGTGAAAGTGTGGAGACGGGAGCGCGTATTATGGATTCCTGATAAACGAATGGACATTTCACAGACACGCCCTGAACGACTTGTGTTTGTCACTCAAGTTCGCAACAATCTGAAACAATTCTGCAAACATCAGCATTTGTATGTTGTGTAGGACGAGATTAATTCTTTGTTTGCTTTATATGGATATTTGATTTTTTTCAAGCTACCAAAGTTTGTCCGACTTAAGGAATTTTGCCATACGTTGTGACGTCCGCGACCATCCGCACCCACCGCTCACTCACAAATTTTTACCTTTTATAATTTTGGTAATAATATTTTATATCCAAGCTTACTGGTTTAGATGGACCACCACAAAGCTTGTATAGATCAGCAGTAGTTCCGCACACTTGTCACTTATTCTGCCGCACTTCGAAGCCATTTTATGCACGACAGTCAATGTCGCTACAGACAACCAAAATGAAATTGTATAAAAATATAATGACGGTAAAATCGCAGCACTCTATTCTCTATGTCCAGGTCCCCCTTCTTACCGCGCAGTGGTTTCGGGTCTGACAGCCCCGTGTGTCGCTCGGTTTAGTCGGCTGTCGCTCGCCGGCAGCACCGCCGCGTCTCCCGGTCGCGCTCTAGGCCGCTCTGCATGAATGTGATTGGTCAGTTTGCGCCATCCTTATTAATTAACCCTCGGTGCGCAGGCGCCGTGAAGAGGCATATCTGCCCACCTTACGCCCCAGTTGAGTTGAATTTCACCATCCATGTAGCTATACATTTAAACAAACAAATACATAATGACCACATATTTAAAATGCGTTTAACTAATTAAACACCTATTTCATGTTTTTTTAATGCCCAGACAAGCTGAACTTAAGAATGATGTAATTACAGCACACCAGTAAAAACTCTCGGCTATCAGCCTAAAGAAAAGAGAACTGACAGAGAACTGCAGCCCTATATCTGTATTGAAGAACACCAGTCGTAAGATTTCCACCATTAGACACTGAGTATTTCGTTTTCTGCCGGTCTAGTGTCTGCTTTACACCTGGTTCATATACATGAATCATGCGTGGTTGTCAACAGGTTTCGATTACAAGATTTGAGGCAGGAAAGCAGGTCTCCGCTACGGCCTATATGCGAAACTGCACTGCCTCCTTGTGGTGAAGTATTGTATTGGAACAGTAAAACGTGATTTTTTTCTATGTCCCATTGGCTCTTGGTTTTGCAGTTTCTTTAATATCCAGATTGGGAGGGTTAGGCCGGTTATATGTAAAGTGCTTTGTGACAGTAATTGTTGTTAAGAGCGCTATATAAATAAATTTGAATTGAATTGAATTTCAGTTACAGTTTAAATAGGTTGTAATCGGAATACAGTTACATTGTTAAAAAATAATTGATTACATGAAAGTGTTACCGGAAGTTCATGAGAACACGCAACCAAAGATTCTACTGTAAACGTCCAAACGTTGCCGCAGTCACACACACAATGGAGTCAGCGCTGGAGTCAGCACGACAGAGCCAGGGCAGAAACGCATTTCAGACAACATTTCACATTTACCTTTCAACGTCGATAGTTAATTTGCGTTAGTTATTAATAACTCAGAATCCCTTTAACTTACAGAAACTACACACATACCGTCAGTATCCCATGACTTTGAACTTAACGGACATTATATCGATTCTTCTGGGTGTGAAATTATTTGTGAGTAATTCCATGCACAAAAAACTGAAGTAATTGAATAAAAACGCATAAAGGTCATTATTCGCGATGTGAACACACGCGCTTCCTCCTTATTACAGACAAAACTCATATTTTAACTAATAAATAACAAAAACAACCGGCGTTCTACTCACAATATGGCTATTTTACGTTTTTGTGTTTTTTAAAAAACATTTTCTTTCCGGCGGCGCCACGAGCAGGTAGCGGCTAACGGCGCTACAGCGAATACAGTGTTTTAACTGTATTATGTGTTCGTATTGTTTAGTTTCGTTTTTGTTTGCGACCGAGTTACGCATTTATTCGTATTTTTATATATTTGCTTACTCTATGTACCTTATTTGGTCTTACTGTAGAAACTGGAGCCACGTCGGGCAGATTAAGGTGTACATGGACCCCACGCCAGATTGGACCCCCCTAGACTCATGCCATACCTAGCCTGTGCGTTAATCCACGCCTGCATGTCGTCTTGTCTCTCTTTGACATGTACATGTCAAAAGTTTGGACACACTTTCTCATTTAATGGTCATTGTTTTTATTATTTTCTACACTGGGGGCAGCACGGTGGCGCAGTGGTTAGCGCTGCCGCCCCACAGCGAGAAGGTCCTGGGTTCGAGCCCTGGGGCGGCTGTGGGCCTTTCTGTGTGGAGTTTGCATGCTCTCCCCTTGTTCAGTTTACTGGGTTTTGTCCCACAGTCCAAAAGCATGCTAAATAGGTTAACTGGTGACTCAAAATTGCCCCCGGTACCCCAGTTGGGATTAAGCAGTTCAGGTAACGAATGAATGAATTTTCTACATTGTAGATTTATACTGAAATAATCTAAATGATGAACAAATATGAAATTATGAATTAAACAAACCAGAATGTTTTATATTTTAGATTCTATAAACTAGCTACCATAAGCTTTGATGACAGCTTTGCACACTCTTGGCATTCTTTCAATAAGATTCATGAGGTATTGTCCAGGAATGGTTTTCCAACAGTCCTGAAGTAGTTGTTGGATGATTTGCCTTCACTCTTTCCAGTCCAACTCATCCCATACCACCTCAACTGGGTTTAGGTTGGGTGATTGTGGAGGCCAGTTCATCTGACGCAACATGCCATCACTTTCCTACTTGGTCAAATAGCCCTCACATAGCCTGGAGATGTGTTTGAGGTCATTGTCCTGTTGAAAAACAAAAGATGGTCCCACTAAGCGCAAACCAGATGGGATGACATGAAAACAGGAAAACACCCCCACACAATCACACCTCTTCCTCCGTGATGTTGAGATGTGTCTGCTACTTGAACTTTGTGAAGAATTTATGTGGGCTCTAATCTGAGGTGTTGTTAATGTGCAGTTTCTGAGGCTGGTGAATCTAATGAATTTATCCCCTGCAGCATAGGTAACTCTTGGTCTTCCTTTTCTGAGGCGGTCCTGAGAGCCAGTTTCATCATAGCGTTTGATGATTTTCGCAACTGCACTTGAGGATACATTCAACGTTCTTGAAATTTTCTGGATTGACTGACCTTCATGTCTTAAAGTAATGATGGACTGTCATTTCTCTTTAGGTAGTTGAGTGATTCTTGCCATAATGTGGAGTAGAACAGTATTCAAATAGGACTATTCACCAACCAGAGGTGGACAAAGTAGCTAACTTCATTACTTAAGTGAAAGTACAGATACCACTAGTCAAATGTTAGTCCAATACAAGTGAAAGTCGTACAGTCAAATTTTACTTAAGTTAAAGTACTGAAGTACTTGTTTTAAAAAATACTTAAGTATTAAAAGTACATATTTCACCGCATTGTTGCATTATTGCCACAACACTTATAATACCTAATACCTCTGACTAGCTTGTAGAATCTGTAGAATAAGGAATTGGTAGAATGTTACAGAATGAAACAACTTAAACTGATGAAGAAAACCAGTCTTTAGTTTATTTTATGAATTAATTGTAAGACTACACACCAAACAAAACAGCATGGTAGTGTCCTGGCACAGCTCTGGTAATCAGGAGGGCAGTGCAATAGCTGTAAATGCAGCCTGCTCACAACATAAAAGCAACATTCCAACTTGCTTAAAACCCAGCTCTACACCTCTAGCTTCATGACTTTCCAACAGCAACAATGTTCTAATCAAGACAAAAAAAACAGCAGAACTGTCTGAACTTGGTTTTATATTTCCAGTCTACAGGTGTGACGTAACCCTACTGAATACTGATAGACTGTCACCTGTCAAACAACCAATCACGTTTTAGAAAAGGAGGAATAACATCCACTTATCCACAGACTTGAAAGTAACGAGTAACGAGAGCCTTGATAGAAATGTAGTGAAGTAAAAGTACAGTATTTGTCTTTAAAATGTAGTGAAGTGGAAGTCATAAGTTTCCAAATAAAATACTACTCAAGTGAAGTACAGATACTCAAAACTCTACTTAAGTACAGTACTTAAGTAAATTTACTTAGTTACTGTCTGCCTCTGGTACCAACCCTACCTCTGCACAACACAACTGATGGTTTCAAATACAAGAAGAAGGCAAGACATCCCACCAATTAACTCTTGACAAAACACACCGCTTAATTAAATACAATTCCAGGACAATACCTCATGAATCTTACTGAAAGAATGCCAAAAGTGTGCTAAGCTGTCATCAAAGCGAAAGGTGGCTACATTAAAGAATCTAAAATATAAAATATATTTATTTAACACTTTTTGTTTACTGCACAATTCTATGTGTTCCTTCATAATTTCGTTCAATATTAATTTACAATGTAAAAAAAAAAAGAAAAGAAATACAAACCCAAATCAGAAAAAATTGGGACAGTATGGAAAACACAAATAAAAAAAGAAAGTAGTGATTTCTAAATTTACTTTGACTTGTATTTCATTGCAGACAAAATGAACACAAAATATTTCATGTTTTGTCTGGTCCACTTCATTTCATTTGTAAATATACACCCTTTCCTGTCATTCAGGCCTGCAACACATTCCAAAAAAGGTTGGGACAGGAGCAATTTAGGGCTAGTAATGAGGTAAATTGGTTAAATAATGATGTGATTTGAAACAGGTGATGTCAACAGGTGATTGTAATTATGATTTGGTACAAAAGCAGCATCCAAGAAAGGTCTAATCCTTTAGGAGCAAAGATGGGCCGAGGATCGCCAGTTTGCCAACAAATACGTGAGAAAATTATTGAAATGTTTAAAAACAATGTTTCTCAAAGAAAGATAGGAAGAGATTTGGATATTTCACCTTCAACAGTGCATAACATAATTAAAAGATTCAAGGAATCTGGAGAATCTGGGAATCTGGACAAGGGCGCAAGCCTAAGCTGAACAACCGTGATCTCCGATCCCTCAGGCGGCACTGCATCAAGAATCATCATTCATCTATAAGCGATATCACCACATGGGCTCAGGACTACTTTGGCAAACCTTTGTCAAGTACCACAATACGTAGTTGCATCCACAAATGCCAGTTAAAACTGTACTGTGCCAAAAGGAAGCCCTATGTTAAGTGTCCAGAAGCGCCGTCGACTTCTCTGGGCTCGGAGGCATCCGGGGTAGACCATCACACAGTGGAAACAGTGTACTGTGGTCAGATGAATCAGTATTTCAGGTATTTTTTGGGAGAAATGGATGCCGTGTGCTCCGGACCAAAGATGAAAAGGATCATCCAGACTGTTACCAGCAACAAGTCCAAAAGCCAGGGTCTGTCATGGTATGGGGTTGTGTCAGTGCCCTTGGCAAAGGTAACTTGAACTTCTGTGATGGCACCATTAATGCTGAAAAGTACATAGAGATTTTGGAGCACAATATGCTGCCTTCAAGAACACATCTTTTCCAGGGACGCCCATGCATATTTCAGCAAGACAATGCAAAACCACATTCTGCACACATTACAAAGTCCTGGCTGCGGAGGAAGAGGGTACGGGTACTTGACTGGCCTGCCTGCAGTCCCGACCTGTCTCCAATAGAGAATGTGTGGCGCATTTTGAAGCGCAAAATGCGACAACGAAGACCCCGTACTGTTGCCCACCTTAAGACTTGTTGGCAGGAAGAATGGGACAAAATTACACCTGAAACACTTCATCACTTGGTGTCTTCAGTCCCTAAACGTCTTTTAAGTGTTGTGAAAAGGAATGGCAACATTACAAGTGGTAAATGCTTTACTGTTCCAACTTTTTTGGAAATGTGTTGCAAGAACCAAAATTGGAATACGTGTTTATTTTGAAAAAACAATAAAATTCATGAGGAACACATTAAATAATGTGCTGTTGTATTGTTTTCAATGTAATACAGGTCAAAGATAATTTAACAAAGTACTGTTTTCAGTTTGATTTTAATTTAAAATACCGTCCCAACTTTTTCTGATTTGGGGTTGTAATAAGAAAAAACACTGAATGAGAAGGTGTGTCCAGACTTGTGACTGATAGTGTATATTGTGTAGTGATGACAAAGTTTACTTTGACTTTTTGACTGATTTTCAGTATTATTTCGGACACACGTTCATCGCATTATTGTGATGCAGCTCTGAGAGGCTTTTTCCATTTTATAATGTAAGAGAGTAATCAATAGGAGAAAAATAAATATAGAAAAATGCATTATTTGTCATCAAATAAATTTTTATTCTATATCCAGATGAATTCCAAATAGATTGGATAGAAGTGTTTCTGCCTGGTACTAATCTTATTTTTATTCACCATAGAGCCATAGAATGTCTCAGCATAATAAAAACTCTGCAAGCCAATTGTTGTTTACTATTTGTAAAATTAAATCTACAATGCCAGCGGTTTTATACTACATTAAGAAAAAAAAAAAAGTAAAAAATTCTACAGGCACAGAAATGTGCTGATTTCAAGACAGTGTCAGCATTTATACATCAAACTATGACATCTGAGTAGTGCAGGATGTCCTGAACACAACAACATAAGGCATATGTGACTAACTTCTACACACACTAGAAAAACAAAGGTAGAAAGTGCCCCAAATTTTCTTAGGGCATTAAAGATTAAAAGAAGAAATAGGGCGGAATATGAAGGGTGCAACTGCCACATCATTGCAGTTGTAAAAAGCAAGACAATGTGGAAGTAATCCAAAGTATTCAGAACCACTTACACTGAGAATACAGAATACATTACAAATTACATTTTAGGGCATGTATTTTGTAGTGGAATTCATTTTAAAAATAACCTTCCCAATACTGTTTATAACCGACCCAAGCCCTGAACTGACAGTTGCAAGGAAAAGCTCCCTCTGTAATAATCAGGAAGAAACTTTGAGAGGAACCAAGAGCCAGAAGGTGACCCATTCTATATCTCAATATAAATTCAGGTTCACCTAGATTCAAATTCAAAGTGTCACTTACAATCTGTGACTTGGTTTAAAATATGATGTCTTTTTAATAGCTGTTAAATATCTTGAATAATGGCTTATGGTGGACCAGAAAGGAAGGGGAAATGCTGACTTTGTTCCTTGGTTGTCACATGCGAAATGCAGAGTGCTAGGATACTCAAGTCATCAGACTGCAGCTCTCGAAAAACATTTTGTGTCTTTAAATCCTTTGTTTGTTCAGTCAGTGATTATTAACCTGCCAATAAGCTAAGCCAAGGTCACTTTTATTCAAATGTGTACTTTTACTAATGCCAGAAACTTGCCAAGCAACTCAGATTACAGCTGTGTTCTAAAAACTAGGCTACCACACCTCGGCTTAAAAGTAAAAAAAAAAAAAAGCCTTGAGAATTGACATTATGTAGGTTTACGCGTCTATACATGGCCTTGTTTAATAGGACTTGGACATTTCATAATAACTTTAAAATGTAAAATGTTTCTTTAAGATCACACTCAAAGTATGGTTTTGCAGATTTGCCTGGGGCCCCGAACCAGCCCTCCCCCACTATGAACACTTCAAAACAATGTTTAACTTTCTGAGAGCGACGCACATGTTTTGTATCGTTTATTAATTAGCTTTTTAATAACTCAGAATTCCTTTAACTTACAGAAACCACACACATACCATCACCTTAATGGACATTACATTTATTCTACTTATTGTGAAATTATTTGTTAGTAATTACGTAAAAACGCATTAATTACATTATTCGCGATGTAAGCGGCCAAAATGAGTCCATTATTGGCTCAAAATAACCTAAAACTTTAGTATTCAATTGATCAGATTTCCCCCCAATTTTATAATGTTAAAGAGCGATCAGTAGGGGAAAAAAATTGAAAAAATGTATTGTTTGTTATCAAACAGATAAAGAAGTGTTTCTGCCTGGCACTAAGCTTGTCTTAACTTAACTAAGCCTTAGAATGACTCTGTGAGCCAATAAAACAGACAGGTCTTACTATTCCTAGTAGTTACGTCTACAGCTGCAGCACTTTATACAAGATAAACCTAAAAATAAAATAAAATAAAATAATAATAAAAAATAATATACAGGCATAGGTCAGTTATTCACCAGAAATCGGCTGATTCAAGACTATGTCAGCATTTACACATAAAACTATGACAATTTTGAGTAGTGCAGGATGTCATGAACACAACAACATAAAGCATGTAAGACTAACTTCTACACACGCACGCACGCGCACACACTATAATAATACTAACAATTAAGTTTTAGGACAACATCCCCAATTTTCTTAGGTCTGTAAAGGCTGCGCTTATTCTGACGTGTTTTGGTAAAGGTCGATCCGAATTTCCTTTGAGAGACAATTGCGACCATTGTTTATTAGGCACATTATTAGTGGCTGTGTGCTGTAGCTTCACCCTCACTATTCTGTCTATGCTGACCTGTGCGGTATAGGAATGGCCGTTCTTGTTTTTTTTTCTTTCTTTTTTTTTCTCAAAAACGAATGTGGAGGGTCCCATGCCTGTATTCGCATTGGGCCCTAAAATTGCTAAATCCCCCACTGTCAAGTACGAAGTGAACAGTACTGAATTCACGGAATACATGAAATATCACCAGTACTTAAGAAGCGGTTAAACTAACCGATAATTTAATCACACAAGTCTCAAGACAGAGGCATAAGTAGGGGAGACCGGGTATGGTCGTAACACATTTTTCTTCAGCACCTAAAACTACCATTTTTTTAAAAGCTACAGTTCTGGAACTTTTAGGCAAAGTACCCACATTTGTCTACTACAAGTGGCAACCATTTAAATCTCCTCAACTATATCACAGAATTTGTGAGATTATGACAAATACAGAGTGTACCTTTGTTACAACCTACCCCACTACTGGGGTAGGTTGTAACACCTATTGGGGTAGGTTGTAACAGGTAGACAAAATGCAGAAAAACAATAGAACTCCATGTGATAAACAGGGTAGGTTTGAAAATAGATTCACCAACATATGTTGTATAACATACAATCCATTCTTCACATAGAGAATGAAGATCATATTAATGTTTTAAACAAAATGTTAAAAAAGCATAACGTTTATACTTTGTGTGTGGGTGTATTTGTGTCTCTCGGGGAGAGAGAGAGAGCTGAACAGTCACACACACGAAGATGAAATGAATGAACATGGATATGTCTACTAGTCCCGTACCACAGGACAATTTTTTTTAGAGAACATGGCTTTGTTCTCTACTCGTTACAACCTACCCCACCACTGTCATCCATTGCTTAGCTAGCTGTATTAGCATGGTGCTTTGACCATGCTAATACAGCTGACCATGGTGCTTAGGGACAGCTACACCATCCTTTACTAGAGAAACTGTAGTTTGACCTGATATAACTCATACAACGTTATCTACAATGGTAAAAGCACTAGAAAAAAATGTTGTTTTTTTAAAGTTACTTTCTTAGCTCAGACTTTGAATTTTTGTCCTTGCTCCGAGAGAAATTGCACCAACGACTTGAAAATGTCCGTGTGTGATCGTAAAGGAAGTCTGAGGAGACTGAAACTGTCACATGACTCGTATCTTATCCCTGAATGCTGGAATTGGTGGTGTTACAACTCCCCCCGTGTTACGACCATACCTACCCCCTACACATCACTAGTTAGGCTTTAAAGTTAGACTCACAAGCTGAGTCAATTAGTCAGTTCAGTAAACAATATCTATAGAGTGTGTGTGTGTGTGTGTGTGTAAAATAAATAAATGTAAAGCATGTCGCACGTATGCTTACATGAAAACATGGACAGCCTTTCATTTTCCGAATCTGCACTCCCGCGCCCTTTTATACCCAGGAGCGCCGTTCAGAGCGCGTGACCTGAGTACATGGTCATAGTGTCCGCTGCACGAAGCAACTTTACAGACATGTCGAGCGACGAGGGAAACCGACTGGAAAGCGCTAACGGAGTAAATTCCGACTGGCAAAAATGTCGGCCGCTACGTCGTGAGCTGTCGGGAGAGTATTCACACAGCGATCTAGACAGGAATATTGACGCCTCTAAAATGATGGACGTGGGTGAGTACCAGTGACAGTAATGTGCAATAAATATATTAGCGAGGAAGACCATGCTGTAAATGTTGCAAACTTAATAATAACTGTACATTTGTGTACATTATTTAAGTACAACTTTTAAGAATTTTATGAGATACTCTAAGAATTTTCAGTGTCTTAAAATGGAGGCGGCAAATTATTGTATATTAAATATATAACAGACTCCCCATTAGATATGTTTATATGTACAGAGTTTGTGTAGAATGCATATAGTTGTTTCGTTTTCAGAACATACGTCCTTGATACCAAATGAGAATATAAAAGGAGCCTCAGCATTTTCGGAAGACTGTGTGCCCACAGGTAATAAATGCCAAACTCACAGACTGATGAAAAGGCAAAGTTGCATGCTTGACACATTCATTCTCACAATATAATTTCTCCATTAACCACATTCTATTTGGTTAAATATATAGTTAAGTATTAGTGTAGTGTCTCTTCTTTAGTTGCAGCCTACATACTAAAGTTTAAGCCCTGCTTTGAATATGGGCCAACACGTGCTGCAAGGTGTTGACACTAAAAACAGCACATAGAAATTGTAGGGTTTTTTTGCACTAGAAAACAATGGTACAAATAGTACCTGACAGTGTTTTGACAACAGAAAATTGAGTTATACCTTAAACCTCACACCCCTCACCCATTGTCACTTATTAACCCCTCTGACAACACAGTGCTATAACATCACATGATTACAGTGATCTCTTGACACCAATCTGTTATGAATTAAGAGTTTATGGAACACAAATGAGTTGGTTTGTTATACAATGTCCACTTCCTGTATATTTCAGTGCATGCAACAAATGTCAACATTACATAGCCTATTCATGTGCCACAGTACAACTTAAAACTTGTACACGGGCTTGTACATATGAAGTTTGTTTTGCAAGTGTTGGCTGGAGGGACATATGTGTGTCCCTGCGTTAACGGTCAGTCATTTCCTGTATCAGTTTTGTCACTGAAGCTGGCCATAGTTGAAGGACCGGACCATCTTCCTGCTGACAAGGCCACACAGGAAGTGCTCTGCGGAAAGCTGCGCATGCTGGAAGCTGACCTCACAAAGATCACAACCCTAATTAAAGTAAGTCTTGCAGAGCTTTACTATTATCTATATGAAAACTGTCTTACATAATGAATTTTAACACTTCAAAAAGAGTTGTTTTTACCTGCCTGTTTTGTCTGGTACCGTCCTCTTTCAGGAACTCTCAGCTCATTTGGTGTCTGTCAACAGTGAAGAAAGAACTATTTTTATAACTCATAAAACTTTTGAGGAAATATGGAAATTCACTACCTACTTTAAAATGGGTTTGTACTTTCATGGCTATCTCTACATTTAGAACTGAGGCAAAGTTTTTTACTTTTTGATACCATTTACAGTTTTATGGAATGTTGTTTAGGTTTTCTGGGTCAGTGTTTGGAGAACTTTCTTTTGGATCAAGAGTTCTGGCTGAACTCTTTAGACCAGGAAGTCTCTGGGATTGAGGTCTCAATAAAGGAGGATACACTTAAAATGATGTACAAAGGTTTTCTCATGCAAGAAGGTAACACGGTGCACAATTTTACTTACAATATGAGCAGGGGAGAACATTAATATAGAATTTCAGAAATTAACAAATATATAGAAAATAATTTCATTTTCCTCATTAAGCTTTCAGCTTGGATCAGAAGTAAAAATAGAATAATGCATTTGTGTTTCCATTTGAGGCTCATTTTTTGGGAGCTGCACAGTGAATCAAATGTTTGATAGCTCTACATCAGGCAGTGACCTCTATTTGGAAAAGGGGGATATTGTTCTGTTCGAACCCCCATTCCTAGGCTCAGGGTGGACTGTCCTGTCCCTGGCAGATGGATCAAGAGGAACTAAAGATAAGCCGGCACTTGAACCCGCCATTCCTTTTCATGAGTGAGTAGGATGGTGGTGTTCTCTTTGTGGTAACATACTTCCTATTGCCTCATTCATTTCTTTAACCTCATTTATCTTAGGTGGTTTCTGAAGTCTTGTCCTGAGAGTGCTTTATTAGGCAGTGGAAAGGCAAGCTGTCAACTCCCATTCCAAACTGGTAATAAAGGCACACACCTTAAAACACTAATGTCTTAGGACAAAGTTCCCTGGCATAGAGTAAAACACCATAAGAATCATCTTCAGATAACATGTATCCTACCAGCTGTAGGTATCTGTGAGGCCAATGAAGCCTATAATGGAAATGGACCTGATGAGCTCAGTTTTGAGGCTGGTGATCGCATTGTCATTGTGGGCCTGCTGGTGACCTGCTTTGAGTGGTTTGTTGGAAGGCTGGACAGGACTGGTGACACAGGACTTGTCAAGACAAGCCTGGTCAAAGCAACCATTTCTGTTTGTGAGTAAGTGCCTGTGGTTGAAAATTCTAATCTTCTGTGTTAAATGTGTAATTTCCATGTCTCACACAATGTTAAAATGAAATACAATACAATTATACATATATTTATGTGCAGAGCTTCACCTAGCATGTTTTACCAATATGTTTTACATTTTAGATGTAATTATCTTTTCAAGTGCCTATTCCATATGTGCAGGACAAGGAGCAAGGCCTTATAAAAATAAACCCAAAACATCATAAAGTCTGAAGTTACTACAAGGGAAAACACATGGACCTATAAGGGACAAATGGTAGCAGCCAATTAAATAAGAAGACGTTAACGAAAGATAACCACATTACATAGACAAAGATAGGGCAGCACAAGAATGCATGGCAGGGCAAAACAATGCACACAGCATTTACAATCAAGATGTGTTCTGTTTATACCACAGGTCGGATGAAATCTTTTTGAAAGGTGAAGAAAAGATCTTTACCTTGGAACAAGAGAAGATTAAAGATGAAACAATTGCTTTGTTAAAGAAAACCTGCCAAAATGATGTCGCTACAGTCTACAAACTTGGTAAGACTTCTCACGTCTCCACACTGACCTAATATGTGCAATTAATTCACCTGAACAAGTTCAGGTCATCTGTTCCTATCTGTGTAATTCACTTCTATTCAAGTGAATGACTCATAAAGGCTCAACAACTGAACTGATAAACTGTTTATTCTGTCAACTTGACCATTTGACAAGTGCGGTCTGAAAACATTAGCAAACACAGAAGCAGCCTATGGCAAAACAGCAGTTGTCACAGTCAACTTTTCTTACATCCTGCTTACATCCTCCTCTTCTGTTTGACTTTAGCACAACAGAATCAAGAACTTAATCTTGAACTCACAGTAAAATGCAAACATTCAAAAGAAAAATCTTACTTTACTCCAGGAGCAAATTGTGTAAGGCAATCATGGGAATTAGTATGCTCCTCTGAAACATAATATCAGCATACACTCAAAATTAACCAAGACAAACATCATTCTTTACTGGTCCATTTTCCAGGGCAGAACTCTTGGCATTCTAACACTGTGGGTCAAGCCTTGCTCGGGTGATCTCTTAGACCTGATAAATAAATACACAATAATTACAGCATTAATCTTGACAAGGGAATGATTATTTGTTATCATACATCAGTAGAATGATATACAGATAAGAGTGATCTCAGTTTTTCTTACATAAGAACTGACCTGCAGACAAATGGTGCTGGTGCTGATGGTGCTGCGGCCTCATGCCCCTCTGTGAGATTGAGAGGTGTTAGAAAGTGCACACCAAGCTATTAGCTTAACATCAACCTGTTACACTCTCAGAACGAATGTGTAGAATATTTACACAAATCATATGTAGCAGTTCAGTTTATAAATTTTGTGTTCATGTTTAATACAGTTGTGTTGGAAAGCGTGAGATCTTTTACACAGTCATGTGTAGTTTTAAATGTACATTTGTTTACAGCATTCAACACAATATATCACCAAGAACAGCATGTTATTATACATGTTTACACATCTTTATTACCTTTCTTGACACTTTCAGTTTCAAAAGTGTTAACACAGTGAATGTGTTAAAACATTGTCCCAAATTAATGTGTAAGAATTTGATACAGTTTGTGTCCATTTTAACACATCTTTTCTAAGAGTGTAGATTACCAGATTCAAATTCAACATTATGAAAATAGACACATGAATGATAAAATCTAATTAGCTTTAGAAAGAAAACAATATAACACTTTTTAAAATTCAAGTATGTGCATAGAAAAGAAGAAGGTAATAATGGTAGAACTGAAAGAGAAGCAAACCTTGGTCCCAATCTTCATCACATGCAGGTGGAGTCCAGTTGTTAACAGGAATCTGAAATCTGCAATGCCACGTAGGAGCTTCTGCCAAAATATTGTGGTAGCCGAAATGTGTTCAATTGTTGCAGGTTTTAAATTGCTTGAATAAAGAAAAAAAAATAGGCTAGTAAATGTTTAAGAAATTAACAAAATTTATAGCCTTACCATAGTCAGCGTTTATGGAGCACCTACTGACACAGGTGGATGTATGATGGGACAGTTCAGATTTTTGCATAAGATGAAGAGCATTATATGGGCACGTCCAAAGTTCACTAGCAAGTTGAAGATGGTTCTGTAAATGACAAAGTTACTATAATATATAATAAATATATAAAGATAAACCCAGTAAAATACTTTGAGTATTATATAATGACAATCCTTCTTAAATCAATTGTGTGTATGTGTATTTTACAGTATACATAAGTAGATTTGTTGATTAGACAGTTATTATTTCTGTCACGCCGCCATCTCTGCTTCTTAAGAGTGTGGAATGCAGAGGATTTTGCCATGTTGTCAAGTCTCAGCTTTAACACTGCATAAGTTCATTCATTCATTTTCCGAACCGCTGTAATCCCAACTGGGGTCGCGGGGGGAGCCTATCCCGGCAACTTTCGGGCGCAAGGCGGGGACCCTGGGCAAGCGCCAACACGCCGCAGGGCACACACACATTCACACCTTAAGGGCCAATTTTAAGTTGCCAATTAACCTACAACGCATGCCTTTGGACTGTGGGAGGAAACCGAAGCACCCGGGGAAAACCCACGCAAACACGGGGAGGCAGAGCATACAAACTCCACACAGAAAGGCCCTACGGCCGTCCCCAGGGTTCGAACCCAAGACCTTCTCGCTGTGAGACGGCAGCTCTAACCACTGCGCCACCCTACATTGCATAAGTTCCAGTAGCAAAATAATGACCAATTAAAATTTTTTTATAGCTTAATCAAATGTATTTGTAACATTAATACATAAAATCACAATAAGAATTTAATTATTTAATTGAAATACAAATAAAGTAAATTACAAGTACAAATTAAATAAAAGATAACGCGCAAATAATTAACTCAAAATAGCAGTAGGGAATTGTTAACCTAAAATAAGGTTTCAAATGTAAACAAAAATCTTCAAAAAACTATTAACAATACTTTACAAGCACATTAAACTATAGTGTGGAAATTGGCGCTTCTGCTGAGAAAAGCAACATCATCGCGGGTGCGCGCATTTGGCGATAGTCTCCTTAACTCCAAACAAACACAACATTACTGTATTAACATCACAGTCAGTTGGCAATGCATAAGGCATTTGCTCCTTGAAAATAAAATATCTACGCAGTACCAACTCCCAGTGAAATGCTCCCAATACCTTAGCTCAGAATGTAGTCATGACAGACAATGGAAATGTTTCACCTGCAGTGCATTGCAGTCACAAACATGACATGTCAATGCTTACATTTTGCTTCGAGATTTTTTAATACTGTAATTAATGTGGTTGATTATGTGGACTAATTGCTGCAGCCCTAATATATATATACTGTGTCCACAATTATTATGCAAGTGAGTTTTGCCTTATCACTATTTCTGTGCATATTTTCCAACTCCAAGCCATTGTGTAATTAAGGTGGATGTTGCCTAAGGTGATTAACACCCTATATCAAGGTGTGTATAATTATTATGGAGCTTCTTTTCTTTTGAGCAAAATGGGCCCAAAAACTGATTTTACCGACAATTAAAAGTCAAAAACGCAACGCTCTTAGCTAAGCTATTGATACATGATCACAGAACAATCAAATATTTTGGTCCAAAAAGTCAACAGAACCATAAAACGCAGGTGGAGAAGAACAGATGCAAATTAACTACAAAAGACTTAAAAAAAAAATTAATGTGTAGCTACCGGAACTCATTCTCCTCCAGTGCCACCATATTCTAGAACTGCAACCTACCTGGTGTGTCCAGGAGTACCATGTGTTCAGTGCTCAGAGACATGGCCAGGATAAGGATAGCTGAAAAAACATCACCACCACTGTACAAGACTTACATACTTGAATGCATGCAATGGAGCATTGTTATGCATAAAAATCATGGCTTTCTTAAATCATACACACTTCTTCCTCTACCACTGCTTGAAGAAATTATTTTCTAGAAACTGGCGGTAAGTTTAGAAGTTGATTTTGACAGTATGTTTGGGAGTTAAGGTCCATCTTCAACCCAAAAAGGTCCAACAAGCTCAGTTAATAACTCATACCAGTACCCCTTCTCCACCTTGCTGGCGTATGATTCAGAGTGGTGCTGTGTGTCCATTAGTGATGCAGCCCTATGCCCATCCATCTGGTCCATCAAGAGTCACTCTCATTTCATCTAACCAGATAACCTTTGGAAAAACCTGTTTCTGATATTCCTTGGTCTAATCTAAACGTTTCACCTTGAGAGTCTTGTTCAGTGATGTTTGTGTTTCAGCTTTCCTTACCTTAACCATGTCTCTGAGCACTGAACATCTGATACTTCGGGACACACCAGATAGACTTCTGTTCTAAAATATGGTGGCACAGGAGGAGAATGGGTTCTAGTAGCTTCACATTTTGTTATTTTCAAGTCTTTTCCAGTTCATTTGCATCTTTTCTCCTTCACCTGTGTTTTATGACCATGTTGAATCTTTGCAACAAAATGTTTGATTGTTCTGTGATCAGGCCTCAAAAGTTTAGCTATTTCAAGAGTGTTGTATCACTCTGATAGGCAATTTACAATTTTTGACATTTCATTGTCAGTAACATCTCTTTTTTTGGCCCATTTTATCTAAGATAAAGAAGCTGCATAATAATTATGCACACATTGATATAGGGAGTTAGTCACTTTAGGCAGCATCTTCCTTAATAACAAGAATACATATCACCTGAGAATGCCTAAACCCAATAAGCATTCTTGTTTATAAAGCTTTGAGTTTTGCACAGAAATAGTGATAAGGTCAAAAAAACTCACTTGCATGATACTTGTGAACACTGTATATTATCAGATCAGATACAGTATGTGTGGGTGCGTCAGATTAACTAATAAGTTCAGTTAACTAAATGATTAAAAGGGGTAATAAAGAAAAAAGAACATAGCACAGTACACAGTGCACCACAACGAAAATGTGACCTCTGCATTTGACCCATCCGTGAAGGAGCAGTGGGCAGCTAACATGGGCAGCACCTGGAGAGGGTACTTTGCTCATGAGCACCTTAGTGATACTTTAACCGGTCCTTGGATTCAAATCGACAACCTTCCGATCACGGGCTGAACATCCTAACCATTACACTATCAATTGCACAATAACATCACTTATCTGCATGACAACTATCCATACCAACCTTTCTGCACTTGATGAGATGATATGGAAAGCGGCATGCCCGGATGTGATGATTTAGGTCATAAGGACACACGAACAGTTTGTCAGGGTTTGTGACATCTGTAAACATAAACATTACGTTTTCGGTATACTGTAATGCAGGGGTGGGCAATTAATTTCCCCAAGGGACCACATGACAAATTTGAATCGAGTAGTTTAGTTTTTATTAGCTCCTACTGTTAACACTAGATGTTACGGTTAAGCTATAAATGTGCAGAGCATATTATTAGGGGGCCATGCAGTGGAACACTGCATGGAACCTTATTGGAATCGTGCTGATTTTTTTTTTCCTGCCTTAAAACATGTTGTGGAGAAAAAACTGTAAGACCTACAGCTTTGAAATTTTGCAGGTAGGTCCGATACCCCACCCACTACTCAGGCAAAAAAAAAATTGCACCAAAATAAGCCATTTTGCGTTTTTCCAAAAAACATTTGCATTTTGCCTAATAACTTTTGAACCGTAGCTCCAATTCTCAAAAATCTCATATCATCTTATTCCTTGGGTTAAGACGAATTTTTTAGATCCTCGCATCTATTTCTGCCATATTTGATTTTTCGCTAATTTGCATAAAATGAAAACCCATCTTTTTCAAACTAGTCCCTGGATTTTTGTCCAGTCTGCATGCAACCGGTATCATTTGAATCCCAAGACATTCTTCTTTAATTATTATCGAGCACATTTTTAATTTAGGTCTTCATTTGGCTGTAATATGCAAATAAATGTGGTGGGCTTGGCATAGGACTGCAATGCCACACACTGAGTGTCATAAAAATCTGGCTCTGGGTGGGCTACAGCTTTGAAATTTGGCAGGTAGGTCTGGCACCCCTCCCACTACTCAGGCAAAAAAAATTGCACCACTCTGCCAGTTGGTGGCGCTATAATAAGCTATTTTGCGTTTTGCCTAATAAGTTTTGAGCCATAGCACCCTAGATAAAAGGATGAAACATGTCATATTTCAACATCTGTCCACTTCGATTCGTCAAAAACTGATAAAGCTGCAAACTGCATGGCCCCCGTAATCACTGGTGGCAGTTATATTATCTTTATGTAATTACATTTTTGACAACACATTCTTTTAACAACAAAAGCAATATTGACATGTACGTTTTGCATTTTTTCACCTTCAAAATAAAAGCAATGCAGTTGAATGGTCTGCATAAAATATACTACTTAAGTTTTATTTTTATGTTTAATTTGTTAAGGTCTGCTGCAATGCGATGGAAAAAGGTCACGCAAAGATACTCCGCTGCGTGTTTCGACGTTACCTTGCTTTTCTTCCCAGCGTGGTATTTCTGGTGTAGATGTTGAGCCCTTAGACGCATTTGCTCTTTTTTTGGGAGCCATATGTGTCTATCGCCTCTATATGTTATGCACAGTTGTTTACCTGAAATGTAGAGAAACAAGAACGTCTTCTTAAAATAGCTGATGCAAGGCTGTTGTTGCCGTACTTTTACGTTTCGCAGTGGCAAAACATGAGCGGTAAACACAGCTACTAAACACAGTTTAACGTCATATCCGGAAAGCGAGTAATGCCTAGTTAACTCCAACTAGAGAATTTGTGTCTAATTTCATAGAAAAATTAGATACAGAAAGCAATACCGATTTTTAGTGCACTTGTAACACGTGTAAAATCCGGAGATCCCGAAGGATAAAGGAATTAACTGAATATTGAAACAGGAATGGCTCTGGTGCCCCCATTCAGCGGGTCGCGGTGCAACACGTACTCACTCTACAGTTATATACATATACTGCATACCTGAAATGATATAATATGACCTCAAACTGCTTTGAAATACTAAGGCAGACACCCTTTACATTTTACAAGTCTTCATTTTGAAAATTATATTTCCATTTTATAGTAAATTTATATTTTAATTGTATAGTGCTCGTTAAATATATAGTACATATTTACTCAAATATGTCATGCTCCAACACCACATAACCGCCATTACAATTGGTAATATATAGTCTTAAAAAAAAAATTTTTTTTTTGAATGTGAGTAACTTAAACTTTTAAAAAGCAATTTTAGGTCATGGGAGCAAGTGGCCTTGGAGCTTAATAGATTTGTTTAAACATGTGCAATACTACAAATATTACTGTCAAATAACAATAATAAATTATTTTAAATAAAAATAAGCCTTGTGGAATGTGAGGAGTGTTTATCTTCAAAAGAAGTTTAAGATTATAGGGGCAAGGGCATCATAGCAATAGGTTTATATTCATATGTTTTGTATATTAAATATATAAGAAGAAAAAATATTATTTTTGATCAGGAACTCAGAGATCCCGAGCGAGAACTGGTGTTTTTACAGAATTTAAACAGTATAATCGCGTGGTTTGCTCACTGACCTAACAATATGTTGGAATATATAAGTTTCACTTAGTCATGGAAAGGAGACACTCTCGAATATCCAATGAAGGGTTGATTGCACTCGGTGTGTCGCGTTGAAGGCAGTGTTTTGGCTTGTACATGCATTTGCCAGAGTGGTGATTAACACCTCATTACTACATCTGCAGCTGCTGCTACCAGATATACGTATATTCAGAGTTTCATTCAGTATATTCAGAGATTCTTATGTATATTCAGAGTTTCATTCCACAGATTCAAATTTAGTTTTAAATGAATATATCATAATTTCCTAAACTGCATACCAAAATATATATTAAAATTCTATGTCATATAAATAAGATTTATGAATTTTGTCTGTTTATGACAGATTTGGCACAACCAAGAACACTTAAAAGTAGGTAACGTGGAACTGATTCATAAAAAAAATTAAATAAAAAAATACAAATAACATTAGTTACGTAAACTAGTCTGTATTTTTCCTTCCTCAGGTGGCCTGACTGCGGACAATGCTGGTTACACTGGAGACAATGTAGATCTGAAAGGAAAAATCAATGATATTTTCAAGGAAATGAAAGAGCAGCCCAGACATGAACTTCCTCTGCATGACTTCCTTCTTCAAAAAGAAAAGCTTATAGAAACAGAATCTCCCCAGAGGGTTACAGATTTCATTGTGCGCTTTGAGCATGGTGGTACCAGCCCAGACGGACACCATTCTCTCCTGTCCTTCCTCGGTAGCAGCGACTACCGACCAGAGTTCCAGCTCCTCTATAGTGCCTACCCAGAATTTCTCTTGTTGCATTTTCAGGGTCATGCTGATGAGGAGGAGCTGGTGGGCTACTTAGGTAATGCCCGAGAATCTGCAAGAAAAAAGCATATAGTGTGGGCTCAGAGTAGAATCTGTTTCCTTCTCGGACAACTGTGCGCGGGAAGATCAAAGTTCTCCCAGGCACGAGTTTATTTTGAGGAAGCCTTAAGTGTTCCCAGAGACTATTTCAAAGACATGCACTTTCTCTGTGCCATTTACTCAAACCTGGCCCATATTTATCTTATGCAGAAAAACACAGAAAAGTACTGTACTGTGTCTGAACGCTACGCTGCTTTACTGATGTCAGTCTATGACTGTTTATCTGGCTCAGAAGACCCTGAAGTGTTGAAGTTTGCACTGAAAAAAGCAGTTCTGTCCTGGCACAGGCCTGCAGAGGCCCGGGCCTGCCTTCTTCTGGCCAAGCTCCACCTTAAGCTTGGAGATGGGATGAATGCAGTGCCTTTCATTGAACGTCTGCAAATCCTCACTGATGAGATGCCTGAAGCTTCAGCCAAGATGCAGAGCCATGGTTTCTTACTGCTAGCAAGGCTTTACAGCGACAATCATCTTCCTCATCTCGCGGAGAGTGCAGCACGGCGAGCATGTTTTCAGGTGGGTTCTACAAAAAAACAGCTATCAATGAAAGACATTTGCAAATAGGTATTTATTGGGGACTTAATAACTGTTAACGAATTTAACAATAAATTAACAAAAAAAATTTATTCTTGGATTTTTACAGATGTCTTCCTCAGTCTCTGATTGTCTCTGTAGTGTGTCTCTACTGTTGGAGAATGCTCAGGAGTTGTATGGGGTTGACATCCCAACACAAGTGGCTCCATATTTGGCCAGAGCAGTTTCTTTGGCCCCTGCTAGTGTGGAACCCGGTCTTGCTTATGCCCATGCTCTGTGTCTATCTTGGCTCTTTCATAAGCATGGTATGCCTAACAGGGCAGTTCAATACATGTGTGGCCTCCTCAGAGTAAAGTGCCCCCCCACCCTATCTCAGCCTGATCTCACTGCTGCTCTTATATGGTTGGCCTGGTTGCACATCTGCAACCAGCAGCCCCATGCTGCACTGGATGTGCTGGATTATGTTTTGTCTTCTCTGCCTGAACACTGCACTACACAGCTGGAGGGGGTGGTGTACAACATGCAGGCCATTGCTTTGAGGCTAACTGGCAATGTGAAGCAAGCTGCAGAGAATTTCCGGGCTGCAGCTGAAGTATGCGAGGAATTAGAAGACAGACACAACTGGGCCGTAGCGCTAGCCAACTTTGGCTTCCTGTGTCTAAAAGTTAAGGCCAAGAGGACGGCTGCGGAACATCTCATACAGGCGGTAAACCTGTTCTCTGAACTAGATGAAGAATGTCATGAGCTGAACTTTGTTGCTGTACTTCTGGAACTGGGCAGGTTTTATGTAGCCCAGGGTTTTTGTGAGAAAGGGAAGATCTGTTATGAATGGGCCTTGCTGATTGGCATTTTCTATGACAACTCAGAAAGTAAGTATTTGATATGTTTATTATCAACATAAATAAAATGTTGTTGCATTGTGATAACAAATCTATGGTAATATCTGACAAATGTTTAGGGTTTATGTTTAAAGTGGTGTTTATATTTAAAATGATTTATACAATACAAAATATAGAACCCCAGTATAATAGTATGACTGTCACAGGCATGTCAAGTTAAAAATAGTGCAGAAGGAGAAGTCAGATATCATTGAGAATTTTTTTATTTCAGTCGGTTAAGCTCTTACATGTGACTATGTGGGGAAGGACACTCAATTTTGTCACTCAAAATTCAGTTAAATTCAGTTTTATATGTACAGTGCTTTTTACAACAGACATTGTCACAAAGCACTTTATATACAGTATAACCGGTCCTATCCCCTAATGAGAAAGCCTGAGGCAACAGTGGGAACACTCCCTCTGTAGTAACCATGAAGAACCCTTAAGGGGAACCAAGACCCGGAAGGGGCCCCAATTCCTCCTCTGGGTGACAAGATTCAGCTTTGTGTATGTATGTACAGTTATGTGTGGGTTCAAAAGAAGAAAGAACAGTTAGTAAACCTCTATCCTGAATCTTCGACAGCTCTAAACTAACTACACAGGGCACAGGGCATCTGTGCTTACATTTATGAAGTAATAATACTACCCTGACCAAAGAAAAGACAAGTGACAATCATTGGGATGACTGGGATCCCTTATGATATTGCTTTTTTGTATCCATATCTCTTCATCCACATCTATCTCACCACCCTTGCAGTCTTGCTCTGGACTGTTCTCATTCAATTCCATTCAGTTCAGTTTATGTAGCGCTCTTTATAACAGACATTATTACAAAGCTCTTTACCTATAACCGGGCCGAAGCCCCCAACGAGTAAGCTTGGGGCGATAGTTGCAAGGAACAACTGGAAGAAACCTTGATAGGAACCAAAACTCAGAAGGGAACCCCATCTTCTTCAGGGTGACTGGAGTGTGTATGTACAGTAATGTATAATGTGTGTGTGAAAATTTAATACACAAGTTAATATTAGTTCAGTATTAAATTTGCATTCAGTTCAAGTCCAAAAAAGTTCCAGCTGGTTCCAGATGACGGGGTGAAGATTTAGTGGAGAGGGAGCAGGTGCTAGACATCTTTGGCTCAAGTACTTTATTGAAGAGAAACAAAAGAGACTGGGGCAGATTGGGATAGTGAGGCTGGTGCAGGAGCAGATTGGGCTGTGCGGCTTGCACATGTGCACGCTTTTCTTGTTGGATAACACAAGAGAGGTTGGCTCCGGCAGTTCTGAGAGCAGCTCTGTTCCCCGATCTGAAAGTTGCATCTCTCTCCCTCTTAGCTGTGCATACACTTTTGCTGTAAATCAGGGCTTTTCTTGAAGTGACATGCTTGGACACAGTAACATCCTCTATGCACTTTCTAATGAAGTAGGTCAGAGATTCAGTAAACTCATCCAAGTTCATGCACCAGTTGTAAGTAGCAGCTTGACTGAACACATTTCAGTCTGTGCATTTGAAACACTCAAGAGGTGCTGAGACAGCTCCACTTGGCCAGACTCTGATCCTGGCAGGTCTTGTGCGATTCAGCAGTGGTGTGTATGCAGGAAATAATATGGCTGATGCATGGTCAGAGGAGCTGATGTAAGGACATGCAGTTGCTTTGTTGGCATCGCGCACATTGGTGTAAACTTTGTCCAAACTGTTCTCTCCTCTTGTCTACGTGTTGGAAGAATTTGGGTAGAACTAACTTGAGATTTACATGATTGAAATCACTTCTGGAGCTTGTTAATAGCCTCATACAATTGGACAATTAACTTAAAAGATTTTTCACGGGCTGCATGGACTATTCCCTCATTAATCCATCAAGTAAGCAGGTAAAAGATCTGGAGTTGATTCCAGGTGTGGCATTTGTATTTGGAAGCTATTGCTGTGAACCCACAACATGCGGTCAAAGGAGCTCTCAGTGGAAGTGAAACAGACCGAAAAAAAAGAAGAAAGAGAGAGAGCGGAAATGTTAGGAATGGCCAAATCAACAGTACATCCGGAGGAATAAGGAGCGCACTGGTGAGCTCGGGAACTCGAAAAGGCCTGGACGTCCAAGGAAGAACAACAGTGATGGATGATTGCAGGATCCTTTCCACAGTGAAGAAAAATCTGTTTACAACAACTACCCAACTGAAGAACACTCTCCAGGAAGTAGGTGTATCAGTATCTAAGTCTACCATAAAGAGAAGACTTCATGAGAGCAAATACTGAAGGTTCACCACAAGGTGCAAACCATTAATCAACCTCAAAAACAGAAAGGCCAGATTAGACTTTGCCAAAAAAACGTCTAAAGAAGACAGCCCAGTTCTGGAAGAGCATTCTTTGGACAGATGAAACTAAGATTGACCTGTACCAGAATGATGGGAGGAAGAAAGTATCAAGAAGGCTTGGAACGGCTCATGATCCAAAGCACACCGCATCTTCTGTAAAACCGGGTGGAGGCAATGTGATGGCATGGGCATGCATAGCTTCCAATGGCACTGGGTCACTGGTGTTTATTGATGTGACAGAAGATAGAAGCAGCCAGATGAATTCTCCAGTGTATAGGGATATACTTTCTGCTCAGATTCAGCCAAATACAGCAAAGTTGATTGGACAGCGCTTCACAGTACAGATGGACAATGACCCAAAACATACTGCGAAAGCAACCCAGGAGTTTTTTTAAGGCAAAGAAGTGGAATATTCTGCAATGGCCGAGTCAATCCCCAGATCTCAACCCGATCGAGCATGCATTTCACTTGCTTCAAACAAAACTTAAGGCAGAAAGACCCACAAACAAGCAACAACTGAAGACAACTGCAGTAAAGGCCTGGCAAAGCATTACAAAGGAGGAAACCTGGTGTTTGGTCATGTTCATGGGTTCCAGACTTCAGGCAGTTATTGCCTGCAAAGGATTCTCAACAAAGTATTGAAAATAAAGATTTTATTTATGGTAATGTTAATTTATGTCAGTGATCTGGTTAGGATTTGGCAGAGGGCCAACGATACTAATCGTTGGCCCTTAGCCCTTGTAGCGTGGTGGTTAACCAAAACGCGAATGGTAGCGTGAGTAAGTAGGATAGCCACGTGATTTGATTTAAGAACTCACACAAAGAGCAAGGATTCCCACAAGAAACCGTGTTCTAACAAACACACACTCAATCAAGGAGATAACCAAATAACTGACTCCAGCTACAGTGCTGTGAAAAAGTATTTGCCCCCTTCCTGATTTCTTTTTTTTTTTTTTTGCATGTTTGTCACACTTAAATGTTTCAGATTATCAAAAAATTTGAATATAAGACAAAGATAACCCAAGTAAACACAAAATGCAGTTTTTACTTACTTTTTCACATAGGGCCATGTAGGTTTGGATAGTTTTTTCCTTAATAAATAAAATTATCCCTTAAGAACTGAATTTTGTGTTTACTTGGGTTATCTTTGTCTAATATTCAAATTTGTTTGATAATCTGAAACATTTAAGTGTGACAAACATGCAAAAAAAAAAGAAATCAGGAAGGGGGCAAATACTTTTTTCAGCACTGTATTTGGTTATCTCCTTGATTGAGTGTGTGAGTACTCACAGTTGAAGCTGAACTGATTCAGAGTTGGGCTGGTGACTCAGTGACTGAGCGATTCGCCGCAAGGACCGCGACCGACCACCCCTGGGTCCTAGTGCCGGTCGCGGGATGCACTGCGCCCCTGAAACGAAGAGACTTTGTAGAAAAATGGTTGCAATTCCTAAACGTTTCATAGGATATTTTTGAATAAGTCCTTGAATTAAACCTGAAAGTCTGCACTTCAGTTGCATCTCAGTTGTTTCATTTCATATCCAGTGTGGTGGCATGCAGAGCCCAAATCTTGAAAATTGTGTCACTGTCCAAATATTTCTGGGCCTAACTGTAGTATCAATAGCAGCCCTAAGATCGAGCAGAACTAGGAGTGAGGTGATCACTACCTTGATCAGCAAAATATCCTTTATTACATTGTACAGAACAGTTTCTTTGCTATAGTGGGCGCTATCAAAAATGTTTTCACAAGCTACAACTTTCTCTATTACTTTGGAGATAAATGGGAGATTAGATATTAGTCTGTAGTCCATACAGATCCATGTTGGGCTTCTTCAATAGGAGCTTAATTACTGCTAGCTTAAGAGATTTCAGGAGATGACCAAAAAAATTAATGAAGTTGTTACTGGAACATATTGTTGGTAGAGCAGTAGTCTGGTTATTATTCACTCTTGGACA
The DNA here is from genome assembly GCA_032718565.1 of Distichodus sexfasciatus. NCBI lineage: Eukaryota > Metazoa > Chordata > Actinopteri > Characiformes > Distichodontidae > Distichodus > Distichodus sexfasciatus. Next base: position 1,345,596 of record JAVGVS010000082.1, read on the forward strand.
CCATGCCTAATAGAAATCTAGCATTGTCCTTGTTATTTTCAATTAGCATAGAGAGATATTCTGATTTAGCTGCTCAAGAACTTTTTTATAGCTTCCCATAGCCTCTTTCCATGCTAATTTGAAGACCACGTGTTTGGTTTGATGCCATGTATGTTCTAATTTCTGTGCGTCTTGTTTTAAGATACATAAGTGGTCACTATACCAAGGAGCTGCTTTATTTTCTTTGATCTAATCTATGGTGGAATGATGCTACATAATTTGTAATGCTCTCAAGTTCAGTGGAATTGGACATTATTCTTGTCAATGACAGTAAATGGGGAATATTATCAGTAAAGTTAATAGCTGTATTGTGGCATGATTGCATGCTTGGTACGTAACTGAGTTGGTGAAATTGTATTTTGACCAAGATAAAAATTGTGTTTAGCATTACAGTTGCCAGGGTGCAAACACTAGAAGGAGCATAAGTCGGTATAAACAGCACTAATGGTTTTGTCGCTACTGACAGCACTCTGTGACACCGAACAATAGAGCTAAATTTTGAGAGTGACCGAAGTTGTCCTTTAAGATTAAGCTCTGATGTCTGGCATTCTGGCTGCCAGTAATCAATTTACCTCGACTGCTGGTGCCGTAGGATAGAATCACCTATAACCAGAATATTTTCAACAGGCATCTCAGCGGGTGTCTCACTGAGTGGGGCGAACCTGTTCGATGCGTTGATGGATGTATAGAGGTTCTCCGTCTATACCGCCAAGCCGATACCACTTACCCTGCTGCAGGGGCTCTAATGCTGGAGTTTGGGCTTTTTCTAAACCCAGACTCACTGGGTTGAACCTGAACCTGCAGCTGACTGACTTCCTGTTGACTGCGCTAACGTCTGGAAGCGCGTCTCTAGCTTTACAATCTTCTCTGTCAGAGCTTTGACCATCTTACATCTTTTACAGATAAAGCTATCACTAATAAGACTACCACTGCTGACGGAGGAACTAAAGCTGAACATTCTGCACTCACTACAAAAAGCAGTGTCACCGTTCAACTAAAATGACCAGACGTCCTCTTTTCCCCAAACATGTCCTCTTTTTAAGATCTAAAAATGTGTCCGGCCAGGATTCTATAATCGTCCAGGATTTCATTTAGCCTCAAACATTCTTACACTGGATTCGATTTACTCTCACGCAAACACTATCAAGAAACAGGAAGTGACGTGACATGACGCAAGAACTTCACGCAAACACGATCTAGAAACAGGAAGTGACGTGACGTGACATGACGCAAGAACCAACACACCAACCATGTCAGGCCAATAAATTATCTGTCAGAAGACTCACTTGGGAATGTAGAAGATTTTTAGTATTCGGTTTGATTACAAGGCCCATGAGCTTGGTGAATAGTTTGAATAGTTTAATTGTGTTAAATGCTAGTCTTATGGGGTACATTCACATTCAATTCCCTCCTTTATTCTCTCATAACCTCATACCCTTTCAACATAGTGTCCTGGTCATAGGATCAGAGTGCTACGGACACCTGAAATAACAACAGACTAAAACGTGGCATTCTATCCTTCATGGGTAAGATTTGATTGGACCCACAGGAAAGGCAGCAGTACATGTGTGGGTAATCTTTTTCCAGTGTGCATACCTCTTACTGACATGAGTAGAGGAATGCACATATGGAAATAAACAGATCCATCCTGTTAATCTGCTTCAGAGAGTTAGAGCAGTGAATATAATAGCCCTAAAGACATACAAGGTAAAGTAATAATGTTTAAGCAAGAGCTAGAACGATCAATGTTTCTTGAAAAAGTCAACTGTATAGAATTAACTGCATAAACATTTTGAAAGAAACATGGTGTTAAAATGAAAAGGAAACAGGCTAGTTCCCAGGTGGAAAGTGTGCATACAGTTGACAGGAATACAGAGATAAGTCTACATTCACTGTAAAACTGTAAAGCAAATTACAATCCCAAATTGACTGTTCTAACACCACAAATGTAATTTGGCAGTAATACTTCTTGAGTACATATAAAGAAACTATCTGCAAGGTGTTCTGTTTGCATTTTCTGTTCAATATGGACAAATCTTTTCTGCATGTTTCTGTGTAGGCCAGCTCCGCTCTACTCATCACCTGTGTCAACTGTATGGGGAGGTATGCCCCGATGAAGCACAATGTATCATCTATTATGAGCACCAGCTGAACCTTCTACACCAGTTAGGAGACAGAATGTTAGAGGGGGAGATACTGGAGAAGATTAGCCAGTTATATCTGAGTCTGGGCACAGAGAAGTAAGTTCATACAATTAAAATATTTATTATAGTTTATTAAATATTAATTATTTATTAAGTCACAAACGTTGCATGACAGAATGCAAGGATCAGATCTTCTGATCAGCAATTAAAAATGTTGGTTTTTCATTGTGCTTTCATCAGAGCAAACAGATCCGCACTAGACTACACTAAAAGAAGTCTGGGGATCTTCATTGACCTTGGTAGGAAGAGAAAGGAGGCCCATGGCTGGCTACAGGCTGGAAAAATTTACCATATACTCCGGCAAACTGAGTTGGTGGATCTGTATGTACAGGTAAACTTTATACCTATTTTTTCTTCTTGCGTCAAGAGTTTTCCATCAACAAATAGATACAGTGCCATTTATTTTAATAGAAAATGTGATAAAGACTTAAGTGTTACTCTTGTGCTATGGTTGATGCAGTCATTATCACAGGAAAGGATGGTATTTCAAAGCCCTTAGATGTCTAATGGTACTGTCAGGCTTTGTATTTTAGCAGAGGCGGATAAAGTACCTATTACTTAACTGAAAGTACAGATACCACTAGTCAAATGTTATTCTAATACTGTCACAGGCCCACTGGACTTCTGCCTGAGCGGCCACCAGATGCCGCCATTTTTCAGTTTCATTTTGTTGCTTTTCTGTCTTGTGTGAGATGTCAGTCTTGTCCTTTCCCGCCTCCTCATTGTGTTTTATTGTTTTTTTCGGTTAATCCTTGTTTGTTAGTTATTTTCACCTGTGTTCTGATTGTTTAGTTATCAGTGGTTCTTCCTTTATTGTCTGATTTGCCTTGTTAGTGTTTGCTTTTTGTCACTGGTTTGTTTTTCCCCCTCTGTTCCTTGTCTGTCCACTGTCATACTAGCCCCATGTTGGCCTGCTCCATGTTTTCTGTTTCTCTAGGCTTGAGTTTTGGTTTGCGGCTATCAAGAATGTTTATTTTTTGAGCTTTAAAGTAAAGAAGCTTGCAAAAGGTGCCATGCCTTGAGTCGTGCCAGCACGCCCCATGACAAATACAAGTCAAAGTCATACTGTCACGTTGCGGGGAAGGAGTGGACCCAAGTCGCAGGATGGTTTTCTTTTTCTCATGTTTTATTTGTGCACAAGAGGAGGGAAGGGGATCAGGAGGGGTCAGGCAGAGGAACAAGCACACAAGACAGAGACGCAGAGACAGTCTAACACATTGACTAAACAAAACCCTATGGCTACTTCGGAGACGGGAACAGGAACCAGGTGGGGAACAGGGATGGAAGCTACGGGGAACTCGGATCAGCACAGGGACCAGGAACAGGAACAACCACGGGGACCGGAACCTGAACTAAGGGCAGACAGGAACAGAACAGGGAAACATCAACTAATCTAACCTAACTCTAAACCTACTCTAATGGCTAATGCTAACTATACTAATGCTAAAGCTAACACTAAAGCTAAAGGGTCAACAAGTGGTGGCTATGGCTAAAGCTAATGATGCTAAGCTAAAGGCTAATGCTAATGGCCAATGCTAACTACGAACCTAGCTACCCTAACACAGAGCACAAGACAAAGACAAACTTGACCAGGACTCCCAGCAGACAGGGGCAGGGTCTCAGGGCTTGACCGTGGTCTCTGGGGAAACATTGGTATTGTGAGGGCGCGCAGACAAAGACACAAACAAATGAAAGAACTTATATAGGGGCCTAACTCATGACACTAAATAAGACAATCAAGGGACAACCAATAGATTACACACAACCTAACTAAGGGGAAGGACTAACTCAACGAGACAAATTAAAGACAAACACGAAACAGCTGTGAACCAGGAACCCGGGGAAACACTATATACAGTCTCTTTGGCGGCCTCTGGTGGCCGCCGGGGCCAACTGTCCTGGGGGAGACCTGACAGGCACAGTCAAAATTTTACTTAAGTTAAAGTGCTTAAGTACTTGTTTTAAAAAGACTTAAAAGTTAAAAGTACATTTTCTTTCACTGCATTTTTGCATTATTGCCACAACACTTAAAATACTTAATGCCAGCTTGTAGAACCTGTAAAATAAGGAACTGGCGTAGAATGTTACAGAATGAAACACAACCTGAACTGACAAAGAAAACCAGTCATTGGAGGTTTTTTAAAAATTAATTGTAAGACTACACACCCCCACAACAGCACGGTAGTGTTCTGACAGCTCTGGCATATATGTGTATGTTGATCAAGAGGACAGTGCAATAGCTGTAAATGCAGCCTCCTCAGAAAAAAATTCCAACCTTCTTTTCAACAGCAACAGTGTGTTAAGCAAGACAAAAAAAAACCTGCAGAACTGTCTGAACTTGGACTTTTGTCCTGGTTTTATAGTTACGATCTACAGGCGTGACGTAACCCTACTGATTACCGATAGGCTGTCACGTGCAAAAAAAAAAACCCAATCACGTTTTAGAAAAGGGTGAACAACGTCTACTTTATCCCCAGATTTGAAAATAACGAGTAATGGGAACCGTGATAGAAATGTAGTGAAGCGAAAAGTATGGTATTTGTCTTTCAAATGTATTAAAGTAAAAGTCATAAGTTTCCAAAAATTATACTACTCAAGTGAAGTACAGATACTCAATAACTGTACTTAAGTGCATGACTCTAGTAAATGTACTTTGTTACTGTCCGCCTCTGACTTTAGAAGAGAATCTATGATAATGTTGAATCTAGTGTTGTAGCACATCTCGAGACCAGTTTTTGAAGGTCTCGGTCTTGTCTCAGACTCGGCTGTATTTGTACTCTGTCTCGGGATTTTATTTTGAGACCAGCTGAGACTACAACTCTGAGAATTTTACTATTAAAACTCTTTGAGACCGACCCATTTGCATTGTTTATTAATTAGTGTTTTAATAACTCAGAATCTCTTTAACTTACAGAAACCATGCACGCGCCATCAGAATCAAGAGACTTTGAACTTACCTGACATTGTATTCATTTCTCTGTATGTGAAATTATTTCTGAGTAATTTTGTGCACAGAAACTTACGTAATTGCGTAAAAACGCATTATGTACATTATTCGCGATGTAAATATGCGTTAGCGCTCGCGACTCTCATACTATATGTAACGACATCATGCGCAAACGCGTAGTTCTTTTCTAGAAAAGCCAAAAGCAGCTCATGATTCCAAAACGGCTCAAAATTACCCAACACTTTAATATTTTTTCATTTTATAATGTTAGAGAGTAATCAACAGGAGAAAAATAAATATAGAAAAATGCATTGTTTGTTATCAAATAATTTTATTCTGAATCCAGATGGGTACCAAATGGATAAGGAAGTGTTTCTGCCTGCCTATGTTTCTTCACTAAGTACTAAGCCAAGAATGTCTCTGCATAATAAAAACTCTGCAAGCCAAAAAAACAGTTTGGTCTTGAGGAGTGTTCTGCCACTGTAGTTTGTTGAGTTTAACATATGATGTGATCAGTTTGGATAACTGCTTCCAGTGAAGCTATTTCCTCATTATAGATATATAAAAGAGAAATATTGAATAAATATGTTTAATGTTGCTTAGGCATTGCATGTTCCACGTATTTGTCATGTAGTGTAAAACGTGCATTGGTCCGGTCTCGGTCTCGACCCTGTCTCGCAACGCCCTGGTCTCAGTCTCGTCTCATTCTTGGCCCTTCAGAGTCTTGGTCTTGTTGCGGTCTCAACACACTCTGGTTTTGGTCTTGTCTCGGTCTCAGTTTAGGTGGTCTTGACCCCAACTCTATGTAATACTGCTGTTTTTTGTGATTGGTCACCTCTGTCTTCTGACAATAGGTTGCACAGGACATTGCTCTGAGCACAGGAGACCCACAATTCCTTGTTGAGCTACTAGAGGCAGCAGGCGATGTGTTCTTCAACAGCACTCATGACAGAGAGAAAGCTGTCTGCTTTTACAGGGTAGGCCTCTTTCAGCGTATACTTAAAAGATCAGTGTTTTAGTTTCCCACTGTGTGGAATTATGATTATGAGTGCATTGTGTGTTAAATCTACTGCATTAAAATCACAAGTGGTGATCAGCTAACTCCAAAGTTTATATAATTTACAGCTTCTCTTGGATCACATTTAATATACAAATTGTTTTTTTATTGTGCAAATAAATGCACACATACAGTATATGCTGTAGATTCTAATTTACATTATAATTTAGAATATACAATAATGCTTGAATGTTTGATGTGTGTGTGTGTGTTAGGACCGAGCCCTACCAATTGCGATGAAGATAAGCATTGTGCAATCTCAGCTCAGGCTGTGTAATAAACTTGCAGAGTTGCTGCTACAGATGGGTCAGTATGGGGAAGCGCTGGAGTATGGACAGACTGCATTAGACATCAGTATCAGTCTGGGTTTGTTACAAACATAAGCACAAACACAAAATACAAACGGGCAAACAGAAGCAATTTGAAACATATACGAAAAAATAACAAGCACACATAAACATGGCCTTTTTTCCCCTTTAATTTGTTCTTAAGGAAGTTAAGAAATTTCACTATATTATACAACTGTAAAACTGAAGAAAAATCAATAAGCTTATGTTTTGCACAAGCATGCATGCAGCAATTGTAGATTCTGTTCTTACATAGGAACCAATCTTAAGTAAGAAGACATTGGTGAATGTCAGAATCTTGGCGAAAACTACCTCAGTGGGTTTTAAGAACAAAATTATTCTTAACTACTGGTGATTGAGGCCCAATGTCTTACTGAATATCATAGCTGATCCTGAAGACTTACACAGATCATTCAGTCTGAATAGGCACTACAGACAAAAAGCACACCACACCTGTTAAACATATGTGAAATGGGGGAAAAAAAGATTCAGATTCCATTTTGCTGTATCAGGGGAAAGAATGTTTCATTTAACATGCTCACAGCATCAAAGATTTCGATCTGGCATTTACCACCCGGACGTATTAGAGTATGGCTGGACCTACATTCTACAGAGTAGCCCTGGTTTAGGCAACTTTGATATAAAGAAGATTAATATACTTGAATGCATTAGAACACACTGAATATATTGTGTTTCTTGGAGCAGTTGTAGACATAGGAGCATGGCAGATTCTGATTTGTAAATTTTCACAACACTGAACTGTCTTATTGTCTTTCTCTGCTTGTTGCTTGTAGGTTACTGTCTGAATGAGCGAGTAGCTTACCATCGGCTGGCTACGCTCTACCACTGCCTGGGTCAGTTTGAGATGGCAGAGCACCACTTCCTGAAGGCCCTTTCACTGTGCCCATCCCCTCTGCAGTTTGATGAAGAAGCACTGTACTATGTTAGGGTTTACCAAACACTAGGGGACATTATTTTCTATGATCTAAAGGTAAGAAGCAATTGCTGTGAACTGACTGCAAGGCTTGCAGTTCAAAGACCAGACATGAGAGGGCAGTATAGGTTTGCATGGCACCTTTAGCTTGAAATCAAATTATTCATTCTTTATTACAGTTTTTTTACAATCATTTGCACACTTGTCAATACCATGTTCAAAGACTTAACATGTTCACCAAATCCATAGACAATGTGATCTAAGCTGAGAATATTTTTGCATTCCTTTCATACTAAATGCATGCAATAACGTCTTCCAAAATAAATCCTTCTCCCAATGTTCTCAAGCAACAAAATCCTGTACATTTGCACATTTTTGCAAGAATTTAGATACTCTGTTCAAACAGGTAAGATTAAGTTCAAAAGCTAGTAAAACTGAAATCACTTTAGATGGAGGTCTGATGCATTTCAACACACGAAACTACTGTAAAACCATGAGTTGCTGTCAGTCAATTTGATTTGACCTGAAAGTTTGAGTTTATTTGCAGCCGTGTTGCCATCTGTACAAAAGTGATATTTACAGTATATTTCATATTTACACAAGAGCTTTGCCCCACTGTATTGCAAGAGAAAACTTTTGAGACACTGATGGACACTAGATGATCTACTGTAGCTCAAATTGCTGAAAGTGTTACTGTAAAGCTGCTTCAGTTTTTTGTGCTCAATATTTGGCAGGTGGTCATAATATCATGGCTGATCTGTGTATGTGTAAATGACTGTACACAGTGACAATTTGCATTTTTGTAAAGGTATTTTCAGTAACTAATTGTAGTGCATTTTTTCTTTTACAGTATATTACACAACTGAATTTGATATGTATTAGTTTTTATTAAAATAGTTACTGTTAGATGTGTAATATTTTTCAATGTCAAATACAGGACACAACACATTTTGCACTGCTTCAAGTTGTTGGTGTTTTTTTGCGCATTGCACTTTGTGTGACATAGAAGTATATTGAGAGAGATAGTGTGCTATAGTTTTGGCAGCATGACTCACTTTTTGCGTGAAGTGTGTGTTTGTAAAGCACACAGTGTGAAGAGTTTTGAAAAAAATGGACAAAGTACTGACACAAATGTAAAAATGATTGTAAAAACTGTCCAAGATTCTTACAGATATATGTTGTTAAATGAGCTACTTCCTTTATGCTTTATGTCAAATTATTCTTAAAATGATCACAAACAACATGATCACAACCTATGCCCCTTTTCTATGTTTCAGGACCCATTTGATGCAGCTGGTTATTACCACCTTGCCCTGGCGGCTGCCATAGACCTTAACAACAAGAAGTCACAACTGGAGCTGTGCACACGTTTGGCCACCATCTACCACAACTTCCTCATGGACCGAGAGCTGTCCCTGCACTTCTACCAGCGTGCTCGAGCTTTCGCCACTGACTTCAACATCCGCCGCATCAATCTAACACCGGATCAAAGCTTCCGCACCACATCCCAGTACAGGATCACAGGCTTGCAAGCCAGGTAGAAACAAGGACTGTGTTGGTGGTCTGCCATAATGCTTAAGGGCTTGTTTGGTTAAAGGTCCCTCTTTATTTTATTCTTGCTATTTTGTGAATAAAAACAGATTTAATTTAAATTGGATCATATGAATAAAGAGCTTTTCATTTATTACAGCACAAAGCAATTTTTTATTTAATTTAAATTCGTAATCCTCCTTGTTAAAACACAAAGAATTAGTATGGCAAACATTTTTGAAATAATATGGAATAGGAAAAGCCAATTGTCAAAGCAATGTAAAATTAATTTAGAAAAAGTTGAGTTGATCTTAAGAAAATAACAAAAAATCTTATCTGTAATTAATTTTCCATTTAAGTATTATATTATTTCAAATCAGAATTCAAGCTTCTGAGAAAATCAGAAGGATATTTTGACATTAACAAGTGAGGCACTGTTTTCATGAAGTGCTGAAAATGACATTACATTTTCAAATAAACTTACTCATGGCTGTTGAAATTCTACAAATTGACCTGAACTGCTCTTTTCTGTGAAAACAAATTCCAAAAAGGAACAGTGTGATTGCTGAAAGGGTGTGTAGTCTCCACTGTGTATGTGTTAAAAAGAGCCACATCTGCAGTAGACATCTGTGCGTTAAGATGGGCCATAAAAGGGGCGAGAACCAACTGCCGTGCCATTTCAATTGCTCAACAGCTGGAACCTGGAACCTGGATGCCACTAGTTATTTATAGTATAGAGTTTTCAAAAGAAACATAATGCATTCCTTTCTGAATGTAATACAAGTTAAGTGTCAAGCCCTTTATTTACATATCAAGTCTACTAGTCTTAAAGGTCACAACAGAATAATGACTAAGGCTGGGAGATGATTTTTACAAGTGCCCATAGTCATAGTTTGTGTGAGCGCTTGCAGCAGTGTGTACAAATGTAATCCAAGTGGTTTTAAGAATCTGTCTGGGGGGTCAATTGGCGCAGCTTAATTTGACAATGATTCATTGTAATGAAAAAGATCTTATAAAACAGTTTCTTTATAGAAAGATAGTAAAAGTTGGTGTCAAGACTGTGTGTGTGTGTGTCCATGTATTTATCGCATTGTGGGGACCTTTTTGTCCCCTAAAATCACTTTTATCTGTTTTTTGGGTTTCGTGGGGACATTTGAGAGGTCCCCATGAGAAAGAATGACTTGTACTTGTTTTACTGAGGTTACTGAGGTTAATGTTAGGGTTAGGATTAGGTGTAGGTGTAAAATTATATGCATCTAGTCATTATGGGAGCCTATGGAAAAACCTCACAAAGATAGTAATACAGAGACTGAGTGTGTGTGTGTGTGTGTGTTTTGTGAACGAGGGTGCGTGTGTGACGTGCATGGGCGTAATTCCCGGGGGGGACGGAGGGGACATGTATGTATACCTAAAATAATTGTGTAAGTAGAAAACCCCCCCCCACAAAAAATGCATTTAGAAACAGTTGAGTTCCCCCTCCCCTTCCTCACAGTGGTTTGGCCTGCTTTCCCAGTTCATCTCACCTAGTCAGGTGTGTGGCTGCGGCTCAATTAATGTTGAACTCCAGTAAGTAGGGTATTTTATTCACTTTAAACAAAGCGATTCTCTTTAATGTAGTTGATGCAGTCTCATTCATAAATTAGTTGCGGCAAAAATGCTGATTACCGATGTCATTTTCCATGAATCTGCTATATTAGCGATTAAAATATTACATATTTAGTTAACGTTAGCTTGTTTACAATAGCCTGTTGCATAGTGCACTGCAACTAACACGCCAAAGCCGTTTCCCATGCATTGTTTTATTTGTGACGACTTGGCATAATGTTAACTTAACATTAACGGCCACAATTAGCATATTGTTTAGCTGTGCATTTACTACATGAGCACTGTGCCGAACTGACCCCACTGTATTTTTTTGTATAATCAATTTCTATTCTGTTCTTAAGTGTCTTAATTAGTTTTAAATACATTTTTAAACCCTTTTTATTCCTTGTTTTTATTATGATTATTTTTTTATGATAGTTTTACTTTCTTTATGTAAAGCACTTTGAATTACCATTGTGTATGAAATGTGCTACAGTATAAATAAACTTGCCTTGCCTTGCAGTGTCATAGACTAGATAAAATGACAGAGAAAAGTTAAATGGACATAAGATCATTTTTCAGTGCACCTAAACGCCAAGTAAGTACAAAAAGTTCACATATTAAGGCAATTTGGCTTTAAGAATGGGTGCTTATGAAAATACTAATGTCACAATATCAATCACAGGCAAAGGAGACAAATGATTGAGGGACAGGTAGAGCAGGGTCAATCAGATGTGCAGTGTCAGGTAAGTGTGTTGTGCTTTTATTGAAGGGATAATGACAGATTTTTTGGGGGGGTGAACAGTTTCTTTCATGTTTTCGGAGTTGTGGCTGTTCAGCAGATGAACATCACAGGCTCACCAATTTACAGTATGATCTGTCAAATGTGCTTTGTCATTGAACCTGAGAAAAACTTTGAAAATAACCATAATGACGCAGTCTCCATGCTACAATAATAATGATAGAAGCAAAGTTTTTCACTGTAGGAACATACCTTTATAAGTACAATTTGACTGTATTATTTGTGTCCCCCTCAAAAATTGCTCATCAGAAATTTTATATTTATTGTCCCCCCCTACTGTTAAATGAAATTTACGCCCATGGTGACGTGAACGTTTATTTTGTGTTCTATAATTCAATTTATAGATACCAGTTCAAAATATATGAAAGCACTGAGTTTTTTTTCTCACATGGAGAAAAAAAGTTTCGTCAAAACTCTTTATGCACCTAATCATTGCATTGTACCCAGACTGGGCTGAACGTTCGAGAGGGGTGGTGAGGAACGTTCTGAGGCCATTTGTTTCCCCGCCTCCGTAAGAAGAGTTTCCCGCCGATGACGCTCATTGTAAAGAGCGACCAGGACGCCACGATTGCAACTGCAGTCCTAAAGCTGGGAACTTACCCTTTTCCACACATTTAATGGACTAGACTGATCGTGCATTCTGACTTGAATTTACCTCAGCCGCTTTATTAAATAAATTACTTGATAACTGTTTTTAAGTGAAAATCTTCTTCTTCTTCTTCTTCTTCTTCTTGATTATTTACAAAAATGCGAACGACGCCGCTTGCATGTTTTTAGTAAGAACATGATCTGCATCTGAACTTTTCTTTCAATAGTTTCTTTCACTACCTCATCTACCACAAAACAGCATGCAGGTGGCTTTGTTTATGGCAGTGATCCTACTCCACATGGAGGATTTGGTCGGCGCAGAGCCTAAGAGTAAGTGCCCGGCGCGGTGCGACGTGAGCGCGTGTCCGAGCCCGAGCTGCCCTGGCGGTTACGTACCAGACCGCTGCGACTGCTGCCTCGTGTGTGCCCGGGCGGAGGGGGAGTTGTGTGGACGCAAAGACGATCTGCCCTGCGGCGATGGACTGGAGTGTAAACACCCGGTGGGAAAGCGGCTCTCCAAGGGGATGTGCCAGTGCAGGTACAGCAGTAAAGTGTGCGGCAGCGACGGGAAAACGTACGGGAACATTTGTCAGCTGAAGGCGGCCAGCCGCAAGGCGCTGCAGCAGGGTTTACCCGGAGTGACGAACGTGTACAAAGGACCGTGCGAGAACCATCAGGGTAAGTTCCATTGTGTGTCTGCTGGTAGGTACCCCATGCCCGGAGGGTAAAATACTGGTCATATGAATGACCAGTGAGCACTAATTACTAAGTAAGACATGATATAGTGGTTGGTTTTCTTCAGTCAGTATATTTAATAGGAATACCTAAGACGCGATAATAGCTGTTTAAAGCGTGATGAAATTGAGTGAAATCCAAAGTGTGTCGGTGTTGTAATATCCCATAACCATAGACCTCACCCGCCCCAGCTGCGCTCTTGCCAAAAAGTCATGCTTAAGAAAATATTCCTTCTAAGGAAAATTACTCCAGTAGAAGTAAAAGTGGGAATGTATCTGTTATTAACTGTGCGTAAGTATTAAAACTCATATTAGTAAAGGTTAGCCATTATAAAAAAATACTTGATTCAAAGTCTTAAGTTTGTGTTTTTGCTGTTTTTCAAAATATGATACTCATATTATGTAATGAGTTATGGTATTTTTGTAAACAAATTTCTTTGGAGTCTGAGGCATGCATAGTGGAAACCTCCTGAAAGTAAAACAAAATATCCATTAATGTATGTTGGCCCAATTACGAATTAGAATTTGGTATTAAGATTGAATGGTTTTAATCAGGAAGACCGTCAAGTTTCAAAAAGAGCAATGCTTAATCTTTCAGTGTCATTATAATCAGATACAAATAGAAATTATTTGAAACCCTTAAAGGTTTCAAGAAGGGTCTCTTGTGTTTAGCTTGACTCTAAAAAGGACTTCAGAGCAACATGCATGACCTACATCCTGCAGTCTGCACAACACAAACCATCACAGACCTCACCCAAATCTGGAAGCAGTAAAAGCCATTATGCCATATATCACCATCATTGTACTAACTGTATATAGCTGCCGCTCATTTTGCTATTTAACTTTACTGACCCCCCCAAAAAACCTTCATATAACACAACACCATAAAGAATTGCCGCTAAGGGCTCCTGGGGCAACAGAACTCTGACATTGCCTCTGCCATACAGACACATGGAGCTGCAGACACATCGTACATAGGGGCAGTTAGGAAACAGGAGGCTATTGTAGTCTCCAGACATGACATCAATGTGAAATTACACTGACCTAGAACCAGTTCCTACACACAAACCTTAACTTTAACCAGTTTGTGAGCAACCGTTGAGTGGCTTTTAAAGTAAAAAAAAACGACATTGTAGACAGACAGGAAGTAGGAGGCACAGGCTAGATTTATTGCCTTATTTTCCACCCAGCAAGACATGCTCTGAGCAATGACCCAGAATTGCTATTTTTACTGCTGAGGTTTAACCAAAACTGAGTGTAGGTAAACAATTTTGGTCAGTTCTCCACACAGTATTGCAAGTATTGGTGCAAAAACGGTTGCAGAGAGCATGTTATTGTCTGAACAGTACCTTTCCATGGCAATTTTTTTGGTATAAGCAAAACACAATTAAAAATTATGTTGCAAGGTCAACAATGATAACACAACTGACAGAAAGACAGGCAGACACACATGTACAGTTTCTTTGCTTAGACATATCCAACGGACATAAGATACTGAACATGTTAATCTGAAGTTAAATCCTGAATATTGTTACTGCATCAACTATCCCACTCAGGTTATTTTTGCTTGTCATCTGTGCCATCTGCTCTAACACTAATGACATATAAAAATAATCCGACATTAGACATTAGGCTGTATGTGCAAAAGTTGGGATCTTTTTAACTTTTGGAATAAAAAGTAATAGGATCACCTCAAAAAGGATACACATTGCAACTGGAATGGATAGTTGACTTGGCAACCACGCTACAAAGATTTGAACTCTGCAGTTCTCTTTGGGTCATGTCTGAGTGATATTGTTTCCATGGAACGTGGCCTTAAAGGCAACCACTTCATGTGTTTAATGATGAACTATAATGAACACATTCTGTTTACTTGGACAGTCAGTTTATGCTGCATGCATTTAAAAGCATAAACCCTACAATGGAAAATCAATTTAATGGTATGAAATGGTCATACATTTGTACTGTGAATATTGTTAGCTTTTTCGTGCATAAGAGGCACACCCTAACTGTGTCCTGTGTAAGTCCTTGAACTTGAATAGGAGAGACACACATGATGGCTGTGTGTGCCAAGGCGGTCAAGGATAACAGTGGTTAGTTTTGTGGGAAAAAACTCAACTGTGTGTGCTAAATAATCTGGCCTAATTACTGTACATTTACACAACCAAGGCATGTGCATACCTTCTCACACACAAACACACTGCAGATATAAGGACTGAAATCTCCTGCTGGTATTAGATGTAATTACAGAGAAGTAGTTCCTGTGTTAAAAAAAAAAAAAACTTTTGCCACAACTTTGCCCTCAGGTTCTGTAGTTAAAAAACAAACTTTATAAATTCAGATTTTTTGTTAATGGATGTTCTTTTATTAACATCTCATGAAGCATATGAGCATATGATGCTAACATCCTTTCCATTTGTCTACAAAACCATGAGTATGCTTATTAACATGAAAAATTGTTTCTGCTAGTATAGGTCCCACATACTCCAACAGCCCAAGGTACAAATTCAATTTTATTGCGGATGTGGTGGAAAAGATTGCCCCAGCTGTGGTCCATATTGAGCTTTTCCTAAGGTAAGATAAACCAGACAATGGATTGCCATAGTGCAACATTTGTGACTGCTACTGTGTACTGTAGAGTAATTAGGCTAAAAAAATAAAAATAAAAATAAAACCAAAATTAAGTATTTGCAGATAAAATGAACATTAAACTTTCATCGGTGTACATGTGCGAACAGAGGCATTGTGACGGTTGAGAATGTACATGTGACTTCTATACATGGCCATTTTATAAATTTCTTGCCAACAGAAATAAATCTGGCCTAATTTCTGAGCAAACTTTCACAAACCACAGACATTGTTTTTGTCTGGGTTTCAGACACAAACTGTGCAAATGAAGCTTATGTGCCAGAGACTGCTTGTCCTCCACTGACAGTGGAGACTTTTAGGAGACACACAGCAGCAGAAAGGCAGACAAGTTCCATTCACCCAAACCATTTGTTTCAGACGCTGAATCACTATTTTAGGGATTCCCAGTGAGTCACTGGGTCTGTGTATTTATGTATTTGTGTTGTTGCCAGTTTTTTGTTTTAGTCAGCAATAAACAAATTTTGTAAATCCCTTTGCTTTGCCATCACTTTGATCAATACTGGCTTTTGTCCCCAGCCACCCCCTTTTTGGAAGGACAGTGCCGCTATCTAGTGGGTCAGGGTTTGTGATATCGGAGACTGGACTAATTGTGACCAACGCCCATGTGGTGTCCAGCACCACACCCATTTCGGGTCACCAGCAACTTAAAGTGCAGACGCATGATGGAGATATTTATGAAGCAACTATCAAGGATATTGACAAAAAGGCCGATATTGCCACTATAAAAATTAACACACAGGTGAATGACACGCTCATTGATTACATATACATATCCTTGCATATACATTTTTTTCAACTTAATAAAGGTATTAACCTAAACAGGAAAATTAATTTAGGCAGAAGTCTTGAAGTAGTCATCATGGCAGTGTTCATGGATACCCATTATAACCATTTGACCAAAATTTCCCATGTATTGTTTGATAATTAATTGTTTTCATCTTTCTTTCTGCTCCTTTTTTTTGCATTGATCAGAATAAACTGCACTTCTTGTTGCTGGGCCACTCTGCAGATTTGAGGCCTGGTGAGTTTGTGGTCGCCATTGGGAGTCCATTTGCCCTGCAGAACACAGTGACAACAGGTATTGTGAGCACAGCTCAACGAGATGGAAAAGAGCTGGGCCTCAGAGACTCAGATATGGATTACATCCAGACAGACGCTATCATTAATGTGAGTCAGTCAACACTGGCCTTAGATGCCATGTTTCATAATGGTCATTACACAGGAAGGGTGAATCCTATTTCACCTCTTGGCCCTACCCCTTGGCCCCTGCCATGGAGTGGTAAGGGGCAGGGGTTGAAATCTACCCCTACGAAATAGGACACCCCTTCAAGAACGTGACGCATCATCATTAGTCTCTGATGAATTTTATGTAAGCAGATGCGACATGTTTTTGCTGGATGTTCAACATGTATCTTAATTATCTCAATAATTATTATTATTTCCGTCACTGTTTGTCTGTAGCAAACCGGAGATGTATAATAGCGACCAACACCACAGTAGCGATTTATTGTGTGGCGTTTATGAAGAATAAAACCATACAGCTGAAAAGTCAAAGTAGACAATACACAGGTTGTTTTCATTTAAAATGCTTTATTAACGGAGAAATTACGTACATTTGCATGTCTTTTGGTTTCACTGCCATGTTGCTAATAGTTTTTCGCAGGGGATTCTGGGAAATATTTTCTACCCCTCTGTTTGGAGTGAGCCTCCAAACAGAAAATTTTCAGTTTAAAGGGGTAGTTAGCCGTTTCTCCTTCCCCCTACCCCTTGGTCTAAATGAGAAATGAGACACCCTACCCCTACACACGAAAATGGGAAATGGGATTCACCCTAACACTATAGCAAATTTAATTTGTTTAAAACATGTTCTTGTTTTTTTCTTCAGTATGGGAATTCAGGAGGACCTCTGGTTAATCTTGTAAGTACTCACTATTCCATGTATACTCAATAAATGATATTTGCTTATTTGTTTAAAAAAAAAAGGAGTATCGAACAAATACTAATAAATCTACCATGCACTTAGGATGGAGAGGTGATTGGGATCAACACGCTGAAAGTGGCAGCAGGGATATCCTTTGCCATTCCTTCAGACAGGATAACTCGCTTCCTCAACGACTCCATAGGGAAGCCAAGCAAAGGTTCAGCGTTTATACACCTATACAGTTACATACATAGATACATCTGATTCATGGTTACAGTATGTTCTTTACTGTTTCAGTGTGTAATTTGAAATGTTTATATGTATTTCATTGTTTCAGAAGTGAGATCAGTGAAGAAGCGCTTCATTGGAATACGTATGCTCACAATTAATAAGGCGTAAGTTATTTTCATACCTGCAAACTACCGATTTAGACATGTCTTATATCAGCTACAGTATTTCAATATCTTGTATGAAATTAGTTACACTAAATTTAAAATTTGTATATCAAAACTAGAATTTTCGGTTCATGGACCAAGATAACAGAGAAGTAGAGTTTTGTTAATTGTATAGTTTTTGTTAAATTGTGTCTCTGTGCTTTGGAGGGGTTTGAATATTGCTCATTAGTAGTGAAAGTGAGTGATTGTTTGTCATTGTGAACATACCACAGCACAGCACACAGGGCACCACAACGAAATGTGACATCTGTAGTTGCACAACCAACTTCCCCAATTTAATTAAATAATGTAAAGTCCAGTTTCTGTAATGCTTCATTTTTGTTTAGTTTGCCTAAATGTGAGATCTCTTTGTGTGTAGCCTGGTGGAGGAGCTGAAGCAACAGAATCCAGACTTCCCAGATGTCAGTACTGGGATTTACGTTCATGAAGTGGTTCCTCACTCTCCTGCTCAAAAGTAAGATTGAATTAAACTGATTGACAGATTCTCACATTGAAACGGAGCAGAGTTCTGCTTGTGAGACAAAAGCAGACAGTGTTGAGACAAAGTTTATAATGCTTTTTTAATCACTGAAATTGGATTTCAAGCATTTCTAGGGACGAGTATATTAAATCAGTTTAAGGAGTGCTATAAACAAAGGCAATAACAACATGTGAATAACAACAGACACAAAAGCTAATTAGGGCAAGTTTTTGACTAATGATAACAGGCGATTTAACAAAAACTATACAATTAACAAAACTCTCGCAGTAGTAAAAGTGACTTTTCCTAACCTTAACTCTAGTGAATAGCTAAAGTCCAATTGGTTCCTGTTAGTGTAACTAATGGTGACAAGGGCCCTTGTTTGCCATTTGAATAGCTTTATGAAGGATCTCCTGTTAATTTCTAAAACTGTGTCAGGGCTAAAGATGAATTTGATGTCACGCTCCTTCTCTGCCAAGTGTTAAAGTAGACTTACCAGTACAATTATTTTGTTGTGTAAAAGTTCTGCAAACAATACTTGGCATAAATGCAAATTCTTTGATAGATGCTGAAAAGTTAAGAGAGTTCAGTCTAATCTCTATAGAGGTTTGCAAGAACCTGCTCTATTTAACTATGTAATTATATCATTTTGTTCCGCATTACATACTAGAGGTGGTATAAAGGATGGAGATATCATCGTAAAACTGAATGGTAAGCAGCTTACTAGCACCAGCGACCTCAAAGAGGCTTTAACTGAGGATACGGCTCTGCTGCTGGAGATTCGCCGCGGCAACGATGATCTGCTCTTCAATATCGAGCCTGATGTCATCATGCAGTGATGGAAACTCTATTCAGTCTGCTATCATAAAGCAGGTATAAACAGGAAAAGAACTGGGAACCACAGACAATAAGGACCAATGTTTTTACCCTTTACCTGGATCCATCAAATTACCAGAAACACTGTAGACCCTGTCAGTAGCATGATACGTCTGTGTAATAGGTCTTATGAAGTAAAACTTCATGATGAACGAGGGAAGTTAAGGTACTGTATCACTTTTTATTGACAATGCCAGTCATACTGAAAACGTTTTGAACGGCTGTGCTTAAAACACATTTGGTCAGCACTACTATGACGGAAAAAATGGAGAAAACAGGTTTTGCCTTAGCATGGTGTTGTATTTAAATGTGACCAACACATCCTATTGCTGTTGACTTTACAGTTATCACTCTTGATGCTTTATCTACTTTTTGTAACAGGTTTAAACCAATGATGTTGTGTAGAGTCAAAATGTTTACATTTAACTCTGTTCGTTCATACTAATAAAGAGGAACCACAAAGTGTGGCATTGACAAAGACTTAATTTGAAAATTGAAACCTCAGAAATCTCTCCTAGGTTTTCACTTTTGACTAGCCTGGGCCCTATGTTCACAAGCAATAAGAAAATGATCAGTCTCATATAAATATCAGACTCATTATTTCCATACTTTAAAAAGAATTTTCAAATAAAAAATAAAATCATTCATTCATTCATTATCCGAACGGCTTAATCCCAACTTGGGTCGTGGGGGGACCGGAGCCTATCCTGAGAATTTATGGGCGCAAGGCGTTGAACAACCCTGGGTAGGCGCCAACACACCGCAGGGAACACACACTCACACAATCATACTCTCATTCACACCTTACGGGGCCAGTTTAGATTCGGCAATTAACCTATACTGCATGCTTTTGGACTGTGGGAGTAAACTAGAGCACCTGGAGGAAACCCACGCGAACACAGGAAGAGCATGCAAACTCCACACAGAAAGGTCCTATGGCCGACCCGGAGCTCAAACACAGGACCTTCTCGCTGTGAGGCGGCAGCACTAACCACTGTGCCACCGTGTCACCCATAAAATAACTAATTTTAACAAATTTATAAGTAATATTTCATAACTGAGTGAAAATGGGCCATCTCTTCAAAGGGTCAGAAGTAATAGCTCCACAAGAAATTATGGCAAAACAATTTACTTTGAAATGGGTTATGTCTTTAAAACTTTTTCCCCCTGTGACTAAATACCGCAAGCAGACTTGTATTTTTAGATTGGAGAGCGCTGTCATCCTTGTCTGCAATTTCCACCCCAGCCTACAATTTGTGTATTTTTGTAATAATGGGATTTAGGGGAGAAGCTCTGTAAGTGGAGACATGGCCTCATTTAAAATAGCCATTGCCTGTCTCCTATGGCAAATTCAATTGCACTCAAAATTATTCAACCCCAAATCAGGTTTTCTCGCAAGCATTATTATTAGCATTATAACTAGCCTTATAAGCTGCAGCAGGTATGCATGGACTAGAACTCGTCAAATACCTAGACTGGGTGGGGTATGATCACAGTGAAGTTTCACTGTAGGGTGATATGGGTAAGTCAAAAGAATTGTCAGAAAAGTCTAGAGAAGAGATCACTGCCTTGCACAAACATAGAAAAGGATACAAAAAGAAAGCCATTGAATGTTCCTAGAGGTACCACTGGAAGCATAGTTTGCAAGTTCAACGTTAAAGGAACAGTGGCTACACTACCTGGATGTGGCAGAAAGAGGAAGCTATCAACAGCTGCCACCAGGTTTCTGTGAAGACCCTCGAGTGATGGCAAAAGACCCGCAGCAAGACTTGGTGGCAGCAGGCACCGAGATTTCAGTTTGCAGATATGGTGCATATTAAATGCTGAAGGTTTCCATGCCTGAATTCCAAGATGAACACCATAAGCACATGAAATGTCGGCTCCAATATGCTCAAAACCATATAAATAAGCCACAAGCTTTAGGATTTTGTTCTGTGGAGTGATGAACTGGGAAACTGGAACCTTTCGAGCCTATGGATCATTGGTATGTCTGGAGGAGGAAGAATGAAGCATATGCTGAATATGCCTGCCTACAGTGAAGCATGGCAGTGGCTCTGTGATAATCTGAGACTGCTTTGCTTCTTCTGGCACTGGAAACTCACATATTTCAATAGCATATCAGAAAATACTTTGCTGTCTGTGATGAAGCTGAAGCTTGGGCATCAGTGGACTTTCCAACAGGACAATGATCCCAAGCATACCTCAAAGTCCACCAAGTCTTACTTTTAGAAAAGGTCCTGTAAGATCCTAAAGCGGCCTTCACTTGAACCTCATAGAAAATCTCTGGTGGGATTTAAAGAAGGTGGTTGCAGCACGCGAACCCAAGAACAAGACCGAGCTGGAGGCCACTGCCCATGAAGAATGGGCTTCCTCAGGAGCACTGCTAGAAGCTGGTATTGGTTATGCATCATGTTTCAGCAGCTCATAACAGCAAAAGAGTGCTTTACTAAAGTACTAAAGATACTAGTCATTAGGGAGTTGAATAATTTTGAAACTGCAATAGTCGTTACAAGTGACATTTTGTTCTGAATGTGAAGAAACCACTTGTAATACCACCCTAATTTGCAATGGGAATAATTTCAATTGCAACTGTATATATTTTCAGACAATATATTAGTTCTTTGCAAGCAGTGCAAAAAAATACCAAAACATTTAGTTGAGCAATACGTTGATTGGCACGAACAGCACATATCTTGGGTTAAGTCGTTTCGGCATGAGTCTTTTTCATAGTTATGTTGATAATCCTACAATAATAAAAGAAAAAATACAATTCTACAGCAATCACTCATTCATGGCAGTCATTTTATTCAGACTTACACAGTTTACAAACAAGTGTTTTAAAGTGTAAATCATGGACAAAATACGATATATATACAGTACAGTATTAAAGAGAAAGGCTTTTTTGAAGAGAAAGGTAAGAATTTTGAAAATGAATAAAAAAAGATTTGTTACTGAATGACTTGTATTTCTGTCAAAGCGCTATTACAGAAGTTCTGGAATGGGGTCTGTACTCACAAACACCAACTCTTTTTAAGTCACTGAAGTTTTCAAGCATCAAAATGCACAATAAACACTGCTGTTAAAATTAAGACATTTGCCAACTGAATAAAAAACAACGGCTACTTTGCTTGCCTTTTGCTATTCATATAACAGGACCAATTTGATCAATTAATTGCAGATTTATTCCAGAGATTATTTGGCACTTTTATAACTATATTAGATAGTGGCTCAATACAACACTACTCACAACAGTTCTGAATACAACACAAACCGATAGTTAATGACATGATATGAATCAGGTCACTAACAAATATATTAATGTTGGATATAAATCACTGACCTAACCTCTGTTGCCAATTTTGAAGGGCTTCCCAAAAGGCACATCATAAATCTGATCTACATGGGCCTGTGAGTGTTTGTGTAGAGAGGGACAGAGCGGTGATTTATTTAGCTGAACTCCACCTGAAATAAAAAAAAAGACTTGGCAGACTGTTGCCCAGGGCCATCTCTGGACATGACTGTGTAGAATCATGACATATATACAGTGCTGTGAAAAAGTATTTGCCCCCTTCCTGATTTTTTTTTTTTTGCATGTTTGTCACACTTAAATGTTTAAAAAATAATTTAAATATTAGACAAAAATAACCCAAGTAAACACAAAATGCAGTTTTTAAGTGATGATTTTATTTATTAAGGGAAAAAAAACTATCCAGACCTACATGGCTCATTGGCCAGGGCTCACTTGGAAAAGAGACTATTGTCTCAATGTGACTACCCTGTTAAAACAAAGGAAAAATAAAAAAAAACAATAACTAGTTGTGCCACCCTTAGCAGCAACAACTGCAATTAAGCGTTTGCGCTAACTGACAAAGAGTCTTTCACATCGCTGTGGAGGGATTTTGGCCCACTCTTCTTTGCAGAATTGTTTTAATTCAGCCATATTGGAGGGTTTCCGAGCATGAACCGCTTTTTTAAGGTCATGCCACAGCATCTCAATTGGACTTTGACTAGGCCACTCCAAAACCTTAATTTAGTTTTTTTTAATCCATTCAGAGGTAGATTTGCTGGTGTGTTTTGGATCATTGTCCTGCTGCAGAACTCAAGTGCGCTTCAGCTTGAGGTCACAAACTGATGGCCGCACATTCTCCTTCAGGATTTTTTGGTAGAGAGCAGAATTCATGGTTCCATCAATCACAGCAAGTCGTCCAGGTCCTGAAGCAGCAAAGCAGCCCCAGACCATAACACTACCACCACCATGTTTGACTGTTGGTATGATGTTCTTTTTCTGAAATGCTGTGTTACTTTTACGCCAGATGTAACGGGAGGCACACAAAGTTCAGCTTTTGTTTTGTCAGTCCACAGAATATTGTCCCAAAAGACTTGGGGATCATCAAGGTGTTTTTTGACAAAAGTAAGACCAGCCTTTATGTTCTTTTTGGTCAGCAGTGGTTTTTGCCTTGGAACTCTGCCATGCAGGCCATTTTTGCCCAGTCTCTTTCTTATGGTGGAGTCATGAACACTGACCTTAACTGAGGCAAGTGAGTTTTTAGATGTTTTGGGTTCTTTTGTGACCTCTTAAATGAGTCTCTTGGGGTCATTTTTATAGGCCAGTCACTCCTAGGAAGTTTCATCAATGTTCCATGTTTTCTCCATTTGTGAATAATGGCCCTCACCATGGTTCACTGGGGTCCCAAAGCTTTAGAAATGGCTTTGTAACCTTTTCCAGAACAATAGATTACTTACTAATTACTTTGTTTCTCGTCTGTTCCTGAATTTCTTTAGATTGCAGCATGATGTCTTCCTTTTTTGGGATCTTTTGGGCTACTTTTTAAGTGATCTCTTGATTCAACAGGTCTGGCAGTAAGCAGGCCTGGCTGTGGCTGGTGAAATTGCACTCAGATTTCCAAAAAATGTGATTAACCACCGTTACTTTATGATTTTACAAGAGGGGCAATTACTTTTTCACATAGGGCCATGTAGGTTTGGATAATTTTTTTCCTTAATGAATAAAATTATCCCTTAAAACTGCATTTTGTGTTTACTTGGGTTTTCTTTGTATAATATTTAAATTTGTTTGATAATCTGAAACATTTAAGAGTGACAAACATGCAAAAAATTAAGAAATCAGGAAGGGGCAAATACTGTTTCACAGCACTGTAGCACGCGAGTCGGAACCAAAATAGAGGGAAAAAAGGTATATTTGCATGACTGTGCATAGGTTTAATGAAAAAATGTTCATGACCCATGTTTCACAATATACATCTTTGTTTATTTTTTTAAAATGAGAAAGTCAAGCAAAAAGTTAACATACAATTTCAGATAATCAGCATTTATATAAAACATCAGCATTTGTTTCCACTGGTTATTACTGTACAAATAAAATTACAGTAGATGCCTAGATCTTAGGGCACTTGAATTAATATAATTACCACCTTAATGATAACATGGCACCTATAGAGTTAATTAGCGGCTCCACAGATGAAAACTTTCTCTATGATCATCACTTTTCTCTCCCCAATTATGAAATATACTGCATGTCCCTTACAATGTTCTATCTATGGTATACAATATATGTGCAAGAATGTAAGAGGTGAACTGATTTTGCCAGATCGGAACGGCATTTGCAAAAACACGTTCAAAGCAAAAAACAAAAGCTAATCTAACTTAATGCTAGCAAGCCCCGTTGGGTTTTTCATCACTGAATTATGACAAGGCAAATATTGTCTAACTAGGCACTCAGATAGTTAAATTATTACAACCAACACACCCCAACATTTTTTCTCTTGATCAGTGACGCCACCAATACTATAACTGATTGTTTGTTATTTTATCCCAACTCTTTAGTTTGTTAATGTTCCAAAGTAGAACCTTATAGAACACCAGACATATTGCCACATGCCAACATCAACATACTGAGAATATTACATCTTGGCTCGGAGGGATCCCACAGCAGGCTTGTCTGCACAGAACTGAGGCCACCAGTATGGACGTTCCAGAACACTTTTGCCCTGCATGACTACAGCCCACAAGTTTTTATATAGCTAAAACACAAAAACAAAGCAATAGCAAATGAGAATCACTTATGTTGTTTAACATAACACATGACACAGAATGACATAAATTGAATATAAAGCTGCATGGAATAAACAACAAAATAAAAATTTAAATGCAGTGTTTTCGTACAGATGTTTATTAAAGTCAGCTCTCAACTTCAGACAGTAAAGCTTACACAAGGAGAATTTTAGAGAATAATAAAGCTGTTCCTGCAAATAGTTTGCAAATGTGGCCAAATAGTTTTTATAACTTTAAATAAACAATGTTTCATCAGATGATGATCTGTGTGAATAAAATGAAAGAAGACATATGATTTTTGGCTTGGATGAAATTTACAATTAAAAAAAAAAAAATCTATTTCTCTGTGAAAACGCAATTGAGGCTTTAACGTTCAGTTTTTTTCCCCAGTATTAGCCATGGAAAATGGCCTGCTCCCCCTTTACTTGACCTTGCTATTTTCCACTTGGAAAAAAAAAAAAAAAGATATTTTTCTAAGTTTGCTGCAGTTTCCTGAGGCTAAAATGTCTAGGGTGGCATTAAGCGTGCAAGCCAAAGGCTTGAGAGCAAAAACTTGCTATTTCTATGCTAGATTTTATGAAATATAGAATATATGAAATGTCTTTGAACATTTAATCATGTAAGAAATAATGATAAAAATCTTTGTTACTTTTTGCTAAAGACCCAATCAAGATATACTGTAATTCAGACAAAATTCTATGTGCATGCGTGTCTGTTTTCCCAGCTGAGTCTTGAGCAACAGTAGGTTTCTCTTACCTCACCATCGGCTTTACCAATGGGTGAGTTCAGAATAAAGTCAGGAGGAGCAATCACGTCAACCAAAGCCACGGCATCGTCTTTCAGCTGAGGGACAAGACGAGTCACATGTAAGTCTGGGCAACATAAACGAGTGATAGAATATGAACAATATTCTTATATGCTTTGCTTGTTTTTTAGATGCTTGAAATGCTTGAAAATGCTTGAGTTTCAAAAGAATTTTAATAAATTTAATTAAGTGCTTGAAACTACTTGAAACTACAGTCACAATACACTCATAACTGAGTAGTTCCATTTTGGACTCCATGTTTGCCTCACGTCATGTGCAGCTATAGTATGATCTGTGTGCACGTTGGATCCATTACTTGCATAAGTAATTGCTATATGGCTACACACTTTAAATAAACATATGGGTGTTGGAGAGCCTAATGGTGTTTGCTTTTCGCGTAAAATAAGATGATTCGAGACGAGCCTCACTTGCTGCTCATGCCCCTGTAGTGTGATCTGATAGAAGTTTTCAGCTTGATTGCTACCTAATGTTTTTTTTCAGCTAGCCAATTTTTGCTAGTGGTAAGTGTGAATTAGTGGGCTATAGATAAATAGCCATTTGATTTTCTGTATGGATATAAATATAAATATAACTGCAAGCAGTGATTACGGGGGCCATGTAGTTTGCAGCCTTATCAGTTTTTTATGAATTGAAGTACATATATGTTGAGATTTGATATCTTTCATCTTTTTTTCTACGTATTTACGGTTCAAAACTTATTAGGCTAACTTTAAAATAGTTTATTATGGCGCCAATAAGTGGGATATCGACTTTGAAGTGAAGCTTTGCAGCCATATAAAGAAATACCTGAAAATGGGTTTAATAATTACTATAAGAGAGTGTCTAAAAACTGTAAATTATAGTAAAGTTTCCTTATTCAAACATATGTCTTGTTTTGCTTGCTGAAAAGTATTGATTTGCATAATATAGCCATATGAATAGGTAAATGAAAAATGTGCTCAATAACTATTAAAGAAAAATATGCTGAGATTTAAATAATACGATTTCATATTATGAAAATTAGCGGTAGCTCACTCAGAGCTAGATTTCTATGATATTCAGTGTGTGGCATTGCATTACTATACGAAGCGGAGCACATTTATTTAAAAAAAAAAAAACAGCCAAATGAAAACCTAAATTAAAAATATACTCGATAATAATTAAAGAAGAATGTCTTGGGATTCAAATAATACCAGTTACATGCAGATTGGATAAAAATCCAGGATCTAGTTGACTAGTTATGCCGATTAAAGAAAAATCCAATATGGGAAAAATAGATACGAGGGTTTATTAAGATTCGTCTTGACCTAAGAAATAAGATGTTATAAGATTTTTAAGAATCGGAGCTACGATTCAAAAGTTATTACGGAAAACGCATAATAGCTTATTAGCACCACCAAGTGGTAGAGTGGTGCAATTATTATTATTTTGCCTGAATAGTACGTGAGGTTTAAACTGTTGAAATATGGGCAAAGTGGCGCAAATTTTTTTCCTCAGTATTGGGTAGAGTCAAGGACCTACCTGCCAAATTTCAAAGCTGTAGGTCTTACCATTTTTTCTCCACAACGCGTTTTAAGGCAGAAAAAGAAAAAAAAAAAAAAAAACGGCACAATAACAATAGGGTACCACGCAGTGTTCCACTGCATGGCCCCCTAATTTACTTCAGATGTAAGGCATCTTTGCAGCTAAATCTATCGGATAATTGTTATTTACAATGTTAACTATTTTCATTTTCAGAGTACACTGTTTGATAGCAATGCATTAATATTTATATTCACGTATCATATAAAGTTCTTTCTGTGCAATTACACATCAAAAATTAAATATAAAAATAACTGAAATATGTGACTTCTTTTTGAGTAAGATCAGTTATATTGAATATATATTGAAATATGTATGAACATTTGGTCCAAAAATCTAGCTCTATATTTGCCATCATCAGCTAAAAGTCATAATGCACCTTCGTTTTTCAATCGTTCGTGTACATGCATGTGATTCTGACCTGTCCACAAAGCATCAGAATAGAATTCTGGATGTAGTCTGCGGGATCCTTACCAGAGAGATAACCCCCTAAACAAAACAACAACAAACAAAATGACATTACATACCAATAAACAGTAAAACCCATAGAAAACATTTTTGTCTTTGAGAATATAAAGAAAATAATGCATTCCTTGGTAGAGGATGGCCATGTGTGTGCTCAGGGTCCAGAGGCCATAGAGAGCAGAGAGCTTTCTCAAAACTGTTCTGAGACCAGCTGGAGTTTCATCACCCCAGGCAAGATTATGGAAACGCTGCAAAACTGTGTGCTCAATGTAGGCTATTGCCAAAGACCGACAGTAATACACCTATAAACCATGGGACAGAGAGAGAGATAGCAATTTAGAACAAATTCAACAAATTACACAAACAACATGCTGCACATTTTCTAAAACATCCTTCTTTTCACAGGTTCCCATCAGTTTGAGAGTTTGAACAGAAATCAATGGGTCAACTTAAATGAGGTAATCCAAACAAAACATACATTTAACATAATGAACAACAACCCGTATGATCATTTTAATCAGATAATAACTTATAGGGCTTATCAACTCTATATATATACACATACACACACACACACACACACACACAAGCAGAGTATATATATATATATATATATATATATATATATATATATATATATATATATATATATATACACATACATATATATATAAATATAAATATATACACACACACTCACATATACATACATACAATTGACTTGGTGAGCATTTCTTGTTGATTTATTAACCCTTTCACGTACAGTTGCACTTGAGGACAGTCAGACCTGCCCCCACCAAGAAGAATGAATGCAGGAATACATTTACATTTACAGTATTTATGAGATGCTCTTAGCCAGAGCGACTTCCATTTCCAAATTTCAGCAATAGTTTCCTTGGAGCAACTTGGGGTTAAGGGTCTTGCTTAGGGAACCAGTGATGGTAATGCCGGAGGTAGGACTCCAACCCACGACCTCTTGGTCCAGAGGCAAGTATCCTAAACACTAGACCACCATAACCCCCTGGCTGTAACCAACACAATACCTGGCTGTTGTTGCGAGCCTCAAAATCTCCCAAACCAAAAGCCTTCTGTTCGTCCAACTTCCACTGACTCTTCCCAAGTAAAAAACACACCAGCCATTTATATGCTGCTAGAGGCACTACGGAGAAAATAAATTATTATTAATAAAATTTTACATTAAATTTTAAAGTATGAATAAAACTGTACATTTTGGGATATAAAGCAGCAGAAATACACCACATATCAAGCCTCATATTGCCTATACTTATAACTGCAGTGAACTCCAGAAGTGAATAAAAAGAAAAAAAGTAAAATGAGCAAATTCAGAACACTGCAACTACAAAGCCAAACCAATAGAGCCGGGAAGATGTGATAAGATTTAATTATGGAAAAGTCTAAAACCTAAACATAAACTTAGGTATCCAACTAACAATTATTTTGTTAACAGATTAATTTGCTGATTATTTTTTTGATTAATCAATTATTGATCGTAAAAAAAAATTATTACGTTTATATTTTTCAAGATTTATTTTTTTACTCTCTAACATTATTAAATGGAAGAATATTTTCTGATTAATTGAAAATGAAGAAATATTGAAGTTTTGGTCATTTTTAGCCAATATGGACTCTTTTTATCTTTTTGACTCATTTCTGGGAGAAATACATTTTTGTGTGAAAAGGCGTTTCACATGAGAGTCACGTCACAATAATGTGGTGGACACATGTCGGAATAATCACTGAAAACATCAAGTAAATGGCTGTATTGTGAGTGGAACGCTGGTTATTTTAGTTATTTATCTGTTAAAAATGAGTTTTGTCTGTAATAAATGAGAAGATTTGACTTAACTGGAACACTTCAGCGAATGACTTCCCTGAGAGAGTTGTGCACACTAACAAACATGGCATGTGTTTACATTGCAAAAAATATTCATGTGTTTCTATGCAATTACTTCAGTTTTTGTGACGGCAAGGCATGGTTCTCGTCTCCTTCTTATTCTTCTTAAATGGCGGTCGGCATCCATATTAATGGTGATTTACTGCCACTGCAGTTTTGGTTAGCTTACTGTATGTATGTCTATAATAACATAGTCCTATTTGTAGAACTATCCAGTTGTTAAATTAGTTGCCAACTATTTTAATAATCGATTTTAATTGATTTAATCGAGTAGTTGTTGCAGCCCTACTTATATCACCACCACATTCCTTACATTTGGGTGAAAATTTCGGAGTGTGAAACACCCAACCTTTGAACAGCGGCATATGAAGAAAAAGATCAAACATTTGAAGAGTTACATACTGTAGTTCAACCAGAATGTTCAGAACATTCTTACCCATAAAAAGGGTAAGTGGTGTGCTTGGTTCTGACTAGGGAGGCATGATAATATTGGAATCATATCGGAGTCTGACGATAATTGCTTTTTTTAAAAGAGTCATCGGCATTGGCCCGAAACTTAGATTTACCCGATATTTTATGACACATTTATTATAGGGTCAGAAAGGTAGTGATTGTGCCCGGCATATCTAAAGTCTGAGGTCGGATTTTATATGGCCCGCACCTTCTGTCTTCTGTTATTTTGGGAAAAATTCTAAGAGTGGAATGTTCGCAAACAAAATCTCTTGTCTTTACGTGCTGAACTCTGCCTGCACATGCAGATTTTTAAAAACTAAATTGTGTGTTTGCCTCACTTAGCGAACACGAGCTTGGGCTGTGTCACGAGCTGTGTACTGCCACACTTAGGCACTCTTATAATACGCAGTAGTATATAATAACGCAAATGTTTACTCTTTCTATGCAGTAGTATGCATCTCAAGAAATATCCTGGTTTTTGGTTTTTCTGTAAAAACTGTCTATAGCATGCAGTCAATCACAAAACCAGAAAAAATACAGTTTGCGCACAATATTATCACAACCACGCACTCGATTCTTAATTTTGTGCTCTCGAGTTTCACATTTGTGCTCGCGACTTTGAAATTTACGCTCACAGAATTTTTGCGGCAAGCCATTTTACGCGCTCTAATTTTGGCATTGATGTGACGCCATAGGCGGGGGAGCAAGCAGAGAAGGAGTAGTGAAGCGAAACACGAAAGCGGTACAAAATGTGCATGCGCTAGGAGTTTTCTGGATGGGCAGGGGAGCGAGCTGTCTGCTTTGACGGCAGAAAGGCAAAACTCAAAAGCGAAGTACATGCTGTCTGTTTAACAATAACGTTAGGAATTATACTCGATGGTCACGATATAGTCATTTACGACATCGCACGTGGAACAAGCCGAGATACATCGAGTATATTCGATATATCGCCCACCCCTAAGCTAAATATCTTGTCTTTACATGCTCAGCTCTGCCTGCGTTTGTGCTCGACTCTGCCTTCCTCATTTATCGGCATCGGCATCGCTATCGCTATCGGCAGATACAAGCAAGTGGCCCCAGCAATGACTCAGGATTCGAAAGCGTCCTTTGGACTATTTTTATATCTTCACTTCTTAAAAATGATGAACAATTATTCATTAATTCATTTTCCGAACTGCTTAATTCCAACTGGGGTCGCGGGGGGACTTGAGTCTATCCCGGGAACTTAAACCTATAAACGGGAACTTGTCTAAACATTTAAGACTGTGTGCTAATGACGTACTGCTAGTAAGGACAGAAGAGTGCGACAAGGACAAATAAAACACACCTGATGCAACAGTATTTAAACCACTATACTAATATATGTTATTCCATGAAGCAACTGGTAGCACTGTTAAATCCATCACTGGCTTTAAAACCTTTCCTTGGGAAGTCTTTCATGTGACGAGTAATAGAGAGGGACACATGGCCAAGAACTCCTGTTTCTAGGTCCAAATAAATAGCAGCTTCTCTGACCTCGTCACCAGGCAGCAACCGGCTGACTCACAAGCTGTGGAATGAGGGGTATAAAAGATTGCAGATGCACAGCAGATGTGCAGCTGAGGCCGGCTTACCCTGTGCAGAAACCTAAAGCACATTGGACCTACCTACAACACAACACTGGGTATATTTAAAAAACTGCCTTTTCTAAAAAAAAAAAGTGTTGCCCTTTAGTTTTTGTCCTCATTGCTTTCTGAATGAGTTAAAATAGAAACAAGAAGTATAAAATACATTTTCAGCTTTTGATCCTCAAAGTTCCTCAGTAACTAAAGTGAATTCAAATGTTAACAATCTTTATAATAGTAATAACTACCAAGAAAAGAGAGATTAATGAATATTTGTGAGCTTTAAGGGGGTGTTCTGATGTACTGACATACCTGCTGAATTTAGGCACTCCTCCACAGAGGCAGCTCTAAATCGGCTTTTTAGAATCTCACTCCTGTCATTCAGGAAGTTCACTGTTTCCAGAGGAGATTCTATCCTGCCTTTACCTAAAGTTGTGAAGTATTGTAAAAGACCGTAAAAAAAGTGGGTGAGTCAAAGTCATGGGTGTCTAAAGAAAAAGGATCTCACTGCATCATAATAAGAAATCAACCAAAACAGTTTTTAAATCATCCACTGAATGAACCTTCCTATATTCTAGCACAGTGCCTTGATTAGGGATGTGACTGAGCAAAGCCAAAAAAGCAGGAAAATGTACAGACCACTTACCACGGAGTGGCAACGTCACCAAGTGTACACCCCATCCTCCACCACACACACACACACACAGTAATGTCATTTTGAAACATTTACATACAATTACATTTGGAAAACCGGGCATCGCTGCGAACTGCACTTTAATGTTTGCCTGTTCAACCACAGTGTAAGGAATATGTATGTATAAACATCAACAATTGTATTTAAAATCTTATTCATTATAACATGGGGGAGAAAATATTATTTCTTATCATTTTTTTTATTATTTGTTTTTGCTTTATAGTATAAAATGCTGAAACTGTAGACATAACTACTAGAAATAGCAAGAAGTAAGAACTGTTTTATGCCTTGCAGAGTTTTTATTATGCAGAGACATTCTATAGCTTAGCACTGTAAAGAAAAAATATATTGCCAGAAAAAAAACACTTCTTATCCATTTGGTAACCATCTGGATAGAGAACAGATTATCTGATAATAAATAATAAATTTTTCTATATTTATCTTTTCCTATTTGTTACTCTCTAACCTTACAGAATGAAAAAATACTTTCTGATCAACTGAAAATGAAGAAATATGACAGTCTTGGGTAATTTGGAGCCAATTTGAACTCCTTCTGGCACATAAAATTAGCAGCTTTTGGCCTTTCTGGGAGAGGACTGGATTTCAAACAACTGACACAATAAGGGGCCGTGTCCACCAAATGTTTACCAGTTTTTTCCACTGGGAACGCTCAAAACCTCACCTCCAGAACACTTTCTTGGTGCTTTTTCTCAGCACTTTCTCTCAATGCTTGTTGTTGCCAAGTTACGAAAAGCGTCACTGAGCACTTCGTTTCTATTTCAACATGTTTCTTTGAGATCGCTGGTTTACAAGACAATATGGAGAGAACTCACATCTTAGCATTTGTGGCAGCTTTTGAAAAAGATTCTCACATCTTCGAGATGAGACTGAGTGCATGAAACCTTCTCCAGCTGCTCCAGATATGCTGCTATTTGTAGTGAGTCCTTGACAGTGTATGCCCCGCCCCTTCCTCAAATTTGGTTGACTAGCAAGAGACAAGTGACACTGATGAGCGCAGTGCTGTTTTAGAACTTGAATGGATATCAACTTGAAGCACTCTCAGCACTGCAACAAACCGGCGTTTTCACCGGCGTTTTATTTCCAGTGAAGGCGCTTAGCGCTCTGAATGCTAAAGCTCATTGGATTTGTATTAAAAGTAGTCGCTGCCTAAATAGGACCCAGGCCCTAACGCACTTTCAGAATAAACAGTGAAAAAATCTCAATAAATGGCTGTATTGTGAGTAGAACTCTGGTTGTTTTGTCACTGGGTGCCACCTGTGAGTACTTTTTGTCTATGGTTGCTGTGAAAATGTGCGGAGCGGTATGTCAAGTTTAGTTTTACACGTGTTGACATTTTTGTGCGTACGCACCATTTATACATGAGTCACCAGGCTATTGACCACCCCCCTGCACAATTCACGTGTCATGTTTTCAGGTTGAAAAATCCAGAAAAATCACATTGCTACATTGTTTAAAAAATGTATGCATGCTGAAGGACTAACCTTGCTGTTGATGCTGAAGCAAGTTAAGCAGGTAGTTGCTGGTTTGTTGGAGCAGAACGTTGTTGTCCCCCTCATACGTGCAATTAGGGTCATTGTCATCGCGAATGTCTCCAAGACGGTTCACTAAAGTAAGAAGTCCAGTTAAAGATGACTATTTTTCACCCAAGACACTCATCCTAAATTCATCCACAGACACTCATACAACCATTTTTTTCTACAAGCCATTAGACTCCTAAAGACATGGCTATCCCACTCCCCCAATCACACACCTAGGCTGTGAACAGACTATATTGCACGTCTGCGCTTTACTTATCACTGTTTTATAATGCACATGCTGCTACATGGAAACTATCTCAGGGATACTGTTTATCTTTATAGGTTGACTGTACAATATACTCATGTTGAACTGCTCCTGATCTTAAAGACATTCAGTGTACAAAAGTATAACTGTATCCCATGATTACGACAGTACTTGTAGTTTTTCTACACCTGACTGCTGCTAAAATGTAGGTGCTCTACACTTGATTGCTGTTTCAATATTTACATACATTATTAAACACTGATTGCACATGTTACTGATTGTTGATTATCTTCACTTGACTGATGTTATGATACGTGCACATGCTACTGAATCCCAACATAATTAGCTTAAATTTCAAGATACTGTTATTACTTAATAAATTGTCTGTCTAGAATTGTTCAAATTGAACTGCTGCAGATCTTATCCACATTCACCACAAAAAAATCAATTCCAGGACCATAATTGTAGCTTGAATGATTCGTCTCTTTTCTACCTCCAGTTGAAAGTATAAAGTTTATCATTTTAAGTATACTGCTATTATATTATATATTGCTTATTCTATGTGCCTTATTTGTTCCTTATACTCTGTAAAACTCGAGCCATGTCGTCTCGTCTCTCTGTTGACTTTGACATCGTAAAATGATCCAAAGTTAAAAGCCTGTTTTCTCTTGAGTCTAGAAGTACAGGTGTAAAAGAAAAGACTTACTGGCCAGGTATCCGTGTCCTCCACAAGCCTCACGACATTCCTGAATGCCACGCTGGGCTGTCCAAGAGCTCAAAGGTTTGCTTGAACATGACATAGCATGAATCTCCCTACCCAGTTCAACCTACACATCAACATGCAAACACACCAAAAATGAGACCAAAAAGTATGATTATTCTACAGTAATATCTACAGTGGTAATTCAAATCAGTAATGGCGCACCTGTCTGTCACTGTTGTCCTTCATGAAGATGCCCAACTGAAACTCCACAAAGTTTAGATAAAAGGATTTGGAGAAGCTGTCTAGTGCATAAACTGCTGCCAAATATGGGATAAGTCTCCATTGCTGCAATAAAGAACCAAAAAACAAAAAGGTTATCCCTCAATGAAGTGCAAGTGCAATGTCTTTTCCTATCAATATGAACACCACTTTGTAGTAAAATAGTGAGAACAGTCAGAGAAGTCCACAATACAGACTGAGATTTATGGAAAGATTACTTTATTTTCTGTCCTATAATCTTCAGACTGTAAGAATTATTTGGAATAAGGATCTGTACCCAAACAGAAGATCTAATGTTTTTTTTTTCTTTTCTAAAAGCATCCATTAATTACATGTTTCATTTGTTTGCATAGTTCATGTCACCATTAGACACTGTAAACATTTTAAAGTTGTGTTACAGCTGTCCATAAGTCCATAATAGTAAAAAAAAGCCTGTTAAAAGTACAAGCATGCAAACTGTCGCCTTCTTCTGTATTTAGAAGGATCTCATTTTCTAACTGAAACATAGAATTAGTTGAACTCATTTCTCTGTAAATGTGAACAGTTGAGTGTATTACATTTCAATCTATTTCCTTAGATTTTCGAATATTTCAAACCTCCTACCAGTGCAACTATGGTAGTGAGTAATTAAAAAAAAAGAAGAAGAGATATTTCATTGATTCTGATGATACTGAATCTGCAAATAGTGGAAATGTGTTAGCAGGTATGGTATTCATAAAATGAACAAATGAACAATTAGAAATAAGTTTGAGAGAAACGTGCTGTCTGGCTACCTGAAGCTGATACTCTAAAACAGGGATTTCCTCATCCTCTTTTGGGCCAAACTGGTGCCGTGTGGCTGAGAAACGCACAGCAATGGTCAAGGCCAACTTCATATTTACTACAGCCATTCTTGTAATGGATACCCGACCTCCAGACAATGCACCCAAGGAAGCCCCAAAGCGCTTATTAGGATCCTGAAAGAGAGAGCAATCTCTCAACAAATTACACAAACCACATGTTCCACATTTATTCAGGCATTACTCATGTTGTAGTGTCCAATATAAAATTTCTATTTGTTTGCGTAAAATCCTTCTTTCACAGGTTTACATCAGTCAAAAGGGCTGACAATGCAGCTTCAACATTACATTTGTGAAATGTAAAGCTACACATGAAATTAGTGAAGTGAACTCAATATTTTTTTAAATATACATCTTTTGCACCAGCAATTGTATTAGTATCTTTATGCCTAAACAGTTTATGATGTTTAGGGTCAGTGCTAACCTTATAAGGAGTCACATATCGCCCATCAGATGTTACATCTCCAGTTTTATTCAGAAGATTTTCTCGTGGAACCCTGACATTGTGAAAAACTGCAAAACTGGCAAACAAAATGGTCCAAATATTATTCAATCACAAGCATGAAAATTTCAATCACCCTTGTATACAACCTGAGTATTGACATTCATCAGAGAACAGGGGTTCTAAATTTTAGTGCTGTAGGTCCACCGCTCAAAAACATCTGGTCCACTCCTGAAGCTGAGTGAAGTGTATTGGAGCAGGAAATATTGATAATTGAAACCAGTGTGAAAGAGCACTGCCATGTAGTGGTATTTCAGCTGAATTTTAAACATACACTAATGAAGGTAATCTAAGTCAGAAAACACATCCAGAAATGCTGTTGTGCAATTATGTGCCAGCTCACCCATTGTCCAGTCCATTTTGGCCAAGTTTCTTTCCCATGTCCCCAACCATTACTCCAGGCATTGCTAGCAATGTTTTAGGATCCCTGACCTACCAGGTTAAAACAGCATAAAATGCAGTAAAATGCCATGTCTGAAAACATTAACTTGCAGTTGCATGACTACTTTAGAGTTACAAGTGTATAAATTAGACATCATAGCTTAGACTAAAACTGTTCAGTAAGAAAAATACTTCACCTGAACGACAAAAGAATGCAGACCGTGGCAAACACCATCAGGAGTATAAAGCTGGGCAAAGACTACAGCATGCGTGGCTGTCTTCCCCAAATTCCCCACCCAGAATTTTGCTGCTTCAAAGTCTGGAGTGTTAATTACAAACTCCTTAAAAAAAATAGAGAAATATGAAATGAGAATGGGGTGTAATATTGTCCTTCATTTGTAAGAAACAGAATAATGGATCACTTCAAGTATTCAAGTACATATAGGTCCAGGTCCAGGTCCAGTGTATTTGAGTCACTACATGGGTTCATTCAATATATATTTTATATCTAAAATGATATTACTACTCCAAAGCATATCTTAGCTAAAGATTGGAATTTTCAATAGAGACAGATGGGCTCATCAGGTGGCTAAGTACAAGTGTAAGTTTTAAGTTTGGATCATCAATTCTCAGATTTCTTGTGTGACTGAAATATCTTTGAATGAATATCACTAATGCCTGTTGTTGGCATATATATGATTTGGCACAGAAAAAAAAAACTTTGAGAATCTTATGACAACCATCATACCTGAGTGTGAGGGTCATAAATAGCTGTTGTCCTCATGGCCCTTGTGTTGCTACCATGACTTAGTTCAGTCAGAGCAAAGCAACCAAATGCCTAAATAACAAATACAACTTTGAATAAGAGGACATTTCAAGTGGAATTTGGGACTTGGGGGTCAAATGCAAGTCACTTGCTTGCCTTAAAATTTGAACACCACCACACACTCTGCTTTAACTCCCTTTAGGCAAATTAAAGTAGCACTTTATTAGATACATCTAAGCATATAAAAAGCTGAAAACACAGGCATATGGAGAATACATTCTGACAAATAGCAATAATAAGATCGTAATTCTACAAAGGTCATTACGTGCTGTTTCCACAGTTACAGTGAGTACAAAGGTGACTAACACTGCACTATGACCCTGAGGAATATCAACAGGGCACTGTGACTTAACACTAGTATGTTTTAAAGCATGTAGGGAAAAGGTAAGATTTACACTCATGTCTTCAGTGTCCTGCACAAATTTGAGGTGCCTCTGAGATCCGGAGTTTGCCACTGTACCTCCAAACATCTGAAACATTAGACAAAACACAAAAATGCAGAATGGATTTCATGATTAAAATGCTCATGAATTTGTTGTATGATTGTTTAGATTCAAGATTATTTATTGTCCACCCAGCCACAGACAAAGTACACAGAGAGCTGAAATAGCGTTCTCAAAATGGCATGACATTTGACATCACAAAACAAAACAGAGTGATGTCTCATGTCGCAGAGACATGAGAGTGCACAAACATACATGACAATAATATTTAGCAAAAAGTTGTAGTGCAAGACAGCATTCAAATGCAAAAAAACTAGGAACAGAATTAAAACAGAAACTAGAATAGAATTGTTAACTAGTCAAAACAGCTCTGTGTGATCAGAGTGTGATTTAATTATTACGCACGGATTGCAAATGTTTTTGCTCACCCCTTTGTTAAGGAAGAATTTGGCTCCCAGGGACCAGTCATACATCCCTAGACAGTCATTAAGGATGGTCACCTTCCAAGGATTCTGCATCATTTCATCCCGTGTCAGGAAGTTATACCTGAACAACTGTTTGCAGCGACGGAATGTGAGCTCTCTCTTCTTCTCAATCAGAACATCCTCACCTGGCTGTCTGGCAAAAAGCGGGTCATTCTCCAAGGTCTGAAAAACGTACTGCTGCTCGGTAAGGAGAGGAAAATAAAAGAAAATTCCTTGGACAAAATAATCGTAAAGCTTCACCTGCTTTCATGTATCCACACACTCAATGATGTCTCAATTCTAACATTACAAAATAAGAACAAGAAGAAGAAGAAGAACAATAATAAAAACATCATATTACCTTAAAAGCAATAACTTCCTCACCATCCAAGAACTTTAGCATTTCCTTCCAGCTGAATGCTGCTCTTTTCCTATACACATCTAACGGACCAGTGGGAAGGTTCGGGATGCCATTATCTAGTTTCACTCCCTTGTCAGATTTGCTCTCTGAGATGAGATTCAAACTCATTTTGGAGGATCCTCTTGGCAGAATTCTTTAATATAAAAAATTGTGCTTAGACTTTTTACCTTTCCTAACCAGACTAAGACAGCAATAACATTTGTGTCATGTGTCTGAGGAAAATGCAGAGTTGTTCAAGTCTTACTCTGCATGTATTACCCTTACAAAATGACTAGTACATATAGTCAAATTCCTGTTATTTCCTACGAGCACCCCCGTATTTCAAGCATTTACAGAACACACATTGACATTCCACGGAATGCAAACAAGGATGTCTATCCCTTACGGAAATTCCCTGATCTAATGTACCAGAAAGTTCCATCGAGCCTTTACATGTACTTTACATTTCTTGACAACGGAAAATACCTATTACGTATGAAGTTAATGCCTATGCAGCTTTTTTTTTTGCAGTTTTTAACTCAGTTGCATTTTGCCTGGCCAATGAAACAAAACTAACCAAAGTACAAGGTTAAAAGACAGGTGGAGAATGAAATATGAAGGGAAAGCAAAGTCCACTAAACGGGTGCAGGGAAAACGTTTTACATGACCTCTTCCATAGCAATCACAAGTAATGTTACACGAGAGTCACACCACAAGTCAATATAACTTTTACAAGTTTACAAGATTTCAGTCACAATTAAGGGCAAACCTCTCAAATTGTTATGTTGTCCAAGGAACACGAGCTGTATAGAAATCCCCTACCTGTAAAGTACAAACAGGGTAGAAAATATCCAGGTGGGCTGGTCCAGTTCGTCGTCGTCTTCTTCTTCTTCTTCTTCAGGTTTTTAACGACAGAGACAGGGCTCAATACCACCGCCACCTGGGCGTAAAGGGAATATGTATACACACACACACACACACACACACACACATACACATATATATATATATGGATTAATATTATCATATTGAGTAAATAATGTTAATCTAACCTGGAAGTTGCAAACTACACATATATTACCTTACAATTAGGTCTTTAAAAGAATATCGTCCATAAGTCCACGGTATCGTCATTTGCTGAGGTCTGTTTCCTCTAATCAGCAAATTGAATTGTAAAGGTCTTTGGAATATAACACATGGAATAGCTGCTATAAAAACAGAACTGCAATTGTATATAAAAATGTGGACTGCTTTATTATTTGTTCGAGATCTGCAACTGCAATAACTCATAAGAAAACAGCAACCTTTACATTTTACACTCACAACCACATATTGCAAAGGCAGTGAACAGAAAAAGAGATGTGGTCTCTTATTTTTTTCCCGGGGCTTTATATATAGTTTGAATGAATAAATGGAATGAAAGTCCGAATTATATGCACTTTCTGCAGCAACATTTGAACGGACTAATATTACACATTGATAACATTAGATGGCGCCACACTTCCCATCATATGTATACTGTATATTCAGACTTTCATTCTCTCTCTCCCTCTCTCTCTCCCTCTCTCTCTCTCTCTTTTGGTGGAGAGCGGGACTAGTGCGCTGGCCCAGGCCCACTATATACAAGAGACTGATATGGATGCCCCCACTGCGTATTTTTTTGGATTAGGGAACCACAAGAGAAGAAGCCCTTCCGCCACTTGATACTCCCCAATGGGCAAAGCACGTTTCTGGCCTTTGATAGGTGTGGACTTGTTCGGTGTTTTTACGGAGAGTGTTGATATGGGCCTTCTTCCATCCAGCTGCCGGAGAGCTGTTCTGACACTGCTGCCCAAGACAGGGGATCTGGGATTTTGCAAAACTGGCTGCCGGTCTCACTTCACGAAGTGGATTATAAGATCTTGTCCAAAGCTTTGACTAACCAGTTGAAAAAATGTTTCGTCTGTTATTCACTGTGATCAGATTTACTGTGTACCAGGGCATTCAATTTTTGATAACCTCTTTTTGGCTGGATCCAGTGCTGGATCCTCCAGTGGACCTTCTGCATCAGGTTCAGAAGGTTTTTATTGATTTTTTCTGGAATGGGCAGCATTGGCTCCCTCCGGGGATCCTTCATCTGCCAGTGTCTGAAAGAGGGCAAGGTCTGGTTCACCTACTGAGCAAGGTCAGGGGGATGAGGCTCTAGTGTGTGCAGAAACTGCTTTATAGCACTGAACATCTGCCGTGGATGCATGTGGCCCTCGCCCTGCTTTGCATCTGTGGAGGCCTTGCATATGATAAGCTGATGTTTTT
The DNA here is from genome assembly GCA_032718565.1 of Distichodus sexfasciatus. Taxonomy (NCBI): domain Eukaryota; kingdom Metazoa; phylum Chordata; class Actinopteri; order Characiformes; family Distichodontidae; genus Distichodus; species Distichodus sexfasciatus. The sequence goes on from JAVGVS010000082.1 coordinate 1,387,244, forward strand.
GCTTTCTGGGGATGCGAACTCCAAGTAGTGTGGTTTGGGGAGTGGGTGTTTAGGTGTAAGTGGTGCACTATATACTGTATGGATAAAGTCCCCTTTATCACCTTTATGTCTAGTAATAAACTCCTACACTTGCGCTTTGACTGCTGTCCGTCTTCTACTGCTGCTCCATTGAGAGTGTGTTGACGTACTGCATCTCTGTGTGGTTCCCCAGTTGCACCATGGAACACAAAAAGGCACTACAGAGGGTTATTAACACCGCCCAGAAGATCATTGGCCTCCCTCTCCCCTCCCTACAGGACCTCCACAGCACCCGTTGTCTCAGGAAGGCACGCAGGATTCTGAGAGTCAGAACACACCCAGGACATCAGGTGTTTCAGCTGCTGCCCTCTGGCAGACGTTTCAGGGTGCTAAAAACTCAGGGAAACAGACTGAGAGACAGTTTCTACAACAGGGCCATAGCCCTGTTAAATGAAAAAACTTTTTTGAGTGCAATAACTACTGGACCAGGAAGTAGTGTTTCGTCTCTGATAAGTGTTGTTTAGTTATTTACTTATTTATTTATTTGCACTGCGGGGAGAACTGTGCACCAATTTCGTTGTGCTAGTGTACTCTGTATGTCTGTGCAATGACAATAAAGATTCTATTCTATTTTAACTAAAATAAGCGTTTCCCCTACCATTATATTATATTGCGGAGTTCCACCCCGATGCGCGCGCGCACGCACACACACACACATGTCCGCGCACACACAGGTGAGCACACTTGCAACAAAAGGCCTGATTTACGCTGAAAAAGGGAGTTTATTACTAGACATGAAGGGGAGCAACACTTGACTCCATGACTACCCATATGTAGCACACTTGAATAATGACTCAGGTGTACTTTAAGTTTTGTTCTTTTGTTGTTGTTACTGCGAACATACACATACATAACAGTTCAGTGTTGTTAGCACGTCTCTGTCTTGCATCCCGTCTCAGCGCTATATTACAATGACTTTACACTGTTCAAGACAATAAATCCACTTTCGCACAAAATATAATTACACAAAATAACACATCGCTATTACACCAGTACTCTAACATGACATTTCACCTGTATATGCACGGTATTCAAGCATAGACTACTCAAATGTGCAGCCACAGGGTCTCAATACTAATGGCCAGAGGTTAGTTTAACTGCTAGGCTAGCGTGGCTAACAGCAACTTTGACTCACGCCAAACAGACTTATTGGGGGTAAACGGCCAACTTTTCCCCTTCAAACCTGACCCTTTGTCTTATGCCACACCCATTCACTAAATCCTATGCCTCCTTACCTGCGAACATACACATACATAACAGTACAGTGTTGTTAGCACGTCTCTATCTTGCTTCCCGTCTCAGCGCTCAGCTCAGCGCTGACTTTACACTGTTGATAGAGGCGCTCCCTTAAAGGGTACACTCCATCTTGTGGTGAAAATTGGTAACAACACCTTCTTAACTTCTATCTGAAAAGTACACTACTGTTGCCTGTGTGCAGGATACTGGGACATGGATGTGTGAAAATAAACCAAAACATAAAGTAAAACATGCCAAAGAAACAATACACCAAATATAACATGAACTATACTGATAAACATGTTAAGTACTGATACTATACTGATAAACAACCAAACAAATTATGTAAGGGGGTGTCTCTTTTCAATCACTATCCTCACACATACATTATATTTTGCACCACTTGCACCTAGAAACCCTTAGGATGGATGATTTGGCTGGACAGCCAAATTTAACATCCTCTCCATCGGTCCTTTAAGTCTTTGTCCAATGGCCACTTCAGCTGGAGTAAATCCTGTGCTCTCGTGCCAGTTCAGGGCGAAACAGAATTCAGGAAGCCATTTGTCCCAGTGTTGGTTAATTTTATACATAGGCTGATATCATGGAGTTCTGTAAACCCCTTCTGTAGGGTTGGTCTGAGGATGATAGGCTGTGGTTAGTTTCATTACAACCCCCCATTGTTTGCAGATGTCGCTTAACAGCTGCGAGGTAAATTGAGGTCCACCTCATGTTCCTGCACCGAGAGGCTGGTGCTGTTGTAGTTCAGTGGTCGAGCTGCGGCTGCCTCGGGTCTTCCCAACTCAAAGTGTGCAAAGAAGTGGTTCAGCTCCTCCGCTAGTGCATTGTCGCCCTCAGCAGTCGTGGTGCTGCTGGACTTGTAGTGGGTGAGGTGGTGGAGTCTCTGCCACACCTGGAGTGTGTTGTTGTTGCTGAAGTGGTCCTCAACCTTCCTCTTGTACACTGTCTTGGCCTCTCTGATACCTCGCTTCATGTCAGCTCTGGCTGTGCTGTACTGCGCTCCATCCCCAGACCTGAGGGCGACATCGGGTTGCCTTAGCGGTGCCTTGTCCTCTTTAGTCATCCAGGGTTTCTGGTTGGAATACTCCTGGAGATGTTTGTCAACAGTGACATTGTCAACACAAAAGTTGATGTAGGAGAGCACAGATGTTGTGTACTCCTCTAAGTCCTGGTGTTCAAACACACTCCAATCTATGCTCTCAAAACAGTCCTGCAGCTGGTGTAGTATACCCTCTGGCCATGTTTTTACAGTCATTGTGGTTGGTGGAGCTCTCCTCCTGAGGGTGGTGTACGCAGGAATCAACAGCATGGACATGTGATCAGACAAACCCAGATGTGGTAGTGGTTTTGCTCTATAGTCTTTTTGTATGTTGCTATACACTTTGTCCAGCGTGTTTACACCCTTTGTTGCACATTTAACATGCTGATAGAATTTGGGGAGTACTGACTTCAGTTCAACATGGTTGAAGTCCCCTGCTATGATGTGCACTGCATCAGGATGAGAGCTCTGCTGGCTGCTAACTGCTCTGTATAGTTCCCCCAGAGCTATGACAACGGTGAACTCGCGGGGTAGATAGATGGGTCTGCATCTCACAGTCAAATATTCTAAGTCCAGGGAACAATGGCTGTCTACAGTCTCTGCATTTTTTCACCAGCTGTTGTTAGTATAGATGCACAGCCCCCCCCCGCTCTTACCAGAGTCGCCGTTCCTGTCGTAGCGGTGGACCGTGCGGCCTGCAAGCTCTATAGCCGAGTCCAGTGCAGAAGGCTATAGCCAGGTCTCTGTTATTAACATAATGCAACAGTCTCGAAAACACTTGTTGGCTGTGATCTGTAATCTCAGCTCGTCGATCTTGTTCATAATGGATGGGAATCTTCCACTGGAAAGGAAGAGACTGGGAAGCGGCGGTTTCAGTGGTTGTCTCTTTAGCCGTGCTAGCGGACTGGCTTTGCAGCCTCGCTTTTGCTTCCTTTGTTTCCGCCTCCTCTTGGGCTTGCCGCTGGGGAGAACCACCCACAGAGACCCCGGAGTCCTGGCTATGTCCTCCGGTATGTTGTTTAAGTGGTGGTACTCCGACGTGATCGAAATCGCCGTTCCACAGTAGAATCCCAAGCCCAGAAGATCCTTGCGACTGTATGTGAGCTGCCCACATACCATGGTGTTTCTGCACAAACACACACACAACAGCACGTACGAACACGCTAAACAGAACACCACGAGTGGAGAGCTGTGAGCCGCTGCGTCTATGCGTGCCGCCATCTTTAAATGTCTGACACTACACATTTTAATTGTGCACCCATGTTTTCACTCAGTCGTGTTACCCTAACACATTATGGCTTTTGACACATTTGTAACATTTGGGCAATCACATGTCCAACAGAAATCACCATCAAAATTAGTAGTGAAAAGTGAGGAAAAAATAGTTATTTTGTAATTTAATACAGTAATTTAATACTTGTGCACAGTAACACACTGACATTCCTCAAAGGAAGTAACAGTGTTCATTCTTGTTACCCCATGTTCCTGTTGATAAACTGATATTTTCTACAAAATAAATATTAAACACATTTTTTCAATTTTAAGCCAATCGTTTATCCAATTGTTTTATAAACTACTTGGTAATAAAACAGACAAGTTTGAGGTTTCTGTCTACTATATAATGAAAATGAAACCTTCATGCCTTAGAAAAACTTTCTACATATTCTGATATTATAAGAAAAAATATCAATAAATGGAATTGGAACCAGTTTTTGAAGGTCTTGGTCTTGTCTTGGAATCGGCTATATTTGTACTCTGACTTGAAATGGACTCGGACAAAGAGGTAGTGGCGAATTTAGCATTTTTAAGGCCCAAGGCGCTGTAAAGTGCCGTGAAGAGGCTGTAAAATGAACAGCTTTTAGCCTTTCTGAAAGAGAACTACATTTTTGGCCATGATGGTGTTTCACATGAGAGTCGCGTGCGCTAATGCACATGTTATGCACATGAGCAAGTACTTTTATACTACATCTTCTTCCTCTTTCAGCTTTTCCCTTCAGGGGTCGCCACAGCGAATCATCTGTCTCCATCTAGTCTTATCTTCTGCATCCTCTACCCTCACACCAACTAACTTCATGTCCTCTTTCACCACATCCATAAATCTTCTTTTTGGTCTTCCTCTCAGCCTCCTGCCTGGTGGCTCCAATCTCAGCATCCTTCTACCTATGTACTCATTGTCTCTCCTCTGGACGTGTCCAAACATAAAGAAAAAAAAAAACCCTACCCCGCCTTGGTCTCAGTCTTGTCTTGGTCTGGGCCCTTCAGAGTCTTGGTCTTGTCTTGGTCTCAACATACTCTGGTCTCGGTTTAGGTGGTCTTGACTTCAACTGTAGTCCTATAAAACAAACACATTCTTGAGGGGAAAATGATTTAAATCAAACCCTTTGAATACACATTTGTTTAGGTGTACCTACAAAATGCAACATTTCCCCCTTAGAAACAGTATAGTAAAATAGAGAAAGCTGTCTGAGATTCTTCAAGATATTGTGAATAGCTAAAAATATGCATTGTTATACTTATGTTGAAAAAAAGTTCAGTTTATGTCACAGCCCAGCTGGACTTTGGCCAGACAGTGCCCCCTCGAACTCTACAGTGTGGCCAGGAGATGCCGCCATTTAGTTAGTTTGTTGTATTTAGTTCTGTCCCGTGCCCCGGTCCTGCTTTCACATTGTGTCTCATTGGTTGATCAGTATTCATTAGTTATCTCACCTGTGTCTTGTATTGTCTAGTCCTGCTGCTAGTTTCTATTGGTTAACACTTTATTGGTAATTTCTGCTTGTTTTCTAGTTTACTTCCCCATTGGTTTTCCCTTGTTTAATTAATCTTGTTCCTCGTTTCTGTTTCCCTATATAGGTTTGTCTTTTTGCTTGTGTTCCTTGTCTCTCCACCCTCACCATACTCCCAGACATTTTAAACATGATATTCACTGATGATGGACTTTGGCCCTACAGGCCCCCCTCGACTCTGCTGAGCTGCCAGCAGATGCCGCTGTTTAGTTGATTCTGGTGTATTTAGTTCTGTCTCGTGTCTCCTGTCTGTCTTGTCCTTGTCCTGACTTCCCATTGTGTCTCATTGGTTGATCAGTGTTCATTAGTTATCCCACCTATGTTTCAGTCCAGCCCCTAGTTTTGATTGGTTATCCCTTCATTGGTTAATTTAGGTTGTTTAGTGATTGTTTTCCTATTGGTTCTCCCTTGTCTGATTAATCCTGTTTCTTGTTTCTGTTCCCCTATATAGGTTTGGTTTTTCCCATTGTCTCCTATCGGTCCACCCTCATCACCCAACCCCCTATGCCACCCCCTATTTTATTTGGTTGTAGGTTATACCATATTGTATAAAATGTATTGTATGAAATATTTTATGAGTTTACATAAAGAGGAACAATCATAGGTGGGATCAATTTATGGCAGGGATGCAGTTTTCGGCATAACACTGCCTTCACATAGAGCTGTTTCTGTTGTTACATTTAATTGAGGACAGCTACATTTTTAAAATCTCAGCAGCATTCAGGGGAAAATATAGCTAATATGATGTATAGAAGGATTCTAACTGAATGAGCAGATGTTGGACTTCTCAGCTGTTCACATTATATGAAAATTAATTAATAATACATTAATGTATGCAGAGCATGTTTGCTCACCATTTAGTTGTAAATACTAGGTTAGGTCTAGGTTAAAATAAGTATGAGGGCTTGCCAGTCCCTGATGTGTTCCTATTACGGAACTGAAAGCTTCACAGCGTGGGATTATTTGTCACTGTGAATACAGCACAGCACACAGTGCACCACATTGAAATATCTGAATTTTATTTATCCGTGTTAGTATCATGGGCAGCATCTGGGCAGCAGTGCCTGGGGACAGTACCCAGTGGTACCTTCACCAGTCTAGGATTTAAACTGATGACTCTCTGATCACAGGTCCAACTCCCTAACCGTTATGCTACCACTGCCCCATACCATGTACCATGGTCTTCTCCAACTCATGCTACAATAACCATTTAACTACAATAACATTGCCTACTGTTTTAGTGAATTTAATGAGTGAAAGTGGAGCAATGGGATGACATGGGCAGCACCCAGGGAGTAGTGCGTGGGGATGGGACCTTGCTCATGAGTACCTCAGTGGTACCTTACCAGTGTGGGATTCAAACCGGCGACCTTCTGATCATGGTATGAATGGCTTAACTGTTATGCTACCGTCTCCAAGCAGTGTTCCCCGAGCACTGCCCATGTTAGCTGCCCACTGCTCCTTCATGGATGCAGACGTCACATTTTGTTGTGGTGGACTGAACAGCCACCTGTGTACTTGTGTCTTTAACTTCACCTCACAGGCAGACCTCAGGTTGAGTAGGTAGCTGTGTTTCCAACACCATCACACTCAACACAGGAGCTCTTCAAAGATGCATGTTCAGTCCTCTGCTCTACACACTCTCATGACCCAGAACATCACAACCTGGTATGGAAATATACAGTGCTGTGAAAACGTATTTGCCCCCTTCCTGATTTCTTTTTTTTTTTGCATGTTTGTCGCACTTAAATGTTTCAGATTTAAATATTAGACAAAGATAACCCAAGTAAACACAAAATGCAGTTTCTAAGTGATGATTTTATTTATTAAGGAAAAAAAAACTATCCAAACCTACATGGCCCTATGTGAAAAAGTAATTGCTCCCTATACTTAATAACTGGTTGTGCCACCTTTAGCAGCAACAACCGCAATTAAGCATTTGCGATAACTGGCAATGAGTCTTTGACATCGCTGTGGAGGGATTTTGGCCCCCTCTTCTTTGCAGAATTGTTTTAATTCAGCCATATTGTAGGGTTTCCGGGCATGAACCGCCTTTTTAAGGTCATGCCACAGCATCTCAATTGGAATCAGGTCCAGACTTTAACTAGACCACTCCACAACCTTCATTTAGTTTTTTTAAGCCATTCAGAGGTGGCTGGTGTGTTTTGGATCATTGTCCTGCTGCGGAACCCGAGTGTGCTTCAGCTTGAGGTCGTGAACTGATAACCGCACATTCTCCTTCAGGATTTTTTGGTAGACAGCAGAATTCATGGTTCCATCAATCACAGCAAGTCGTCCAAGTCCTGAAGCAGCTAAGCAGCAAACACTACCACCACCATGTTTGACTGTTGGCATGATGTTCTTTTTCTGAAATACTGCGTTACTTTTATACCAGATGTAACTGGACGCACACCTTCTAAAAAGTTCAGCTTTTGTTTCGTCAGTCCACAGAATATTGTCCCAAAAGACTTGAGGATCATCAAGGTGTTTTTTGGCAAACGTGAGACCAGCCTTTATGTTCTTTTTGGTCAGCAGTGGTTTTCGCCTTGGAACTCTGCCATGATTGCCATTTTTGCCCAGTCTCTTTCTTATGGTTGAGTCATGAACACTGAGCTTAACTGATGCAAGTGAGGCCTGCAGTTTTTAGATGTTGTTCTGGGTTCTTTTGTGACCTCTTGGATGAGTCGTTGCTGCGTTCTTGGGGTCATTTTTATAGGCCAGTCACTCCTAGGAAGGTTCACCACTGTTCCATGTTTTCTCCATTTGTGAATAATGGCCCTCACCGTGATTCGCTGGAGTCCCAAAGCTTTAGAAATGGCTTTGTAATCTTTTTCAGACAGATAGATGTCAATTACTTTGTTTCTCATCTGTTCCTGAATTTCTTTAGATCGCAGCATGATGTCTTCCTTTTTTGGGATCTTTTGGGCTACTTTTTAGGTGATCTCTTGATTCAACAGGTCTGGCAGCAATCATGCCTGGCAGTGGCTGGTGAAATTGCTCTCAGCTTTCCAAAAATGTGATTAACCACCGTTAATTTATGATTTTACAAGGGGGGCACTTACTTTTTCTCATAGGGCCATGTAGGTTTGGATAGTTTTTTTTCCTTAATAAATAGAATAATCACTTAAAAACTGCATTTTGTGTTTACTTGGGTTATCTTTGTCTAATATTTAAATTAGTTTGATAACCTGAAACATTTAAGTGTGACAAACATGCAAAATAAAAAGAAATCAGGAAGGGGGCAAATACCTTTTCACAGCACTGTATGTGCACAGGACATAAAGGGACTACAGAGAGTGATTCGGGCAGCAAAGTGATGCACCCGATCTGCTGTACCATCTATGCAGGACGTTTACACCAGGAGATGCCGGAGCAGGACAATCAGGATTATTAGAGACTCATCTCACCTCAGTAACTGTCTGTTTGAGCTGCTGAAATTAGTCTTCTTAAGACTTGACATGACATGACACTAGAACATGACACCATTACTTCTTTATAGGTCCAATATAATAATCACTTTTTCTGCTCTTTGGACATCCATTTGGGTCTGTACCTCCTATAAACACTGTAGGTTTGATAAAAAATGGTCAATTGTGTTAGCATTAATTTATGATTGTCAGAAATCGTGTGCTTTAACAAGCCATTTAGATGGCTTCTTCTACTTTTTACTTCTACATCACATTAGGGGACATTTGAATAACTCCACCAACTGTTAGAGCTTCCTGATCCGCCATATTTTCTTGCAAGTGCTAGTGTAGGAATCGCAATGAAGAAGTCTACCGAAGAAGTGTTGTATTGAACATGTATAGCTGTATGGATGGTCCATGTGAGCTAAACACTTCCTGAGCTGTCTACGCACCAGTTCCGGAGTGGGGCATGGGCAGAAGCAGCTCATTTGCATTTAGGAATACTCATGAGAAACAGCCTGTTCTGAAAGGGACTGAAATAGAGGGGTAAAACAGGTGAAAATGCCCAATCTGAGAGGTATTTTAAGAGACATGCTTAGTGGAGCTCATAGACCTATTTTAACTTTTTAAAATGTATAATGTGGGAGTCTAATAAAACACAAAGTCAAGTAAACTCTTCCATATTTTCACCAAACTGCAATTTTACACTTGTATGCTTGTGTGCCCACTTATGCTCTGTGCTTATATGCCACCCATTTGCCTTAAAGAACTGTATGTGTATTTGTTCATTCTGTAACAATGCACACTGCACTTTAAATACATAGTTTTTACTCTTTCTACTGTAATATGCACATGTACAATCACTGTCTATAGTACACACCTTATAAGAAGAATTTTCTCTATTTTCTTTATTTTATGTACTGTATATATTTTGTTGTTACTCTTTAGTTTATTGTAAGATTCTTAATTTAACCTGTAAATGTTTAATTTGTACACTCTTAAAAATAATAGAACCAAAAGTGGTTCTTCACAATGATACCATAGGGGAACCTTTTTTGGTTCTACAAAGATCCTTTTACCCATTGGTTCTTTGCAGAACCATTTATCATGAAGTGATAATGAAGAATTTAGTGTAAATTGTGTTTGTGTTTGTCTTTGTAGCTGTGTTCATTATGTGCAATATGTAATAATTTGTTCAAATTGTTCAAATATAGTATTTGGTAAAACTTAACAAGAGTCAAGTTATCAGTTACTTTATATAAATTGCACATTAATAATTAATTCATTAATAATAATTAATTAATAATAATAGGTACCACCATATTGACATTGTCTCTGTGCCCCGAACCAAAAATAGTTCGCGTAAAATGCGAAAGGCGTCTTTTTCCAATCTAATTTCTATTAAATTAGAGCAGCCAATGCAGAATATCTGTAGCACTAAGCTAAAAGTAGGACTACTAAATATTAGATCATTAACTACTAAAGCACTTATTATTAGTGAAATGATTTCAGACCACGTCCTAAACGCGCTCTGTTTAACTGAGACATGGGTAAGACCCAACGAGTATTTAGCCTTAAATGATGCGACGCCTCCAGGATATAGTTATGAGCATAAACCCCGACTCAGTGGTAAAGGGGGAGGTGTTGCAACGATCTACGAAAGATCTCTTTCAGTAACACAGAGGTCAGGACCTAAATTTACATTTAAATCATTCGAACCTGGTTATTTCAACTGAAAGAGCAATAATTGTGGGGGACTTTAATATTCATGTAGATAATGAACAAGATCCTCTGACAGCAGCTTTTACTAATTTACTAGATTCCATGGGCATTGTTCAAAATGTAACTGGGCCCACTCACAACTGCGGTCATACCCTTGATTTAATCCTATCGTTTGGTCTTAATGTAGATAATGTAACAGTACTGCCTCAGACGAGTATTATTTCTGAGCACCATCTCATTACATTTTATTTTCACTTCAGTCAAAATACAAATACTACAACTCGCTTCTGCTCCAAGCGTACAATCACTTCAGATACAGCTAGTAACTTTATTGATAATCTCCCCGATCTGTCGTTCCTGACAGTGGAAATGTCTAATCTTGCTGAACTTGAGAGTAATACGGACTATCTAACTTCTACGCTTCGTTCCACCTTAGATAAAATTGCTCCGTTAAAAATTAAAAAGGTCAGAGAAAACAAAACATCCCCTTGGTATAATGACCACCTACGTAGCCTAAAACAAGGGACACAGAAACTAGAACGTAAGTGGCGGCAAACTAGATTGGTGGTCTTTGAACTAGCATGGAAAGACGCTATGGGAAGCTATAAAAAGGCTCTTAGAGCTGCGAAATCAGAATACCTATCATTGCTAATTGAAAATAACAAAAATAATCCTAGGTTTCTATTTAACATGGTATCCAAGCTGACTGATAGCCAGACTACTACTCAAACTGTACCAACATTGTTTTCTAGTGGCGAATTTATTAACTTTTTTGACCAAAAAATTTGTTCAATTAGACAGAATATTCTAAAATCTCAAGTAACTACAGTGGCTGGCCTTGACAAGGCAAGTACTAATACTGCAGCCATCTTATTTGAATCATTTACTCCGGTTGACCAGTCAGATCTAACGTCTTTAATCCTTTCCTCAAATTCATCTACTTGCATGTTAGATCCTGTTCCAACAAGGCTACTCAAAGAGATGATTCCAGTAGTGATTAAACCTCTACTAGCAATAGTTAACTCCTCTATTAGCATTGGTTATTTACCCAAATCTCTTAAATTAGCAGTGATTAAACCTTTGCTGAAGAAGCCCAACCTGGATCTCCTGGTAATGTTAAACTATAGACCAATATCTAATCTCCCATTTATCTCCAAAATAATAGAAAAAGTTGTTGCCAGTCAGCTAACCTCGTTCTTGCAGGAAAACCAGATTTATGAAATGTTTCAGTCTGGGTTTAGAGCCAACCACAGCACAGAGACTGCTCTGCTGAAGGTAGTGAATGATTTTCTCTTATCTGCTGATCAGGGCTATGCTTCGCTCCTAGTGCTGCTTGATCTTAGTGCTGCTTTTGATACTGTTGATCATGTCATTCTCCTAGATAGACTTGAACATGTTGTTGGTATCAGGGGAGTGGCCCTCTCTTGGTTCAGATCCTACCTTTCAGACCGCTATCAGTATGTGAATGTAAATGGTGATTCCTCTGAGCACGTCAGGGTGAAATATGGAGTACCACAAGGATCAGTTTTAGGTCCCTTGCTGTTCTCGTTGTACATGCTACCTTTAGGCTCAGTCATTCGTAAGCATGGAATTAGTTTCCACTGTTTTGCAGACGATACACAGTTATATATATCGGCTAAACCAGAAGACAGACAGCAATTTCAGAAAATGGAAAAATGCTTATGTGACATAAAAAAGTGGATGTCGGACAACTTCCTCCACCTAATTCTGGACAAGACTGAGGTCCTTCTTACTGGCACTAACGCCACCAGAAGTCAGCTATCTGACATCACGGTCAGTCTTGATGGATTATCCATTGTACCAAGTAATGTTGCTAAAAACCTTGGTGTTACTTTAGACTCCAATCTTTCATTTGATCTACATGCTTCTAACATTAGTCGCACCGCCTTCTTTCAACTCCGTAATATTGCCAAAACTGCTGAAAATGATGCTATCCTTTCAAGATGCAGAGAAACTGGTCTTGATGCATTTATTACCTCAAGACTCGACATTGTAATGTCTTATTCTCCGTTGTCCAAATAGGTTGTTAACAAAACTCCAGCTAGTTCAAAAAGAATGCAGCAGCCAGAGTCCTCACTAAAAACTAAAAAAATATGATCATATCACTTCCCCACCCTATCTCTCACACTCCACTGGCTACCAGTAAAAATTTCAGGTTTAATTCTAAAGTACTTTCTGACCCATAAAGCCTAAATGGTCTTGCACCGCAGTATGTGAGTTATGCCACGCCGATCGCGAAGATGCAGATCTTTAGTAAATACCCAGAATAAAAAAAAACGCTATCATAAAGCATATATTTGCTCATGTTTACCACAATTGTGAATAAACTACCTGTTAGTGTTCGGAGCTCAGAAACACCGCTTTTATGCCAAGGTTTAAGACTCTACTTGTTTAGTCAGTCTTTGGTTATTAGTAAAACTCTTTTTTCTTGAAGTTGTGTAAGCAGGATTCAGTTCATGGTCATTTGGAGATTAAAGGTGAAAGGGGGAATTATGCTGTCATCCTACCACTCTGCTGGACGCTCGTTTGCAGACGGTGGTTTGGTGTGATGACAGAGATCTCTGAAGCCTCATATACCTGTTACCTTCCAGCCTCCTCTTAGCTAGGTTGCCATAGTTACTCTTAGGCATCAGCTGGAGGTTAGGTTAGGCACTCAACTTTCCTTCTTTTTTCCGAGCTGTTCTCGAGCTGATCTTGATGGCGCTTATTGACCGAACCCTCACCGAGTCCTCGAGACGCCCTGAGCTGACGCGACCTGTCAACTTCCTGAGTTGATCCTGGACCCACTGAACCCGCACTAGACTCCATGGGGACATCATCACGAAACCAATCTCGGGATTGGACCCCATGGACGCCTACTGACTTAGCAGTACGAATACTGAACTACTCAGCTATCGTTGCTGAGGGTCCTGCAAGTGGCCCATCAACAACTGGGGATTCAAAATATCCCTTGACTATTTTTTGCATCTTTTGTATCTTTAAGTTTTTTAAATAACTAACAACTCCATCTTAAACTATTGCTTGTTATACATTAAAATGTTCGGTGGCACTACCACCCAGAGGAGGATGGGGTCCTCCCAGTCTTGGTTCCTCTCAAGGTTTCTTCCTATTAGAGGGAGTGCCTGCTACTGTCAGCCAGGCTTGCTTGTTAGGGGTTTAGGTCAAGTTATATGTAAAGTGCTTTTGTGGACAATGACTGTTGTTAAGAGCGCTATATAAATAAATTAATTGAATTGAATCTGAATAACATCTCAAAAAGACAGTGGCAGATATCATCTGTTACAATTAGACATTGCACCATAACAATACTTTCTACACACAGCCACAAGTAGACCAGTAGGTTAGGCATAGGTCAGTAGCGTCATTGCTCATAGTTTAATTCCAAAGTGCTCCTAAAGCACTGAAAAATGATATATGGTGTTGTTTCAAGAACTTTTATTTTTATTCAGTTTTAAGAACCTAACAGCATAAAAATGTTCTATATATAAAAAGTATCTCCAGAGTACTCAGTGTGTTCCAGAGCACCACGAAGAACCAGTTTATGTACAGTCTTTGCACAGTCATTGAACACTACATGTTGTTCATGTGTAACTATGTATATGACATAAAGAATCTTGAATCACTTACTACATTTCAATCAAATGCTGCAATATTATATTTAACTAATATGCAATATTTAACTAATTTTGCCAAAAACAGGGCTATTTCACCTTCTCTAATTAAGAAAACATAATTTACAGGTTTTTTTTATCAGATGCTTGTAGTTATCGTTATGTTATATTAAACTTTATCCAGTGTACTAGAAATTTAATGTGTAATCTGTTAGTGTGCCTTAAATCTATTCATTTACAGCAATTATAAAGCACTTGCAGGTGTGCTAATAATATGCAAATCCTTTAAAAGTGCACAAGGGTTCGGTTAACTAGCCAATTCATACACTGAGAGCATACCAAAGCCATCAGAATGCTGCGAGTGGGAATTTGGCTTATCTGGTGGAGGTGGAAAAAATCACAATTACATAATAATAATAATAATAATATAATACTAATAATAATAATAATAATACTTTTAGACATTTATACATTTTATATAGCGCTTTTCAAGATACTCAAGGTCACTTAACAAGGGTCAAGGCCTACCCCATGAGTCAAGGCCTACCTAATTTTAAAAAAGCTTTAGAAAATTTAGCTTTAATTTTTATAACTATAAAAGGAAATACTGTATATGGCAAAGGAACAGGAAGGGGAATCCAGTAGGAACCCTTCAAAAGCCTACCAGATTTAGTCCATCTGCACTGATGGTCCCCACTTCCTTACTGTTGGACTACTTCAAGTGAGTTTGACTGCATTTATTAAAGCAGAATTAATGTTGTATTTCAACAATCATGGCCTATTGTTCAGTAAGATTAACAGAGGCAAGTGAACTATGTAAGCATGGTGCCTGTCTAGTTGAGTGGAGGAGGCACTGACTGACACACCCCTACTCAAATGGGCCAACTGGAAAGAAGTGTAGTTTTGACCCTCAAGGGTCAGGTGTGTATACTGTGCTGATAGGTGGCTTTTATTATTCCCACCTGAGTCTTGAGGGGCTCTGTGACATTGCTGGAGCTCATAGATAGCTGCAAGTTAAATGTTTTTTTTACCTCCAGAGTTTTCATTGAATGGACAGAGCATTTCTCTGGGTGGGCAGGGCTTGTCCCAGGGGGAACACTGCCTACCTCGGCTCCACCGTGGCCACGTCTCTGGCTGACAGTATTTGTTGCTGACTTCTGGGAGCTGCTAAGAGGCTCTTTGAGATTTTTATTTTAATATTTACATTCTTTTTTTTTATTCTGATGCCTGAGTCATGTGTTTTCTTAACTAATGTATCATCTGTTGATTTGTACTTAGGGTTGATTCTCCAATCCTCATGCTGGTAAAGAGTTTTTTAAAAGTCTTAATACACATATTCTCCTGGATAACAATGAAATTTTAATTAATTAAGAACAGCAAAACTGACCAGGTTAATGATAAATCCCCAGCTTAAAGCATAAGGAGAAACAGTATGAAAACTACATAACACAGACTGACAAAATCATGATGAAAAAGTAAGGAGACAACATCTGTAATACTTGAAATTCAATAAGTTTTTTAATTTTCATATGCATTTAAAAGCAAGTATTTCAGTAACTTTAACTCAACAAGCAAATAGAGTAATGGAATACTTTCTAAAATAGTTTTGATCATAGTGTCTGTAATGTACTCAAATACAATAACTATGTACTTCATCCTCTTTGTCCAGTGCTTTTTACCACAGTAATTTGGGACTGTCATGATGAAGTAATCGTTCTCATGGAACCAGAAAAACCTGCCACAGAAATGAATCATTTTGGTGGTTCAGACATTTTGGAATTTCCTGAAAGTTTATTACTCATCCAGCCAAAATGTCATGAATTCATAATTCGATATGTGATAAATTAAGTCAGCAATGGAAAGTGAGTTTCAAAATGAAAATGATATTTCTATTACTATTTCTTTTAACTTCCAACTTTCTATTTACTTTAGTCAACAATGTCAATTACTGTAAAATCAGTTTGCAGCAACTGAAAAACACTTTTCTTATGTGGCATAGAGAAAAGAAATATGTGTGACATAAGCAGAACTTTCCACATTTCAATTTTTTAAAGCCTTAAAATTGTAGTGCTAAATAAACTACTTGTATCCTATTAGTGAAACACTCCTTACAGCAACTGCTGCTCAGATTTCAGATGCCTTTTCGCAGCCCTGCTGTCTGCTGCCCGTCATCCTGCTGACATCAATGTTGTTGTTGGCAAATACTTCTTTTGCATGACTGATGGTGGAAACCGGCAGAGAGCGGTTGCGGCCCAGAATCCAAGCAAAGTCCACGTGGAATAGTCTCAAGACATCCGTGCATGAGTACACCACAGCAAAGTTCACATAGTCAGTGGACAGGATCCAATATGGCGTATATGGGAGAACTGCATTAGGCAAACATAAGCAAATAATACAGTAGCCTGTTATGGATCAGCAATGACAAATAACTAAACAGATTAGTTCAGATGCTGTGTTTCAGTAAGTGAATAATTATTCTCACCATATGAAAAACTGATGCCAAGTTTAGCTGGATTCTTTGGGTCCTCTATAATAGCAGTGCCTTCAATTTTTCTTAGTTTGCCTTTTCTACAAGAAAGACGTGAAATATTCTTAAAGAAACATTATTTTACCTAAAATACCACATGCAAACATGTTGCTGCCCTCAGTTATGGTCAACCCACTATATGTAAAATAAATATGCAGTGTTAAATAAGTTTCACTCCTTCAATGTAAATATACAGTATTCCTGATTGGTCCTTTACAATTCAAAGAAGTCAAGTTAGGCAGTAGATGTTAAGATGATTCAATAAAAAGCATCTTCAGTAGTGTAATTCAAATAAAAATAGTAACTTTTATTGTTACCTGTGGACATGGAAATGCAAAAAGAAGTTTAAACTCACAAAATTTCAGAGCTCGAGACATGAGCGATTCCCTCAGCCTGCAATGTGAAGTTAGTTTCAATGCATCTGCCCTGTTCAAACTGTGCAGGAAGTTTAGCAATCTCAAACCATCTCCCCATAAACTGTACAAAAACAAAAATGCAGCAAAATAAATTGTATGATTTTTACCTTTGAATTGTCAAAGGCTAAATGTATTTTAGCAAAGAAATGTTACCTGTTTTAGGTTAAAGGAAGGTTGAGTGGCAGGTTCAAGGCATGCCCCCCAATGGGGTACCTGGCCATTTATTAGAGGCAGAAAGAGGGGCAGAATCATGACAAAGCACATCTTCATTTTTTCCATACCTGAAAAATTTAAAAAATAAAAAAGCATAAATGTATGATTGATCATGAGTTTAAAAGTAGATAAGAAGCTTTTATCTCATTGGTGAAAAGAGTAATTTCAATTCCTAATAGAAATGGAAGGTGCTTACCTCCTGGTACTGTGTAGAATATGTCACCAGAATGAGAATTTTAGTCTTGTCCTCCACTCAAACTATTGAAATGAAGGGTACTATGAATAGGATCTTTGTGTAGGGATTTAATTCTGGACATGATGGAAGAAATTAGTCAAAATTGAAGTCATGGGTGCACATTCCAGAACAAATAATGCAAAATAAGTGATCCTGCCCCTGACATTTGCAGTTACGTTTTATCGAACCCCATTTCTGTACTTAAATGAAACACTTAGTGTAAGTAGGGGTGTAAATCTCAGATTTCATCACTATACAACATTATTTTAATTAAATGTAGAATGAGTTGATTTCTGCTGATATAACAAAGTTTTACATACAGTGTGTTTTATACACAGCATGCAACTGACCCATTTTTTTTTCAAAAATCCTTAATGTTTCCTGATCTCTGATTTATTCTGGAGAAGAGACGCAGAGTCTCGCCTGTCTGCTTGCTATTGCATTTCACAATTTGTTTGTAGTGTTGAGTTAGTGAAGCACTAGTTGAAGTACTGCAATTTCATGTACATGTTGTAAGAGACACTTTGCAACAGACAAAACAATATGTATGTTTGATAAATGTTTTCATTTTGGACTGATGCTATGAGATAGTTGATGGGTGAATCGATGTATCAGTGCAGAGTAATGTATTACACCACTACTTATTAGCCAATAAAAATATCTTAGTATGAAGATTTAATCATTTAAAATTAAATGTAAAAAAAAGAAAAATAATTTTAAGGGTATTATAGCGTTCCGTTTCCAGTGTTTTATTCTTAATGGGTTTTTTTTGCTTAGAATTACAGTAATGGTAATGGCAGTGTGTAAAAAGTGAGTCTTGAAGTAAAAAGGGTGTCACGGTCACGCCTCCCTCGCCGGCCGTGCCACATCCACGATCACCGGAGGTCTGAACTAGGGGTATTTGTTCTGTCCTCTGGGCTCACTTTCGGTGCCATTCCTATTGTGTCTGTTACTCCTCCTGTGTCTTCAGTTAGCTTTAGCTTTCTCCACCAGCTCGCGCCCCACTTCCGCGTTTGTTGTCTCACTTCGTGCTTCCTACCTAGTAGGTTAGGATCTGTTTAGAGCACTCCCTCTCTCATTATTCCGTTCAGCTGCCGCTTATTACTTTCAGTTTTGGGACTGGGTCGTGCACTAATTTGGTTTATTAGTTTGTGTTATTTAAACCGGCCGGCCGAGTCTTCCCTGTGTCCGTCACCCTCTGGATTATGTGTTGGTTGGATTTACGGTAGCTTCTTGTTTTCGTTTGCTCGTCAGTATTCTCGTTTCCATTTCCGTGTGGATTTATTTGCTAGGGAGGCACCAATACCATTTTTTTGAGACAGAGTACGAGTACCAATATTATTTTTGGGTACTCACTGACACCGAGTACTGATACCTGTGTCGGTCTGTTATTAATAACAATGACGATAATAGTAGAATTTTTTAACGAATATCAATTACCTTATTTCCCCAACGATAAGCCGCCCCATGTTATTAGCCGCGACGTTACTGAATTTACCAATCTGAAGTGAAAGCATCTACGTCATTTGCCACGCCCCTGAGGTCTTCGCAACTCTATAGTGACATTATACATTCACTCCGTGTGGCCGGCAGCGACGTGCGACGTACAGTCAAGTGTGTAAATGGGTTATTTCGGCGTGGAACAACGTGAAACCAGAAAGCGTACAGAATGGTTTTCACAAAGCCGAAATCCTTCCTCCACCTACAAGCCCACCAGCAGCACAAGCAGCGTCTGCAATATCTGAGAGCGATACCAGTGACGAAAGCGTGTCCAACATCGACGACAGCAAAGCAGCACAGCTCACAGTCGAGTAGTTCGGCGACGATGACGTTTACCGATCTGATTTTTAAGGCTCTGAAGATACGCCTAATAATTTTTACATTTCAGTGTTGCTAATTTTATACTAAAGTATTTACATGTAGACAGATGATTGACATTGCTGTACTGCAGTACCCCCACCCTCCAGTCGTTCAAATGAAAATTAAAACTTATCTTTTCCCAGCCGACAATAAACTTTTGTTCCTTTTATTTCTGTTAAAATTGGTTTTTGGCCAGCTTGTACTAAATACTAGGATGTAATGTAGCAAAGGCCTGAAAAAGTTTTATTTTTACATTGCAGCAACGAGGCTGGATGTGGCAGCGCCGATTAAGTGACGGAACATTATCACTGATCTATCTTTGTTTTGCGTTGCTTTTCGAACTGTTCGTTGCTGCAGTAAACAGTACATTTAAATTCAATGAATCATTTGGGTATGTCGTCTTTTTTGTGCACTGAATTTTTCTTTTAGCGAATGCATTTTCATGTTTTTAGATAGGCCACCCCATTTAAGCAAGCCACACCCAATACGCAGGTTTGTAAAATTGATGTATAAGCCGCGGCCTATCGTTGGGCAAATACGGTAGTCTAAACTCAAAAAAACACTTTCAAAAACCAAAATATAAATTAAAGTACACTTGAGCCTTATGATGTCATTTTATCAAATTAATCATACTCATTTTTTTATCCATTTATTTGTCCTGTATGTATCAAAACATAAAAAAGCAATATTTGAAGAAATATTAAATATTAAAATATTAGTTTGCTTTGCTGCTGTTATTATCCTTTATTTTAAAGTACTTCCAGACGGCTGACGTTTTTATCTCTGCACAGTTTACAGTTTGTTTGGCAAGAGTTGTGGCATTTACACTGCCTCCTCGTGGCGATAAGCATAACTACATCATATCTTCTACATGTGGTATCGGTAGTAGGTATAGGTAAGGAATTTTGTTCCGAGTACGAGTATGTGCACGGGGGGGTGGTATCGGTGCGTCCCTATTTATTTGGACTCTGTTTCGTTTTTTTTGCATCTTTTTCATGTTTCTCTTTTGTTTCTCCCAGGCTCGTGACTCCCAGTAAATCTTCCCTCGATCAGGCTGCCGTGAGTGTGCAGGGTCTGGATCGTCTCAGTTTCGCCTCATGGGTCTTAGAGCGTCGGGATATCGCTCTTTCGGTTTACTCACAGAGGTTTTCCCCGTTACCCTGCAGGGCTTTCACAAACAGATGACTTAAAATGCTGCATCAGCCTTTCTGCACCATAAACACACTCATGAAGGAGAAGTTGCAGTCACATGACTTCTTCTAACTCCCTATTGGCTGACACTTAGACAAGTGGATGTTTATCAGACCAAAATTCTTAATGTATGAGTTGTATGAAATAAAACAAGGTTAGAAATATAACTGCAAGCAGTGATTACAGGGCCATGCAGTTTGCAGCTTTATCAGTTTTTGATGAATCGAAGTGGACAGATGTTGAAATATGACATGTTTCAACCTTTTATCTAGGTTGCTACGGTTCAAAACATATTAGGCAAAACGCAAAATAGCTTATTATAGCACCACCAACTGGCAGAATGGTGCAATTTTTTTTGCCTGAGTAGTGGGAGGGGTACCGGACCTACCTGCCAAATTTCAAAGCTGTAGGTCTTACAGTTTTTTCTCTACAGTGTGTTTTAAGGCAGAAAAAAATGTTCCACTGCATGGCCCCCTAATAAGAGATTTTAGGAAATCAAAACGGGCTGAGCACCCTGGACTTCAGTGGAGAGGAGGTAGAGAGGGCAGACTGTTTCAAGTACATGGCGGTAACTATTACTGAAGATCTCACCTGGTCAGCACATATCGCCCTCCAGGTGGGAGAAGCCCAGCAAAGACGATACTTTCTAAGAAAACTAAAGCATGTTCACCTTCCCCAGCACCTGCTGATCTTTTTCCACTAGGTTACCATTGAAAGTCTGTCCTAATGCTGTACTGTGTGGTTTGCTTGCTGTACAGCAGAGGACAGGAAAACCTTACAACATGTGGTGAGGACAGTAGAGAGAGTGGTTGGTGCATCATTGCCTTCCATGTCTGAGATATATGCTGACCAACTTCATAAGAAAGCCAGTCATATCTCAAGAGACTGTATTGTTTACTTCCCTTCCCTCTGGAAGAGAATATCGGACATTGAAGCACCCACAAATAAACTAAAGAACAGTTTTTACTCACAGGCAGTGAAATGTGTGGAGCCCCTCGGCCAAAATACTTAATTTTAAACAGTATTTACGCACCTAGTTTTTACATTGCATCCTTGTACTTTTTGATTATTCAGTTCAATTGGTTGGTTGTTTGTGAGTCTATGTTTATGTATTTTGTATATTTCCTGGGCTGCTGGGCAGATGCTGCTGAATCATGTCTCATTGTTTTTATTCTATTCTATTCTAATCTAAACTGTCTGACAGTTATGAACATTGAGACAGTGCCAAATGGAGTTACTATAAAACTACTGAAATATTGTATTACAGTTATTTATTTAAAAAATAATTGAATTATCTTACTAATCAGTAGATATACAAGTTAGTAGTAAGTTGGGAAAGTTATATTTGCACTTCTTCAAAATAGAAATATCCGGAGAAATATCATCACACTAGTCAATGAGTGGATTTACCATAAATATTGAAGTAAAGCGGTCAAAACAGAAACTTTTAACATTTGTTCAGTTGTTCAGGTGCAGTCTGCTGAATGCCGAGTTCCAGTCATGGTAGCCCGCTCCCCTTTCCCCGAACCTCAACTCTAGTTACCAGAAAAGTGGAATGGCATAGCTGGGAAGTGTGATGTTTTTCTAACTGCTCTGGATCTTGTGTTTGAGTTACAATCCACCAGATACTCCACGGATCGCCAGAATATTGCGCTTCTCATCTCCCTGCTGTATGGACAGGCAGCTGAGTGGGCCATGGCCATTCTACGCTCTAACTCTGATGTTGGCCATTCCTACCCGGAGTTCACACGCTAGCTCCGCCTCACATTTGAACATCCCGACAGTGAGGTGGAGACCAACTCTCGGCTGTATCATCTGCGGCAGGGAGGGTTGTCTGTGAGCCATTACACCACGGACTTCTGCACCTTGGCAGTGCAAACCACTTGGGGAGATGCCGCGCTCTGGACGGCTTTCTACAAGGGTCTGGCTTCTTGCATCAAGGATGAACTTGCCGGACAGGAGCTCTCAGCCACCCTGGAGGGTTTAATCCAACTTGCCCTCCGCATTGACCAACACATGAGCTTGCATCTGAGGCCAGCTCCCCACACCCTGCCGCCAGCTGCTTCAACCTCTCGACTAGCTTTCTTCACTCAACCATCGCCGCACCACTAACACATCACGCCACTTCTCCATCACCTGCACCTGGTACTTCCTTAACTGCTGCAGAGAGGGATCGACGACACAGGGAAGGTCTGAGGTCTTCTGCAAGCAGCATGCCATAAAACTATCACCACACCATCTCTACGATCTGGCTATTGACCTCCAGCCCCGCACAATACCACCTCGTGGCTGACTCCTCTCTCTCTCAGCCAACGAGATGCAGGCAATGGAGGAGTATGTTACCAGCGCCCTTAGGCAAGGCACCATCACGAAGGTCGAAGGTCAGGAAAGGTAATACATATGTAAGTAACTCAAGTCAAAATTATTCAGCCCGCTTACAATGAAATTAAATAATCAATGGAATGTCCAGCATTCATATTTGTACAAATCCCATAGTCAGCCAAAGCTGAATAATTTTCCAGTTTAATCATGCTCTGCTTCACTTTCCTGGTGTAAATTTTGATGTACAACATCCTGTAGTGGGGGGGCGGCACAGTGGCGTAGTGGTTAGAGCTGCTGCCTAACAGCAAGAAGGTCCTGGGTTCGAACCCCGGGGACCCCTGGGCATCTAGATCTGATTGTTTTTAGTAGTCACTTTCCTAAAAATAAAATAAAATAGCCACTAGCCCCGGGCCGTCCAATTCTTAACGCAGAATTAAAACGTTTCCCTCCCGCGTTTCAAATACTGAGTAAACAGTGTAAGCAGGGCTTGTGCTGAGGGTTCTGCTGAGGTGTAAAGTCTGTTTCTTTCTTACATTTACTTAATAAACAGAAGCTTGCGGTGCGCAAAGTTACACTACAATCGCTCTTCTCCATCACACAGTACACGCACTTCCCCATCAGCACAGAACAAGCTTTCCAGCAGTGTTTTAGCGCGAACATTTACCAGTGTTATCATAACCTAAGATTGTTGCTACTAGATTATGCCCCAACTTTCACACAGTGGCACTTTTGGTAGAAATATCCGAGCTGTACAATATTAACACAGCAAAAACTGGCACCGCTCTTGGTAACATCGGACTACAACTCCCATCATCAGATTTATATATATATATATATATATATATAAAAAAAAATTTTTTTTTTTCAGAGACTCATTCCATATATTTAGATATTCTTATATACTGTATATTCGGAGTTTCATTCCATATATTTACATATTCGTATATATATTTGGAATTTCATTCCGTATATTCAAACTCAATCATATATACTGTATATATATAATTATTTCCTGAATGGCTTGCCATAGTATATATACTGTATATACAGTACTGTGCAAAAGTTTTAGGCAGGTGTAAAAAAATGCTGTAAACAAAGAATGCTTTCAAAATTGGAAGTGTTAATCATTTATGTTCATCAATCAACAAAATGCAGTTAATGAACAACAGTTTTTGAAGGAACTGGGTCTGGGAGGTATGGGAGAGACCTTGCTGATGCAGTATAACTACCTTGTGTCTTGTGTATATATATATACATACATACATACATACACACACACACACACACACACACACACACACACACACATATATATATATATATAAAAAACTTAATTGATCGCGCGATTAATTAAATTAAACGTCCCTCTGCATTGCAGTACCACACTATCAGTGGGGGCAGTATTACGCTACGCCAGCGACCAGCATGCCAGAAGAAGAAGCTACTTCTTGTGGCTAATGCTGCTGCTCAGTCAAGCTAGCGATGGAAGATAAACACACGCTGTTAAATGGACAATTTCGCTTTAAGTTACTACCAGAGGGGGATGTGGACAAGACAATGGTAATATGTGTGCTTTGCAAAAGTGAATTCAATTACCACCGAAGCACTACATCACTATCATATCACCTCAAGGCGAAGCATCCCGGTGTGGCAGCGACAGCGGAGGGAGGGGGTCTCCAACAGTCAACGTTGCAGGAGTTTGGAGCGAGAGGCGGGACCCTTTCCAGGCAAACCAGAAACAAAATAACAGAGGCTATTGCTTGTTGGGTAGCTAATAATTGTCGCCCTGTAAATATTGTTCAGGATGCAGGACTGAGGGATGTGATTCGGGAGGCGTCAGGGGATGTCTCTTATTGTTTACCTGCAAGGCAAACCGTAACTTCTAAAATCGAGACATTGTACAAAACTGAGAAAGCAAAAAGGCAAAGCCTATTAGAGAAAGCCCAGTACGTTGCTCTCACGGGCGATCATTGGACTTCTGTTAGCAATGATAACTATTTGGGTGTCACGGCTCACTTTATTGATGAAGACTGGTGTCTACAATCCTTTGCAATAACTGTGAGTAAGTCCAATGAGCGCCACTACGCAGAAGCATGTGCCCAGCACTTCCAGGCTGTTGCTCAGGAATGGAACATAGAGACAAAGTTAACGACACTTGGGACAGACAGTGCTCGAAACATGACAGCAGCATCAAGACTACCTCCATATGAACATCTGCCTTGCACTGCTCTCGCTTTACAGAGAACAATAACAGTGTCACTACGTGACAGCGGATTTGACGCCGTTTTAGCCAAACGTCTAAAAATTGTTGGTCACTTCAAGCATAGCCCATCTAATGCAAGAGAGCTGAATGAACAGCAAGTTGCACACAAACAAAAAGAAGAACCCCTGATTCAAGACGTGCCCACTAGATGGAATTCCACATTACACATGATCAAAATGTTACAAACCACCCCGGTCTAGGACAGGGAGGCGAACAAAAGCGTGTGACAGGTTAAGTGTGCGGGGTGGAGAACCAGGCTAAACTGGCAGAGACTAACACACCATAGGAGTCTTTTAACAAGTCTTTTATTTTTACCCACAAGCAACAGGGCAGAGGAGTACAGACGGGGCTAAAACAAAGAAACGAGTAAAAGAACACTTGCCCTTTTTCTGCTCTTCGCTACACACGTTTGTTCTCTAGCTAGGCTAACTAGCCCTCAAAAACATACAGGGGTTGGCACCGGCCTGCTAACTCGTGTGTTTGAACAAACCAATGCCTACGGGTATTATGTAGGTGCGTGCACGTCTACCTACCTCCTCCACTCTGCTGTCGCGACGTTGGGCGACACATACATGTAACTTATGATGGAAACAAGTACTTACAGTGGAAACAAGTACTCGGTAGGAACAGATGACAAAGTAACAAGGTCTCTCTCTCGCTTTCATACCTCCGACAACCCGTGACCCACAGCTTACATGAATAGAACCCATAGAAAAAAAAACGCCATTGCCACAAGTAACCAGAGGATGCCAGCGTGAACGCCGAACGCCGCCATTGTGCTGTCCCAGCTCGGTCTTTAAGCGGAAAGACCCGCCCCTGGTCCAACATCTGATTTGCCGCTGGCGGTGTCTGTCACTCGACGGCACGTCAATCACCACCACCCCCAGGGCGCACCTAAAAGATACAGACACACACAAAAACCCGACCGGACTTCTCCAAGGACGTAACACCCCCCCACATAAAAGAACAAACCCCTCTTTACATGCCACAAAAGGAAAAAAACCTGGCTATAGGCGAGACAATGCATCAGCCACCACATTTTCAGATCCGTTTTTGTGGCGAATGTCTAGAGTGTAATTTTCTGCAACCAGGGACCATCTCATCAAACGCTGGTTGTGATTATACATTCTGGATAGAAACACAAGGGGCTTGTGATCCGTAAAAACAACAATGGGGTATGAGTTTGAGCCCACATAAACATCAAAATGCTGTAAAGCCCATAACATTGCAAGGGTCTCTTTCTCAACCGTCGAATATTTTAGTTGGTATTGGTTGAACTTACGAGAAAAATAACAGACCGGATGATCGAGCCCATGGTCGTCATCTTGCAGCAGAACCGCTCCAGGCATCCACCTCCAACTTAAAAGGTTGAGAGAAATCTGGAGCAGCAAGCACAGGCTCAGAACACAACAACGTCTTCACACTATCAAAAGCGTGTTGACATGCCTTCGACCAAGTAAACTTAACATTAGGGCTGAGCAGAGAAGTTAATGGAGCAACAACAGCAGAGAAGTTTCTACAAAAACTAAGGTAATAACCAGCCATACCTAAGAAACGACGCAGTTCCCGACGTGTAGTAGGTACTGGAAAGGTAGAAATAGCAGAAATCTTAGCATCTATAGGGCGTACTTGACCACGCCCCACCACATGTCCCAAATTGGTTATTACAGCTTTTCCAAACTCACACTTGGCAAGGTTTAAGGTCAAAAAAGCTTCACTTAAACATCGAAACACTATTTCCAAGGTGGCCAGGTGACTGGCCCAGTCGTCAGAAAACACAACCAGATCATCGAGGTATGCTGAACAATTTGCCACATTTGACAAAACCAGATTCACAAATCGTTGAAACGTGGCCGGAGCATTTCTATGGCCAAATGGCATAACTGTATACTGGAGCAAAGAATCTGGGGTCGCAAAGGCGGAGAGCTCTGAAGCTCTAGGTGTAAGGGGAACTTGCCAGTAACCCTTCAATAGATCTAACTTCGTAATAAACTGAGCAGCTCCCACACTATCAATACAATCCTCCATACGAGGAAGGGGAAAAGAGTCAGGCACAGTGACAGAATTTAGGCATCTATAATCTGTGCAAAGACGGAAAGTCCCATCAGACTTAGGGGAACCCCAGGGGCTAGAACTAGGTACAGCCATGCCATGCTCAACAAGATATTTCACCTCCTTCTGAAGAACCTGTCGCTTATGCATGTTCACTCTGTAAGCATGCTGACGTATAGGAGTAGTTGTAGTCACTTTGATGTCATGTTGTAACACAGAGGTTCGAGAGGGAACATCACTAAACAAGGATGGAAAACTCTCAATCAACCTAGTGAGATCTTTAGCCTGGCTTGGGGTCAAATGGCCGAAATACGACGACAAACATGACAAAACCTCGGAGTTGCACAGTCGAGCACACACAGTTAATGAGTTAACACCTACTAGACCATCAGTATCATTAGGGCCGTCGCCGGACAAAACAACACCCACAGAAGTACTGTTTACCTCTCTCCCCAACTCCGATGAAACCCGAGCATAGTAAGGCTTTAACATATTGACATGACACACACGCTGTTTGCGTCTATGTTCCGGTGTACGAATGACGTAATTAACATCACTAAGTTTGGACTCAACGACATACGGTCCTGAAAACCTGGAGGTCAAAGAGGACCCCATCTAAGGCAATAACACTAAGACAGTATCACCAGCTTTAAACTGTCGAAATCTCGCTTTTTTATCGAAATATCTTTTCATACGCTCCTGTGAAATAGTCAAGGATTCTCTAGTTAATGCACACGCTTTACGCAACCTGTCTGTGAAGGTAGTGACATAGGTAACAACATCCGTTTCGGTCTCACCAGCAGATAAGAACTGTTCCTACAACAATTTTAATGGCCCTCGAACCGAATGGCCGAACACTAGCTCAGCAGGACTAGAGGGGTCTGCACTGCTCCACGGGCTGCAAACAGCACAAAGGGGACACCCTGATCCCATTCTCTCTCAGTACTCAAACAATATTTTCTTAACATGGACTTAAGAGTTTGGTGGAATCTCTCTAACGCCCCTTTCGATTCCGGATGGTATGGACTGGAAGTCTGATGTTTGATCCGCAAGGTTTTTAACACCTGGGTAAACACTTTCGAAAGGAAGTTAGATCCTTGATCCGTCTGCACAACCTTGGGAAGCCCAAAGGTAGTAAAAAACCTAACTAAAGCGTTAGTTATGTACGTAGCAGTAATACGGCGAAGTGGAATGGCCTCTGGAAAGCGGGTAGCAGCACACATTATGGTCAGCAGAAATTGGTTACCTGCTTTTGTTTTCGGAAGAGGTCCAACACAATCAACAAGTACACGCTCGAATGGTTCGCCAAAAGCTGGAATTGGCTGTAACGGCGCAGGTGGAACTACTTGGTTTGGTTTTCCTACACATTGACACACATGACAACAACGACAAAAGTTAACAACATCCTGTTTTAACGCAGGCCAGAAAAAATGTTGTAAAACTCTATTATAAGTCTTTGTGACACCCAAATGACCAGGCCATGGATGGTCATGAGCTAGATGTAGGACAATTTGCTGGTACTCCTGAGGTAAAACTATTTGATACATGGCATCTGCATCAGAGTGGAAAGACCACTTGCGCATCAACACCTCTTTGTCAATAAAATACACAACTGATCTAGGTTTAACTTTATCAGGATTAGCAGACACCATGGCAAAACATTTTTCTAAACTTGTGTCAGCTCGTTGAGCACTTACTAGCTGAGCTCGACTTACCTCTATCATAGGTGATGGAATTTGAGAGACACATGGGTTAGCTTTCCTACCATCACCGCCCGATGGCAAGGACTCTGCAAAAACGTGTCACATAAAGGGAGGACATCATCAAACTTCTTCTTCATAGAACGGGTTGGCACACACGCCGGAAAAATGTCAGGCATACTCTCAGAGTCTGGCATCGGACTATCGGCGACCTCCTGTCGTACAGAAACTCCCTTAGCTTTAGGTGGTTTGCTATTACAGCTAGTAAATATCTGTTTAGTCTGTGTCCCAAACCAACAATAGTTCATTAGAACCATTTCAACAACACAAAAGACTCTCGCAGGCTATGGCAGGGCATCCAGGCTGTCACCCAATACAAGCCAGCACCAAGCAGCTGTGAGGGGGATGCCACACTCCCTGAGGAACTGAACAAGTTCTACGCACGGTTTGATGCACTGAACAACACACAGACGACGAAAGCAACGCCTCCCATCACCGACCAGACCATCTCTCTGCCTGCAGCTGACGTGAGGAGAACCTTCGCCAAGGTCAACCCACGAAAAGCTGCCGGTCCAGACAACATTCCAGGTCGTGTGCTGAGAGACTGCGCTGACCAGCTAGCCGAGGTGTTCACGGACATCTTCAACACTTCGCTGAGCCAGATGATCGTCCCAGCGTGCTTCAAGTCCACCACCATCATCCCAGTGCCAAAGAAATCTTCAGTTTCCTGCCTGAATGACTACCGGCCCATCGCTCTGACCCCCATCACCATGAAGTGCCTTGAGAGACTTGTCATGGCACAGGTGAAAGGCAACCTCCCCCACTCACTGGACCCTCTGCAGTTTGCCTATCGTACAAACTGAGGACGCGTCGACTGAGGACGCGATATCCACTGCACTTCACCTTTCCCTCACTCACTTGGACAATAAAGACTCTTATGTTAGATTGCTGTTCATAGACTTTAGTTCAGCATTCAACACCATCATCCCCCAAAGACTGTGTATGAAACTGAGCAAACTGGGACTGAGCACCTCACTCTGTAACTGGATTCTGGATTTCCTGTCAGAGAGACCTCAGTCCGTCCGAATCGGCGACAACATTTCCAGCACCATCAGGCTGAGTACCGGAGCTCCTCAGGGCTGCGTTCTCAGCCCACTTTTGTTCACACTCCTGACTCACGCACAGCTCAAACCACATCATCAAATTACGCCGATGACCACGACCGTGGTGGGGCTCATCAGCAACAACGATGAGTCGGCGTATAGAGATGAGGTTCAGCAGCTGGCTGCCTGGTGCAGTGAGAACAACACCTATACTAAGCTGAATGTGGAAAACAAAGTAGTCAATCGACTTCAGGAGGGCTTCGCTCCACCCACACACCACTCAGCATCCACGGCTCCACCGGTTGCAGAGACTGTAAACACCAAGTTCCTGGGAGTTCACATCTCAGGCGATCTCACCTGGACCACCAACACCACCTCCATCACAAAAAGGCCCCTTGGCGTCTCCACTTCCTGAGATGGCTGGGCGAGCCAACCTGCCCCTCCCACCTCACGCATTCTACAGGGGGCCACCATAGAGGCGCGTCCTGACCAGCTGCATCTCTGCCTGGATTACCAGTGCTGTTGCCGATATCAGAAGCGGCTTCAAAGGTGGTCAAAACGGCTAACAACATCATCGGAGGCGTCTTCCGCGCTGCAGGACATCTTCTACAGCGCTGCATCATAGGGCCTCCTGCGCCATTAACAAACCCTCACCTCCTCACACAGACTATACACTCCTTCCATCTGGCGAGCGCTTTCGCGGCATCAGGTCTCGATCCTCCAGGATCGTGATAGCTTCCTTCCCACAAGCCATCAGACTCTTGAACTCACTCCCTGCCATCACACTTCCCCCACACACACCTGGACTGTAAGAAAAACTGTTTCTGTTGCACCACTGCACTTTACTGCACCTTACTTTACACACCACTGTCACTTTGATGCACAATAACTACTGTTATGATACTGCACTGCATACCCTTATTTGCACAAACATTATATAACTGCTTTACAAATGTTTACATACACTATTTATTATTACACATAAATAGCCGAATAGTATCCTGTCATATTATAACCTTCTACCGTGCACATCAATGTAAAATGTCAGTTTACCTGTTTAAATATTTATATTTGCACATATACTGAACATTGTACTTGGAAATAGTCCGGATATAGTATCTGTCTATTATAGCTGTACCTCCTGCACACTCAGTGTAAATGTCAATTTCAACCTGTTAAGAATACCATCCTAGCTTGACAAACATGTTTACCTCTATGTCTGTCTCTATCTCTAATTATATATACTATATATTAAAAAAAAAAAAATCCTGTCTAGTCTAAAATGTTATATTGTATATTGTCTGGTTTAAAATGTATATTGTTTAATGTATATTTTAGTATTTTACTTATTTATTGTTTATTCATATTGCCTAGTCGTTACCCTGCCTATTTATTCTCTGTTCTACTGTTTCTTTTGTTTGTTTGCACTGGAAATAACCTGGAGCCCGTCGTCTGGAATCTCTCTATGTATCTGTACAGTATATAGCAGAGATGACAATAAAGTTGACTTTGACTTTGGCCTTACAGGCCCCCTTGACTCTGCTGAGCGGCCAGCAGATGCTGCTATTTGGTTTGGTTTGAAGTATTTAGTTCTGTCTCATGTCTCATGTCTGTCTTGTCCTTGTCCTGCCATCCCATTATGTCTCATTGGTTGATCCCTGTTTATTGGTTAAGTCACCTGTGTTTCAGTCCTGCCCTAGTTTAGATTTTTTTGGTTTTGGTTTTGGTTTTTTATTTTTTTCTGGTTTTCCCTTTATTGGTTTATCATGCTCATTTTATGATTGCTTTCTGATTGGTTTCCCTTAGTTTAATTGATCCAGCCTTGTTTCTATTTTCTGATATAAGTTTGGTTTTCCCCAGTGTCTCTTGTAGAGCCACCCTCACACTATCCCTCCCGTGTCAGCGTGCATCGTATTTTTTCCAGAAGAAGAGTTTTTCTTTGTGGCCCTCGTGCCCTTTATTTTTGGAATTTTCAATAAGATGCTTGCAACGTGTACCTCGCCTCATGTCATGCCGACCACCACATGACAACAGGCATCATACCCCAAATCCTGTCGTGTTAAATTAGAGCACCACATGCAGACTACCTGCACCACTAATCTAAAAATAGGACTACTAAATATTAGATCATTAACTACTAAGGCACTTATTCTTAATGAAATGATTTCAGATGATGTCCTAAACGTGTTCTGTTTAACTGAACTTATGGGTAAAAGCTCAATGAGTGGTGTTGGCCGTGAGAGTGATGCCTGCGAGGATATAGTAACACAGAAGTCAGAACTTAAGTTTAAATCATTTAAATTAATATTCCTTAGAATTGCAGACGTGTCTGCAAAATCAAAATCTTCGTTGCTCCCCTTCATTACGTTTTACTGTCCACCAGGTCCTTATTCTGCTGAATTTCGTTCAGACCTGGTTATTTCAACCAAAAAGCAATAATTGTGGGAGATTTTAATATTCATATTAATGAACAAGATCCCCTGACAGCTAATATACTGGACTCCATGGGTTTTGTTCAAAATGTAATTGGGCCCACTCACAATCATACTGCGGTCATACTCTTGATTTAATCCTATCGTTTGGTCTTAATGTAGATACTGTAACTGTACTGTACTGTCTCAGACCAGTATTATTTCTGACCACCAACTTTTTACATTCAATTTTTTCAGTTAAAATTACCAAGCGTACAATCACATCAAATACAGCTTCATTGATAATCTCCCCAATCTGTCATTCCTGACAGGAGAAATGTCCAATCCCACTGAATTTGAGAGTAATATGGATTATCTAACATCTACACTTCATTCCACCTTAGATGAAACTGCTCTGTTAAAAATTAAAAAGATCACAGAAAACAAAACATCCCTTTGGTATAGTTACCCTTACGTACCTTAAAATAAGGGGAAATTAGAATGTAAGTGGCGACAAATTAAGTGGTGTTTGAAGTAGCATGGAAAGATGCTATGGGAAGCTGTAAAAATGCTCATAGAGCTGCTAAATCAGAACACCTCTCATTGCTAATTGAACATAACAAAAACAATCCTAGATCTCTATTCAACACAGTGTCCAAGCTGACTAATAGCCAGACTACTGCTCAAAGCGTGCCAACATTATTTTCTTGTAATGACTTTATGAACTTTTTTGGCCAAAAAAATTGCCTTGACATACTAGTATGACAGCCGCCTTATTTGAATAATTTACTCCGGTTGACAAGTCAAATCTAATTGTGTAGTCTAGTCAGATCTTAATCCTAACCTCAAATTCATCTACTTGTACGTTAGACCCTGTTCTCTCAAAGAGATGATTCCAGTAGTGATTAAACATCTACTAGCAATAGTTAACTCCCCCATTAGCATTGGTCATTTACCTAAATCTCCTAAATTAGCAGTAATGAAACCCTTGTTGAAGAAGCCCAAATTGGAAATGTTAAACTATAGACCAATATCTAATCTCCATTTATCTCCAAAATAATAAAGAAAAGATGTAGCCAGTCAACTAACCTCATTGTTTTGCTTGAAATCTGATTTATGAAAAATTTCAGTCCGGGTTTAGAGCCAAAGTATAGCACAGAGACACAATATAAATAGTGATTCCTCAGAACATGTCAAGGTGAAATATGGAGTACCACAAGGATCAGTTTTGGTTCCTTGCTGTTTTTTGCTATACATGCTAGAAGACAGAACAGAAGACAGACAAATTCCTGGACTTTTACATTTACATTTACAGCATTTAGCAGAGTGACTTACAACAGTGCTTTGTAGTCCACTACTGTTCTTTGATCTGTAAGCTATGTTTAAAATCAACAACTGTCATTAAACCAAGTTACCGTAACTAAGTTTTATACTTTAAAATGGGTTAGAGAAAACGAAAGTTTCAGACAAACATATGCATGTTTTTGTTTACCGTTTTTGAGGGGGAGAAGCAATGTAAACAGTAAATATAAGGCTAAATTAGTACCCTAGATACTCTTTGAAGAGGTGTGTCTTCAGAGGACATTTGAAGACAGCAAGGGACTCAGCATTTCTTATGGCAGGAGGAAGTTTGTTCCTGAGGAGCCAGCACTGCAAAGAGTCTTGATGCTGAGAGGACTGGCAATCCACACATGCACCAATCACACGACCCACCAGACAAAAGCAAACAAAATGGCAGCCCAGCCAGCGTCATTGGGACATGACAGCACTCACTCCTACTAAATGGGCACTTTCGTCCTTTTGAAATTCCTGTACTTTGCTGGCCTTACCCCTAGGTTGGACTTCCTCCATCAACATAGGGGTTGCTCCTCTTCCAGCTTCATCTTTGTTCTTCACCGCCCTGCCCTAGCACCAGCTGTTCTTTCCTATCTGCTGGGGACAAACAAGGGGAGAAGATGGAACTAGCTGAGAGTGAACCTAGCTACCTTGCACTCACCATTCATCTCTGGTGCTGTCATCCTCAATCCTTCAGGTACTGGTGATGAATAGACTTAGCGTGGATCCTGTCTTATCTTCTGGGTGAATCTGAAACCTGCCATGGTTGCAGGGTCCCACTGCTTCACCATCACCGACAGACCAGGACCACAGGGGGTGTGTTTCTGTTGGCGAGACAGGGAAGGTGCTGTGGTAATTACTTCAGATTCCCCTCTCCCTGGCTGCATCTCCTCCCACAGAGTCATGCACAGCACCTCCAGGTCCTGTGTGGGTCTAGCTTTGGGGCCCTGGCACTGCAGCAGGCTGCATAAGGAAGGTACCAGAAGCTAATAACTCAACTTCCCTTCTAGCTTCTCCCTCTGTAGCATTTAATGCAAAATCGACTTGCTGGACTATGGAAACGCCCTGGGCCCAGATGCCAAACTTGGTCATCAAGCCCCCTCCTAAGAACAACAGGAACTCTCCTGGAGGACCTACCCTCCTGGCTGAACCACCCATTACGTGCCTGAGGTTTCCTTGCAGAGTATTCCATGTTCTGCGGTGTGGTGGCCAGGTAGAACCCCCAACCACCCAAATTTTGTTTTTGTAGTCAGTTTTGACAGAGACAGACAGCAGGAGTGGGCAATGTGGACACAAATTCAGCAGGAGCAAGCAGGGAGAGCAGGAGCAGGCGGAGGCAGGACTCTACTATATAGCTATTATATAAATAATAATAATAATAATAATAATAATAATAATAATAATGAAACCAGACCCTCTAAAGATGTACAGTACTGTGCAAAAGTTTTAGGCAGGGGTGAAAAAATGCTGTAAACAAAGAATGCTTTCAAAAATGGAAGTGTTAATCATTTATTGTCATCAATCAACAGGCATTGAATGAACAAAGAAGAATCTCATCCGAATCAATATTTGGTGTGACCGCCCTTTGCCTTCAAAACAGCATCAATTCTTCTAGGTACACTTGCACACAGTTTTTGAAGGAACTCGGCTGGTAGGTTGTTCCAAATATCTTGAAGAACTAACCACAGATCTATAATCCTATAATCCTACAAAATAATATAATGACTACAAAATAATATAAGGACTATAATCCTACAAAATCCTTGACTTTGTGCAAGTGTACCTATAAGAATTGATGCTGGTTTGAAGGCAAAAGGTAGTAACTATAATATTGATTGGTTCATTTTCTTTATTTGCTCACTTGCATTTTACATAAATTATCTCAAAATAAACAATCGTATTTATATTTCTGAAAAGCATTCTTTGTTTACAGCATTTTTACGCTTTCTCACTTTTAAACAAGGAGACCAACAACAGTTTGAACTGACAAGTGTGTTAATTTGTTAGAACAATTTAAATGTCTATGTGAAAAATGTTTGGTGGATATACATTAGCAGTAGGTAGGTGTTACAGCCCATTTTTGTTTTTGCATGAATGTTTTGCGAATATTTGGATTTAATATTTCATAACTATTGGTTGTAGCCAAAGTGGAAAATATAATACTAATTGAAACATTTCTGGAACTATCCATATGAACGTTCTATACAGTGTTACATAACAGAGTTATATTCATACGTATACCCATTAAACGTACTAGTATGTAACAATAGAAGTAATATGTGCCTTATGTTTAAATCTGATTGGATCTGAAATATATATATATATATATAAAGATGTAGAATATGCGTGAACTAGGGTGTGTTGGAGCTGAAAGACTCAGGGCGTTACAGTCTTTTGACCATCCGCGTAAAAAGTTTCTTTGTAGTCCTAGAATTCATCTTTTGCTGGTAAAAGTCTAAGATGTAGTAAAGAAACAGTCAACAAAAGAAAAGACTGGACTCAAGGCTCTTTTTGGATATGTGTCGCGTGCAAAGAATCTTTGGAGTTCAAGGCTAGTGAGACAGTGTGAGCTGCACTCTGGCCGAGGCTTATCATCACTGAAGCTGGCAGAGCTGCCTGGGAGGCCATGCAGGAGGCGAAACAGCCTTCCCTGGGATCAGGACGGGGAGCCGAAAGTGGCGAAGGAGTGTAGGTGGGCAAAACTGAATGGCTGTAATGGCAGAAGAAGCAGGTTAAGATTCCTCATATATATAAAACCCACGACCAATGTGATTGTAAATGCTGGTGCTTATTATGTCTCCGTGTTTGAACTTTCATATTAACTTACATTTCAACCAAGGTTTGAATCTACAAGTGAGCCTTTGTCAGTTGGCCCCTCTGTTCTTCGGCGTGTCCTGAAATGCTGGGCTGGAGTTGCTCTTGGCGGAGCTCCCAAGTGTTGGGGAATGTCCGAATATGTACCAGCGTTCGTATTTAGAATATACAAAATATATGAACAACTGTTCCGTTACGGTTACGTTCATCGTGAATAAATTGAATAAAGTTGCTTTTATTTAAAATAAATGGATTACGGCCGGTCTTTTTCTGTTTCGCCTTTGACTATCCCCTGTCTATCCCTCTCTAATTTTGGTAATTCCACGCGTGCGGAAGCCAAACAAACCTGCGCAATAAGGAAACCTAATGTCAGCGTCCTGTTTAATGTTTGGTGGGCGTCAGTTACACAATAGATCCGAACCCAGCACAACAGAGCCAGCAGTGTAACGGGCAGGGGATGCATTTCTTACTCGAAAATTTTGTGTTTGCTCCTCAACAGTAAATATATTGTCTATTCAGGGAGATTTGGGCTTAACACCCAGTTGGTAGAAAAACAAACAAAAGATTTGGGGATGTGATTTGCTTTCATTCATGTAGTTGTAAAAAGCATGACAATATATTAAGTGGGAGGGTGCGGAGTCAGGGGGACGCTGGGGAAGTCGCTAGGGCCTCGACTGCCTGTGTCCTCTGTGCCCTTCCTTGGAGTCCCGGGGTTGAGGCGCTGTGTCCCCAGCTTGATGTCATCTTTACCACTAGCCTCTACCCACAGAGTGTATACATAACCATGTAGCAGTGTGGGTTTACTAATGTATGTATGTGTATATATATTTTCTATTTATACTCTTACTGTGTGTATATCATATATTTATTAGGGGTGAAATTTTAGCAGCGTTTAATTCGTTAATTAATTTAGCTTAAAAATTCCAGAAACAAGGAGAACTTGTAATGCAATTTCCTGGTCCACCGATTACACGAGCTGCAAAAGGACTGATCGAACAAATTCATTTCAAAAAGACTACCTGGCCGGAAGCCTTGATAAAAGCGTGGTTTTGTTGAAGCTGTGCAAAAAAGGAGTTTGCACGCCCACCACCGGCCACTTCAACCCGTACGGTACCATCCTTTTATGTTGCATGACACAAAACTGTGGGGCTATTGCGCTTAACAGTCAGTTGATACCATAAAGGTGTCGACAGGTGTCTGTTTTTGAATTGAAATACAGTTTAAATGTAGAGATGAAAAAGAGCTTGGTTTACAATATTTGTGTCCATGTCTATTATTTGATTCTGTTTGCCCACACTAAAACCCTTTTAAATTAAAAAAACGATGGCGCCTTAGGGCAAATTTTCTTGTCTTGATTAATCTGATTAATCAAGAATTAGTAAATTACAAAAGCCTCTAATTAATTAGATTATTTTTTTAATCGAGTCCCACCCCTAATATTTATTATTATTATTAGTTTTTGTTTTTGTTTTTCTGTTGATGTTGGCGTTTTGTTAACCCTTCCGTTTTTTTGTTCTCAAATCTTCTATTTCTTCTTCTTAATTATTATTGTTAGTGTTATCATTATTATTATTATTATTATTATTGTTAATGTTTCTCCTTCTCTCTTGGTCTTTCTTTTTTTGTTTGTTTGTTTTTGTTTGTTTGTTTGGATTTATATAATTCCTCAATCAGTCCTTCTTTTCTAAAAGATCGTCCAGAACTTATATAGTTTTAAATTTGTTCAATGAAATTTGTAATTAAAAATAAAGTTGTCCTCGAAGGGGTAGTGGTGGCGAGTTTAAAAAAAAGATCTACAAAAGTGTATTTGTACAATTTTAATGTTAAGTGAAAAATGTTTGACGAAACCTATACCGGCGATAGATTGGCTCTGTGTTGTCTCTGAAGCCGCCCAAGGAGGTGAATGAGCCTCTCCATAGGTTAATACCGTGGTAAAGTAAAAGAAAAAGTATACCCACATATGTTTTCAGGCAAAGCTCTAGACCTGTTGAAGAAGAAGAAGACAATGGTTAACATTGTTCTAACTAATTGAGTTTGTTGAAAATTGACTGGAGCATTATGGAGCGTATGTTAATGGGAGGTGTTATGGACATACTTAAGCGCTTTTAAGCGTTATGGAAGGCATTGATATTCATGAGAGGGGGATTGGCAGAACACCTATGATGCTGAAACATTATGGAGACGCTGAATTCATGAAAGTGCGTTATGGAGACGCCAATCGCTTTCCAAGCGTTATGGAGACACATTATTAATGCAAGGGTGCTACGGAGATGCCAGCAGTTTGGATAGCGTTATGAAGACGCTATATTAATGAGAGGGCGCTATGGAGACACCAAGGTGTTATGGAGATGGCTATGTTGGTGATAGTGTTATGGGCAGCTAAATTAATGCAAGAGCATTATGGGCAGCCAGTGGTTTGGTAGTGTTATGGAGATCTTTATATTCATGAGAGGGCATTATGGAGACACCTATGATGCTGAAACATTATGGAGATGTTGAATTAATAAAAGGGCGTTATGGAGACGCCTGCGGTTTTGATAGCATTATGGAGACACTATATTAATGAGAAGGCATTACAGAGACACCAAGGTGTTATTGGGATGCCTACGTTTTTGATAGTGTTATGGCAAGTTAAATTAATGCAATGGAATTATGCAGATTCCAAAGTAACTTTTATTAGCAATGGAATGCTTTTATTCATGAGAAACGTTAAGGAAAACTTCTATTACTGAAGCATTATGGTGATTGAATTAATGAAAGGGTGTTATGGAGATGCAATATTAATGCAAGGGCGTTATGGAGATGGCAACGGTTTTGATAGTGTTATGGAGATGCTATATTAATAAGAGGGAATTTCAGAGACACCAAGGTGTTATGGAGATGCCTATGTTGACAGCATTATGGAGATGCTAAATAAATTAAAGGGCATTATTGAGACACCAGTCTGTCATGATTAAGAGGTCGGCATGAGATGAGACAAGATCACAGTGCAAGCCATATTTATTGACAGATAACAAAACAAAAACGTGCGAGACTATTACAAACAAAAGCGGAACTCTCTTGGTGGTAACGTTTAGCAAAACCACACAACACATACGACACAGGAGGAGTAGTGAGGGGAGGGACCCTAGCGGGGAAAGAACCTGACCAAATACTAAGCAAGAAACAATGAAGAGGAAGTAATTAGATGAGGAAAACCAATCAGAGAGAAATGACCAGAAAAATAATAAGGATTAAACAATGAAGGAGAATAACCAATAGAAACAGGGGCTGGACTGGAAACAAATAAAGACCCAGCTGAGAGGACTAATACACCGTGATCACCCAATGAGAAACAGGGGGCTGGACAGAAACAAAGCAGAACCAGGTGAGGGGACTAATACCGTGATCAACCAATCAGACACAATAGGAAGGTGGGGCAAGGACTTTTGACGAACAGGGAGGCGCGGGACTTTAAACTCAAAACACCAAACAAGATGATAAGCGGCATCTGCTGGCGCATCACCAAAGTCAGTGGGCTGAAAGCAGCCCAAAGAATCGGGGGGTCATGACACAGTCCTTTTAATAGCGTTATGGAGACGCTATATTAATGAGGGGACATTATGGAGATGTCTAAATAATGAAAGGGTGTTATGGAGACGCAGCACATTAACAATATGTAGACACTGTATTAATGAAGAATAAAACCACCTGTTAGCAATCTGAAAAGTCAGATGAATGTCGGGATGCCATCTGGGCGTAAAAGTAACACAGCATTTCAGAAAAGAGCGTCATGCCAACAGTCAAGCGTGTTGGTAGTGGAAATGGTCTTAGGCCTGCGCCTTTGCTGCTTCAGGACCTGGGCGACTGCTGTGATTGATGGAACCATGAATTCTGCTCTCTACCAAAAATCCTGAAGAGAATGTCTGACCATCAGTTTGTGACCTCAAGCTGAGTGCGCTTGAGTTCCTGTAGCAGGACAATGGTTCAACACAGCAAGTCCACCTCTGAATAGATTAAAAAAGTAAATGAAAGGTTTTGGGTGGCCTAGTCAAAGTCTGGACCTGAGTGAATTGAGATGCTGTGGCATGACCTTAAAAGGCAGTTCATGTTTGGAAACCTCCAATATGGCTGAATTAAAACAATTCTGCAAAGAAGAGTGGGCCAAAATTCCTCCACAGCAATGTGAAAGCCTTAACAACACTTAATTAAGTTGGCCAGAAAGCCAACTTGCTGATATATACTATTTAAACTTATTAGTGGTGCCTTTGCGGCGAAAGCACTCTTATTTAACCTCTCCACAGAAGCTATTAAGTGGTGCTTACCAAGCGAAGCACTACTATTGTTATCTCACAGGCTTATTTTTTTATTTTTTATTTTTTATTTTCTTCTTCTTCTTCCGTACAAAAGTTCGGTGCGTAACTAATAATCCCGCATCGTTTTCAGCCGTAGACCCATGAATGAGGTATCCCGAATCGTCGCGCCTTGACCGGGGAATGGGGTGCTACTTGACTTTTCTAAGGGTGGGCGGTTAGTGCCCGAAGTCATAGACTTAACAGTGAGACCAACTTTGGCCGGACTGTAAGCGCAGAGAGAATTTTATAGAAAAGGTCAAATTTACCACATTTGAAGAAGTTTGCAACCTGTCAGAACATACCCGCAGAGGGTATAAGTTTTGCCCTGAAGTGAAAAAGTTGCCCATTGACTTAGGAATGTGGATTTTGGCGCCCAGAACTATTCCTGTACCGCTTTATTAGTAGACCATGAAAGAGGTGGCAAATTGTCGCGGCTCGACCGGGAATGGGGTGGTATGACTCTCTTACTTGTAAAGGGCGAGAATA
The DNA here is from genome assembly GCA_032718565.1 of Distichodus sexfasciatus. Classification (NCBI taxonomy): domain Eukaryota; kingdom Metazoa; phylum Chordata; class Actinopteri; order Characiformes; family Distichodontidae; genus Distichodus; species Distichodus sexfasciatus. The sequence goes on from JAVGVS010000082.1 coordinate 1,428,421, forward strand.
TTGCCCACAGGGGGCAACACTCCGAACAACAATCAGTGTTCGCATTTATCATGATGCTCATAAGCCCGCCCCCTAGTAACCTCATTAGCATGATCTTGAGTATTAGCATGCTGTGGCTTTATGCTAATTATATTATGCGTGGCTAGCATGATCTTTAGCGATATTAGCATTTTGCTAGCAGTATACTAACTATATTAAGCGTGTTCTTGTAGCAGCATTAAAATAATACATTTATCCTTGATCTTTAGGTGCTTAGCATGTTGCAAGCATTATCTTATGATTAATGTTAGCAGCATTATCATAACTATATCAGCATGTTGCTAGCAACTTCATTAGAATCTCTCTAACATGATGCTAGAGTGCTTAGCATGTTGCTAGCATGACGGTTAGCTGATTAGCATGTTGCTAGCATTATGATAACTATATTAGCATCTTGCTAGTAGCTTTTTATCTAGAATGCTGTTAAGCGTGATGCTGCTAACAATTATGTTGTTAGCATTATGCTAATAATATATACGCTAGCATTATACTAGTATATTAACGCATCTTAAATTCTCCCAGAAAATATTACCTCTGAATTATTGCTATCCTCTCTAGTTATGCTATTTAAACTTCTTCTTCTTCTTCTTCTTCTTCTTCTTCTCCTGAGACTAAAATTTCTGACTGCTACTCCTCCTAGAGCTTTAACTCTACAAACTCAGCCCAGATCTTCAGACCGGTCTGACTCGAGGTTGTTATATCTTTTCTAACTTGGTCGGACTTACAGTTTCCTAAAATCTGTTGAAAAACTGGAAAAATCCCCATGAACTTCCATAGACTGTCCAAAACTCCAGACTCAATTAAACTTCCTTCTAGCACTGTATTTCTAATCCATTAAATCTCATTCAAGCTCATCTATCTATCTATCTATCTATCTATCTATCTATCTATCTATCTATCTATCTATCTATCTATCTATCTATCATCTAACCATTACTATCTATCTATCTATCTATCTATCTATCTATCTATCTATCTATCTATCTATCTATCTATCATCTAACCATTACAATACTATCTATCTATCTATCTATCTATCTATCTATCTATCTATCTATCTATCTATCTATCTATCTATCTATCATCTAACCATTACTATCTATCTATCTATCTATCTATCTATCTATCTATCTATCTATCTATCGATTGCCCTGCTTAACCATAATCTTTAGAAACTTGCTAATCATGCTAAAACTTGGTAATCATGCTAGAAACATGCTAGAAACATGCTAGTAACTTGCTAATCATGCTAGTAACGTGTTAATAATCTTTAGAAACATGCTAACAAGATGCTAGTAACTTGCTAATAATGCTAGTAACATGCTAGTAACTTGCTAATCATGCTAGAAACATCTTTGGCAACACTTTAATCATCTTCCATCTTGTTAGCAACACAAGTAATCATGCTAGTAACATTCTAGCAACTTTGCTATTGTGCTAAAAACATGTTAGCAACTTGCTAATCATGCTAGAAACATGCTAACAAGATGCTAATACCTTGCTAATCATGCTAGTAACATCTTGCTTAACCTGGTAATAATAGAAAAGAAAACATCTTTTGTAACTTTGCTTATTGTTAGCGCTAAAACATCTTCCAACAACACTTTAATCATGGTAGTAACATGATAACAAGATGCTAACCTTTGCTAATCACGCTAGAAACATGCTAACAAGATGCTACTAACTGGCGATCATCTTTAGCAACTTTGGTAATCATGTTAGAAACATGGTAGCAACTTGATAATCATGTTAGAAACATGCTAGCAACTTTGCTAATTGTGCTAAAAACATGTTAGCAACTTGCTAATCATGCTAGAAACCTGCTAACAAGATGCTAATAACTTGCTAATCATCTTTAGTAACATCTTAACAACCTGGTTAATCATGCTAGAAATATGCTAGCAAGATGCTAGTAACTGCGTTGTGTGTTAGAAATGTGCTATCAGCTTGCTAATCATGCTAGAAACATGCTAGCAACTTTGCTAATTGTGCTAAAAACATGTTAGCAACTTGCTAATCATGCTAAAACCTCTTCAACAAGATCGCTATGCTTGCTAATAATGCTAGTGACCTGCTAACAACCTGGTTAATCATACTTTAAAATATGCTAGCAAGATGCACTGAAAGTAACTTGCGTTGTGTTAGAAATGTGCTATCAGCTTGCTAATCATGCCTAGAAACATCTTTAGCAACGCTGAAATCATGCTAGAAATACTGGCAACAACATGATAACTTGCTAATAAATTACTTTAAAGTATGCTAGCTATTTGAAAATAATGTTAGAAGCATGCTAACAACATTAATCATGCTAGAAAAATACTGGCAACATGGCAATCTGTGAATTATCTTTGTGACTGCTAATCATGCTAGAAATACAGCTAGCAACGCACAATCATGCCAGAAACATGCTGGTAAAATGCTAACAAAATCTTAATCATGCTGCTAATAACTAATCGTGCCAGAAACATGCTAGCAAAACATGCTAACAACTTGCCAATCATGATAGAAACATGTTAGCAACTTGCTAATCATGCTAGAAACATGCTAGCAACATGCCAATCAGGCTAGAAACATGCTAACAACAGTAACAACTTGCTAATCATACCCAGAAACATACTAGTAACATGCTAAACTGTACTGTATTAATCATGATAGTAACATACTAACAACATTCCATCTATTTATCTATCTATGGTTCATCTGTCTGTCTGTCTAACATTCAAACTTTTCAACTTTTTAAAACTACTTTAAACTTCAAACTATTTCAGACTGAAAACCATCAAAACTTAAAACTTTTTAAAAGCTTCTGGTCCGGCTTTCTCAAGCCAACTTAAAGTTTGTCTTGACAAACTTTTTTATCTAGTTGAAGTTGTTGCTGCTAATAGTGGCACAACCAGCAATTACTTTTCACATGGGGCCATGTAGGTTTGGATAGGTTTTTTCAACCAATAAATAAAATCATCACTTAAAAACTGCATTTTGTGTTTACTTGGGTTATCTTTGTCTAATATTTAAATTTGTTTGATAATCTGAAACATAAGTGTGACAACATTGCAAAAAAATTAGAAATCAGAAAGGGGGCAAATATTTTTACAGCACTGTATACATACATACATACATACATACATACATACATACATACATATTATGGAAAGCCAAACAGGAAATATTGAATGGAAACTTGATATATGGGGAATGAGGAAACCAAATATATATGGAATGAAAGCAGATATATATGGAATGACTGATATATTGAATGAAACCTGATATATGGAATTAAACTTGAATGAAATATATTGAATGAAAGCGGATATATATGGGATGAAAGCAGATATATATGGAATGAAACATGATATATATGTAATGAAACCCGATATATATATATGGAATGAAACATGATATATATGGAATGAAAGCGGATATATATGGAGATAAAAGCAGAGATATATGGGAATAAAAAACTGGATATATATGGAATGGTCGGATCTTTCACTGTGTAATCCTGAAACCAAATGCGTAAAATCAAAATATAGATGAATAGAGTAGGATGTCTGCCTTCAAAGATTTTTTTTTTAATCATCTTTGGTTTTTATTGTGTGAACAATTTCTATTTTACACCAATTGTCCGTATAAAATATATTTTGAAGAACTGTGGCGTGTACGCAAAGTACTGAAATGATATTGAATAGAAAAAACGTGATATATATACAATGAACATGAAATTACGGCCTGGCACTGCTTTTGGTCAACCACTGGAGTCTTCTCTATGCGGCGCGAGATGAACAATTACAGCGAGTCAAGTAAAAGTAAACATGGCAAGTAAAGCTAGGAAATAGTCTGTCTCTAGACAAGTTTATCGACACAATTGCTCAAACATGTAACAACAATGTCGCTGATCCCTATCTTCTGCATTTAGAAAAAGTTGATGACGAAGTATGCTTAATTACCAACAGGGTGTGTCAGTGCCCGATCCGTGCCGGCTGTCCGATCAGTTCCGCGCGTGCCTGCGCACCGCCCTCAGGCTCGCCCTGTTTTCTGCCCGATCGGATCAGGTACTGATAGAGGTGACGAGTTAGGCAAATATCCCAAAATACATTTCGCTCAAGTATTGGATAAAATCGGGAGAGCAGGTTTCATTCCATATATATCATATAACCTCTCCCTTACTCTTCTATCAGGTTTCATTCAGTATGAATCCAAGTTCATTCAATCTATATCAAGTTTCATTCCATATATATCAGGTTTCATTCCATATATATTAGGTTTCATTCCATATATATCCGCTTTCATTCCATATATATCAGGTTTCATTCAATATATATCTGCTTTCATTCCATATACCCTTCTTTCGTCCATATATATCTGGTTTCATTCAGGTTTCATTATATATATCATTCCATATATATTTGGTTTCATTCCATATATATCTGCGTCCATTCCATATACTGTATACCCGCTTTCATTCCATATATATAAGGGTTTCATTCAATATATATCCACGTTCATTCAATATATACCAAGTTTCATTAAATATTTCCTGTTTGGCTTTCCATATTATGTATGTATGTATGTATGTATGTATGTATGTATGTATGTATGTGTATACATATATATATATATATATATATGTATATATATATATATATATATATATATATATATATATATATATATATATATATATATATATATATGTGTATATAATGGGTCTGTGGGCAGGGTTGGACACATATTGTGGGAGAGGGAAAGTGTGACAGCGACAGACAGCAGGAGCTGGTAGTAATGGTCAGAAATTCAGCGGGAGCGGGCGGGAGTGTGATTAAAAAATAGTCCCGCACAGGGCTCTATCACCAAAAACCTACAATAAAGCCTACTATATATGAAAGAGCTATTCTATGTGCTATACAAGCTACCCTTTATTAGTTCATCATTATTGCCACTGCCATGAACTTATTTTATTGTTGAAAGTTTTCAGTCAGAGGTTAGCTTTTAAGAATATAAACCATTTGGTTGCTATATTGTTTTTACCTTGCTAAAGTATTTGTTTCTTTATCAGACAACTAACTAAGACAATGATCATCTATGCCGATGGAAGAATTTTTTTTAAAGACAGACGGTTTTAATGCTAAATCCGCAGTTATCCCTTTGCCTCACAGTGCCTCTATAATACAGGGAGCAAACAAGCCGGACAGAAATCCTTCTTTAACAGCTTATGCTAGAGAGACTGCTAAATTAGCGGTTTACATGTCCTAATGCTCTGTTCACTTTAATTCCTAAGTGCTCTATTAGTGATTTACTCTTATTTCTGTTACAGCAAGATCGCCCTGCAGCAATATCACTCTGACATTTGGGTTCTACACGTTACTTCTAGGGTAACGCCAACTATAGTCCATCTCAGATGGTTTTCCATTATACTTTATAGGAAATTAGCCCTAAGTGATTTACAAACCAGTGCAATATTCAGAAGTTTTATTAGACACACAACAGTTATAAAAATGCAAAGTTCACTGCACAGAAATCCTGACATGCTATAATATTGTGCTAATTAAAAATTGTTTATCATGTTGTTTCTCTTAAAGTCTATTTTTAAATAGACTTTAATATTTTTACCATAGCAAAAGCTACAGTGTTAATAAAGAAAAATAACTTATTTTTACAAAGAGTATTTTCAACTACCAGGTGTTTCTGATTGTTGTTAAATTTCAAATACATGTCAACTGATAGGCCACTGCGCCCATGGGGTGCACACTTGTTGCATGCTCTTGGCAGCTGCAAGATGGAGTTGGGGGAAAGAGTCTAACTTGGGAAAGATGTAAAAAAATTCTGTGGCCATGAAACAGCTTTGCTATAGTTAGCTATTTTTCCTGTGTTAATAGCTGAGCTGTATCTTAGCTAGTTTTGATCATAAGTAGCTTGAAAAGCTACAGATTGAAAGTAGCTTCCCCAACACTGCTGTCAGTAAAATCACTGCAAAATGGTTTTCTGTATGCTTATTCATGCATGTTCTCCACCAACCTCTCTTGTTACATGAAATGTTTGATTCATGGACACTAGTAACCCTCCTGCATGTTTCCATACTTACCCATTGACTAATCCCCCTATCCCATTGGTATTAAAAATATAAGTCTAGGAGCTACAGACTGCACTGTAAGCAGGGGGTGAGCACTGCCTGTCAGATTAAACAGTCTGGGATGATTCACAACACATTTAGGAGGAATCTTTAGAAGTTGTCCAAATGAAGCAATCTAAGTCATTTTTTTATTGATGAAAAGTTTGTTATGAATAAAATTTCCATTGTTTAAATGGTTCTACTGCCAGTGGAAAAGGGGGTTGAGCATATAGATTTCTTACCCAGGCCTTTTGTGCTAACAGGGGATTACTGAGGTAAATGTTGAAAGAGGTTTAGCCATCACTGCTTAGGCAGTACTCTTAATTACATCTCAGAGAAGGGTCCCACACACAGTTGGACGAGAGATCACTGTGATGTCAGGAAAGGGGGATTAGGCAGGGAGATAAGGCCAGCTAATGGAGATAAAATGAATCGGTATTTAAAGGTCCTTTTTAGTTAAGACAGGTAGCTGGCTCACGCTGAGGCAGGCGCAATTGCTGGAAGATTCTTAGGAGACAGCCTCTTTGATAACAAATAATGGAGAGCTCCAACTGATTCAGAAGCAATGTGAACGGATTGTGAACAAGTTTCAGTCATATTTTTATGGTGGTCAAGAAGTGATCTTTGACAGGGGTCGATCAGAGTAACGACTTCGTGTTTAGAGAAGAAAGGTGAGTCTGATTTAATTCTTTTTGGGGATTTTTTGGGCAATCAAACCAGCCTGTCGTTAAATGGACTCCTCATTGAAAAATGACAAATCTGTGTATCGGTGAATGAAAGTAAATATAGATCAATTAGCACAAACAATTTCAAACTCCCACTAAATCTTTTAACTCCCATTGACTCATTTATTCAAGCCTACTTAAATTTGAAAAGAACATATGGATGCTTAGAGTAGAGTAATTCATTGACATTTGAAATTTGGGCTATATAATAAAAAAGAAACATATCAAGCAAAGTCTTCCACAAGTATCATTCTGTTTTTGCCAAGTTTGAGGTACTAATGAAAATTAGTTTGCGTCACTACCTTCAGCAGTCTTTCATTTCTGTTACCCCTGTGTGGCATTGTCTTTATGAGATTACTAAGAGAATGAATTTGACCAGACAGTGATTATTATGTCTAATATGACCTACTCAAATGTGTGGCATGATGTAAGTCGTCAGCAATTTTCCCTTAATTCATTCTCTTAATGAGCTTAGCAGCTAGCAAATCCTCGGAATTGGATATGGCTGCAAGTCACAGGCTTGAAACTGTTCTGGTTGTGGTTATGTTCAGCATCTAATGTATACATGGGATAGAAATAATGATGTAATGTGTATTCAATCTAACCAAGCCTTTTTATTAGTTCAGTGCAAAGTGCTAAATCATGATCACAGACAGAATGCTTTGTTCAGCTTATGAAGGGAGTCATTTTGGTGTTAATCATTTTACAAGGCTCCTGACGCATTTGTAGTGTTTACATTTTGAATGTAGTCCAATGGAAAACAGTAGACTAAATATAGCTCTTAATCAGGTATAAAATAGATCCTAGATATTTATTGAAAAGGTAGAAGAAACCAATAAAAATGACAAAGAAAATTAGTTTTTATTTGGTTAATTTGACCCTGAGTAAGAACAAACAAAAATGTCTTCTCATGAGCATTTTGTCACATGTACTTTTTGGAATTATTTAGTCTTACCATAAGACAAATTTATTCTTTTTTATTAAAATGATTTAAACAATATAACACATCATGTTTTACTAATTTTGACTTTGTTTTAATCTAGTCCTGGTAGAATATATGGAAAGGATATATGCATATAAACACAAAGACTAGTTAATAGTACTTTTATACTTTTGTGTACTACTTTTGTTTACTTTATAGAACCAATAAAATGAATGCTGGAGAATAAGATATAGCTTGATGAGGCTGTTACAGACAACGTATGTTTGACATAAAGCACCCCATGGTGTTTTCAGGACATCTCTGGGGCTAATGGAGGCTAATAAGCTTAGCACTCGGGGTGTATTGTCCAGTATGCTTACTGGCAAGGTTTGCTGAGGGTAAAACACTAAACTCTGGGATTACCACCACCACATCCTGTTAAAGTGCTGTATAGTCAGGACTTAGCTAATAGGATCCCGATGTTGGGGAGCAGTGGGGTGGGGTGTGGGAGGTGCGGGGCTCCCAGGGTTACTGGGCTTTGGCTGGGGGTGGTAAACGGACAGCAGGCCTGAACACATGCGGGTCAGCAGATGCTGGTGGCAGACTGCTACTAGACTATCGCAGGATTATATCCATCCAGATTAGATGGGTTTGCAGTAGGAAGTTTAAGAGTAATGCATGCAGGCAGTCACATTAGGAATTGGGCAAAATTATTTAGTTAAGTGTACTTTTAGAAAAAAATTAAAAAGGAAATTGTCAAATTTAGATGTAAAATTTAAACCCGCCTTCATAAATACTTGTACTTCTACATATATACAAAAGAACAATATATAGGCACAATAAAACATACATATTTGCATGCACAACACAGACTTAACAGATTTTCTACAATTTTCTTTTAGGGTAAATAGAAACAAGAAATATAGAGGCAAATGTAAATTTCTCATTTATCTCTTACATTGCAGTTGCAATTGTAAAAGATAATCTGGATTCATAGGTTTTTTTTTACTAACTTGGAAATGTCTGATAGGTGCATTTTCTGTTGTGAATTTGACTGTATGCATAGGCAGCATTATATGTCATGACCCCCCGGGAGCAGCTGAGGAAGATGACAGCTTTGGGTGAACAGGGAGCTTTGGACGAGAAGCACTGGTACAGGCTGGTCAACAGCATGTCTGCTGGAGGTAATTGTTGGTGCAAAAGTGCAAAAATGTGGTGTGAAACATTATGGTGTACTACAAAATGCTTTCATTCTTTTGTATTGATGACCTCAATTATATGTTAAAGTTAGACCATAAATGATATTAAGCTGAGACTGAGTGTTTTGTGGATTAATTGTTTTGTGTCTGTGTATGTTCAGTTCTAGATATATTAGCCTGCATGAGTCTCCTTAAAAATAAGTTTAATATTTCTTTTTCTCATAGATTATCTTTGAAGCATAGGTGTTGTGGCCATTACATTTGAGGGGACATTTACCATGTAAAATATTAGTAATAAATGGCATCGACTTATTTAAAAAATTCTGGGAGAGGACCCCTACAGCCCTGCCAGTGTGTCCACACCCACGCCCCCCACACATTACAAATGCTGACACCTCTGTTTTGAAGCATTTTTGCCAAAAGGTGCTAAAAGATTCTGCTTTTATTTAAAAAATAAAATTTAAAACATAATTTTGCTGGCACAGTAATTGACTTCAATTCAGTACAGATACACTACAATACAGCATATTATAAAATACATTGTATACTGTAGTAGTGTGTATGTACTGAACTGCATTGTTAAATTGTGTTTGTGCTCATTTTAATGTAGTTTAACTAAATCCAGTTTAACAATCTCATGTGAAACCTTTTATATGGCTACTAAAGACAGAAACTCCAAAACAATTTTCTAACTCTTGAAAGGGATACATGAGCCAAAGATGCTATGTGTAAGATGCTTACAACGAATGAAAGCTTTTGATTACTTTATTATGGTTAATATCTTAAAAGGCAGAGACAAAGTTGTGCATGTGTGTTGTGTATAGACCTGAGACAGAGACAGGAGATTATGTTCAGGAATCAGATGGCCATGGCTCCACAGATCCTGGCACAGGGACAGCAGAGACTGCAGGGTGTTTCAGCACAGTTTGAACCTCGCTTCATGGAAAGGTTTGTTCAGTCTCTACAAAACCTAGCATAAATGACACAATTTGTCCTTTAAAACACAACTAAAGGTTTTTCACTAAAAAAATATGGATCTGAGACATAGCCTCTGTGGGAAAATGTCTCTCCTCACATTTTTGTAAATAAATAACACTTGTGTTTATTAAAAACCAGGCACCCCTCAAAAATAATATGAATATATAGAAAAATACATCCGGGTGTGAATAATTTTAAAATGATCTGGATGGTATGGCCTGATTTTAATAATAGCAGTGTTGCTTATGTGTAGGGAACTTGCGCCCCCCACTGAGATGGTGTCATCCGAAGCTCGACAGCTACCCATGGGATCCCACATCGGGGCACCCCTGACCCCGCACACCAATGTTATTCCGGTCCGAGGATTTCCTGGAGCAGGTTACCTTAATTTGAATATACGTGGGTGATGTTAGTATAGAGAGATATACTGTTTGTGTGCTGTGTAACTTTGATTGGGTTAACAGGTGCCCTTTGTCGAAACATCTGTCTAAAAAAAAGTTATAATTTTGGTCGAAAGATCAAAGATATGTTATTTTATATTTGATATTACTACCTAAGGGGCGGCACGTTGGCCCTGCTGCCTCACAGCAAGAAGGTCCTGGGTTCGATTCCTGGGTCACCCGTAGGGCCTTTCTATGTGGAGTTTGCATGCTCTCCCTATGTTCACGTGGGTTTCCTCCAGGTGCTCCAGTTTCCTCCCACAGTCCACAAGCATGCACTGTAAGTTGTGGGCGACGGTGAATTGGCCCTGTAAGGTGTGAGTAAGAGTGTGACTGTGTGTGCCCTGTGGGGTGTTGGCGCCTGCCCAGGGTTGTTCCCAGCCTTGCGCCTGTATGTTGCCGGGTTAGCCTCCAGCCCTCCCGCGACCCCAGTTGGGATTAAGTGGTTTGGAAAATGAATGAATGAATGGATATTACTATATATTGAATGTCAGCAATCTTTTTGTGCCCACTTGTTTTACCTTCTTTTCCCAGAATCTGAAACATATGTTAGTCTGTGTTTGTTTATTTGATAAAAATAAATTTATTTCTAAAAACCAGTTTATATTCAGTGTCAGAACAAAAAAGCCAAGTATTTGTATTTTGTGGTATCTATACAATACACAGGTTTTCAGTTGTGGTGTGGAAAATTCTGTCCGTTGCCCTGTGAGATAGGAGCAGAATACTCATAGCACCTAATTTCCCTATTTTAATTTTTGTCAGGGGGTTATGGCTTCCTTCCCACTGAGTCAATGGAAACTGTTGCTAGAAGACAAGAGCTTATTCATAAGCAGAACATAGCCAGGTACCCTTTTCTACTCTTTAATTATGTAAACTTCAGTTCATGTACAGTTGCCACATATCCTGTTGTGTGCTGTGATGTTTCAGAATGGAGATGAATGCAATCCTACACCAGAAAGAACTGGAAAATGCCCATCAGAAAGGCCTTATCAGCATGGAGAACCCCATGATGTACCAGGGTATCCAGCCAAATCCACTGGCCTTCAGAGGTCGGCCACGCCTTCCAGATGGACCTGATGTTTTTGTCCATCGCACTTCCATGGATGATTTGCAGGCGAACAGTCTCCTTGTGTCAACGAGTCCTTACCCACCAATAAGCACATTGCAAAGGGAGAGGGGGCGGCGCACCGGCAGAAGGCCAGCCACCCAAAAGAGTTCAGATGTCAATGTAGCATGTCCAAAAAGTCAGTTGGAGAAGAGTCCCATAGGGGCTTCAGGTGAGGAGAAAGAGTCAGAGGGAAAAGGTGAGCTGAGCAATGAGGCCACCACCAGCAAGCCACATCAATCTAAAATGGAAACAGAACTTTCAGCAAGTAGCAGCAGGAAAAGCTATAAGGATGGAGAGCAAGGGCTTCGCAAAGCCTGCATTAGCAGACAGGAGGGCTGCACAGAGGTCCCGAACTGCAATGCAGACAATAATGAGAAGGACACTGCCAATCCCTGCTCTATATTCCAGGAGAAGTTTCTGTACCCATCTATAGCAGGTCCACTCTCAGGCATTCCCTACATGTTTCCACTTACAGGAAATGGAATTCTGCCCCCTGGTGTGTATTTTGCTGTTGGTTTTTCTTTATATATGACCTTTTACATGACCTTGAACGTGATTGTGGTAAATGGCAAAAGCACATTATTTTAGTTTTCAATTCAGTTAGTGGTGCAAGACATATTTGGAATCCAAACACCTCAGTACTGAACTTATACTAAAATGGCAGAACTGGATTTAACACTTTGAGACATGAATTCTGACTGACCAGGCCAACTTACGGAAGGTTGTCTATTCAAGTGAAAACTGTGCATAAAAGGATTAAAATAAGATACCAGATTTTTTTTGGAAAGATTATTTGTCTTTGTGAACACTGTGCTGTGTTCACAAAGACAAATAATCTTTCAAAAAAAAAAAAAAAAATCTGCTATCTGTTATTTTAACAGCACAGCACATAGTTTACCACAACAAAATGCATGGGTCTGCATTTGACCGATCCGTAAAGGATCAGCGAAAGTGCTTGGGGATAGTACCTTGCTCACAAGCACTTCAGTGATACCTTTACTGGTCTGGGATTAGAACTGGTGATCTGTCAATAACGGGGCCAACACCCTAAGCTTTACACTACCAACCGCTCCAATGATGACTGAAAAATTTGCAGGATCAGGGAGCAGTGCTTGGGGATGGTACCTTGGTCACAAGTACTTCAGTGATACCTTTACTGGTCTGGGATTAGAACTGGTGACCTTTCAATAACGGGGCCAACATCCTAAGCTTTACACTACCAACTGCTCCAATGATGACCGGAAAATGAGTATGGCTATGATCAATTGGTGGGAGTAACTTTCATTAAAAGCTTAAAAGTTCATTCTAAAATTGAGAATTATAAAGCAATAGGCTAACTACAGAATTTAAAAAAGACCCTGTTAGATCCAGTAAGCTCTTCTACCCTGTTCAGCAATTAAAAATTGATAGCCTTAAGCAATTGGGGAGCGCTTTATATTGGTTAGCTATTAGCACTTTGTCAGTAGAGCCATTAACTAGTGGATTTAAGAGGTGGCCACCACATAAATATATCTACATTGATACATGATCACTGAGCCTATAGCATTGAGCAAAAAAAAAAAAAAAGATCATGCATCAATTAATTTTTTAACAGAGAAGATAGTTTTTTTGTTATTCATTGTTTTTATGTCTAGTTGAACTCATGAATAAACCATTCAAATTATATTTACCTATAGTAACTTTTGTGATTTGATATGAATGGAGGTGATTGTGTTAAATGAGCGTAAAATATTGTCTCATATTGATTGCCGACTCCTGAATTGAATGCAATTGACATGTCGTATGAATCATGATATTGTATTTTGATGAACTTGTGATATACAACCCTACATCTTAGCAGTGATAATTACCACAATTATCAGTATTATTTATTCTGTTTGAATACTCTTTTGTCTTGACCAACCAGGACCTCCTAACATGTTTCTTAATAGTGAAGACATTTCTTCTCTGGAAGACCTTCAGAAGTGGACAACAGATGATGTTTACAACTTCATCAACAACATACCAAGCTGCTCCGAGTATGCACAGGTGACTTGAAATTACTATTTTAAAGTATCTCAGGAATTTTTACATGGTGAAACTAACAACATTTCAGAATGTTTACCTTGCCTTTTTTGGTATCATTAAACATAGACGTTTAAGGACAACATGATTGATGGGGAGACCCTTCCCCTGCTTACAGAGGATCACCTGCTAGACACATTAGGTTTGAAGTTGGGCCCAGCTCTCAAAATCCGATCACAGGTACAGAGCCACTTTTTATTCTTGGTGTTAACTGTCTCTTATACTCAAATCATTGAAATATCCTGAAATGTAACTTCAAAAAGATTTTTTTCTTGGATACCAAATGATACCAGAATTCTAAATAATGGCCAAAACAAAGAAATAAATATATAATAATTATATATTATATAATAATATAATATAATATATTGTGCACATTGTTTAATGATATTTCTATGACAGGTTTCTCGGCGACTGGGTCACATGTTCTGCATGCTTAACCTTCCACTGGGTGCCTCAGCCCTCCAGCCTTCAACCGAAAAGGCTGGTGATCGCTCCTCGGACATCAGCTCCCCTCTTAATTGCCACAATGTGGATCTGCTGGGTAGTCCCTGCACTAGAGAGACTGAAGCTCTCAAATCCACAGAGCAAGTTCTCGACACTGAAAGACACTCCCCTACTTCTTTAAGTGAGGCATCCTGAGGGGAGCACTGTTTTCTGTTGGCGGTGTGTTGGCACCTGCCCAGGGTTGGCCCCTTAGTTCCCGGGATAGACTCTGGTCCCCTGCGAGCCCGATTGGGATTAAGCGGTTCGGATAATGAATGAATGCATGAATATTTTCTGTTGTAAATATTGAAGAACATGGCAGACTATGCAATAGAAGTTTGGAGCTTGTTCTAAAACATTTGTATTTTGAAATGGCCAAGAAACATTTCTTCCTTATTTTATCTTGTGCATTCAAACATGATAATAAAGAATATAAAAATATCTAGAATATATACAGATTCTCCCTATGCATTATTTAATCATCCATCTAAAGGCAACATTTTACTAGGCTAACTAGAACAACCACACTTTGGGCATTCCACTCAAAAAGAGGCTTGTGCTGTTAATGAATAATGAAAAAACAAATTACATAGCAAGCACATGTTCCATGACCATTACAAAAAACAACAATTTAACATATGGTTTTCCTGGTCATGTACAGATGTAATCAGAAGTGTCATGGCCTCATGTCCGAAGTTTGTTCAGTTTATTGGTCTTCTGTCATAGACCCTAGTTTAATGTACAGTTCATACATTTGTAACATCATTCAGGTCAACACAGGTCAGGAAATGCCCTTAGCATAAAAGTAAGAACTTAAAATTACTTTATTAATAGTTCCATATTATAAAAAATTAACTTTACTTTGGACATTCTTTGTGTCTGTACTGCCTCTAACACACTGTAAGTTTGATAAAAAATGGTTAATTGTGTTAGTATCAACTACTAATGTCAGAAATCGTGTGCTTAAATGAGCCGTTAAGATGAAGTTAACTAAACAATTTGTATTAAAAACAAAACAAAAAAATATAGATTTTACAATTTAGCAGTGGGAAATCTCAATAAGAAGAAAATACTTTAATCAACTCCCTATTATGTAACAAAAACAGGAGAATATAAACAGAATTAGCAAGGCCTCAATAATGTTATACAGTTCTACGAGTTGGTATCTTTGCAGTTTAGAAGTCGTTTCGGTCAGAGCTTTAGTCCCATTTCAGTCAGTGTCTTTTGTTCTGAGTCTTTTTAATCCGTGTGTGCACTCTAGTAAGTCAGTCTTGATGATTTAAAATCCTACCACACCAGGGAACTTGAGAAATGAAGAAGGACTGGATGAGTTCCCTTTCTGATGAATGGAGCAATCAGGTTTGCCAGTGGCTCGCCACCTCCCTTGTCAGGGAGAGAATCCAGTTCTCGTTTTCCAAAGTCCAAGTAAGTTTCAGGGGTTTCAAAAACCTAGCCTGTAAAACAACATATAAAATCCTTATTGTTTCAGGTGTAACATTTTAATTACTTACAGTGCCTTGAAAAAGTATTCATACCCCTTGAACTTTTACACATTTTGACACCTTACAACCACAAACTTAAATGTCTTTTGTTGAGATTTACTGTGATAGATCAACACAAAGTAGCACATAATTGTGAAGTGGTACAAAAATGATACATGGTTTTCAAAGTTTTAAGCAAATAAAAATCTGAAAAGTGTGGCGTGCATTTGTATTCAGCCCCCCTGCGTCAATACTTTGTAGAGCCACCTTTCGCTGCAATTACAGCAATTTTCAAGTCTTGCCACAGATGCTCAATGGGATTTAGGTCTGGACTCTGACTGGGCCATTCTAACACATTAATATTCTTTGATCTAAACCATTCCATTGTAGCTCTTGCTGTATGTTTAGGGTCATTGTTACTTTTCCGCCACACGTAGCACGGATCACGCGGTGAAACTGCACGTCGATTGATTCGTGCAGTGCAATAAAACGAACCAATGACTCGGCGGCGGAACTGAGCAAGCCAACGGCTGTGCCGCTCGCCCGAGCCCGGCAGAGTGGGCGGGGCTTACGGGCTATATAAGCGGCCATTGCCCCGCCGCTCAGATTTCTTCTCTTTAGCTACGGAGCTTTCCTTGCTGACTTCTCACTGAACCCCGGCACCGTTGAAAAGCATTTGCAGCTGGAAAACCGGCGATTTCGCCGTTACTTTCGTTTTCCCCTGCCGCCATCCGGCGATTCTAAGAGAGCTTTTAAGCTTTTTTCAATGCCACGCCGTCGTTGTGTGACGTGCGGGGCTTCCCTGCGCGCCGACGACGGCCACACTGAATGCGTAGCCTGCCTGAGAAAACCCCACACTGACGCTGCGCTCAGCGTGGCTGATTGCTCGCACTGCGAGGCTTTCAGCGTCGCCACTTTGCACTCGCAGATAGCTTTCTTTTCAGAGAGCGACTCCGCTCCTCGAGCCCTCCTGTCTGCTTCCTCCCAGGGACCTGTGAGGAAGAAACGGCGGGGCAGAGTTGCTGAGTGTCTGGAGGTTGACGAGCGCTCACTGGCTCAGTGCCCACATGCCTTGCCATCCCCTCCAAGAAGAGCTTCGCCCGTCCTCCTCACCCAGCCCAATCAGTGTCCCTCCGTGGCTGTGAGAGACATGGTCTCGTTTGGGGGAAGCGACAAGGAGATGGACAGCCTTTCCCTGGCAGCTTCGGACGTGGAAGAGTTCGCGGGCTGCGGGTCTGACCCCACCCTCTTGCCGCTGTCTTCCTCTCGCAGCGCCAGGTCTAAGACGGATGAAGAGCTCATCCGCATCTTGACCAAGGCTGTCAGTGAGCTCGGGCTCGACTGGTCTCCGCCAGAAGAGCCGTCTCAGAGCAGGCTGGACAAATGGTTCCTCCCGGGTCACCAGCAGGCCCCCCGCCAGCGTTCGTCCCCCTTCTTTCCTGAGGTTCATGACGAGCTCACCAAGTCGTGGCGTGCCCCTTATTCTTCCCGTATCCGGCCTTCTACCTCTTCCGCACTCTCCTCCGTGGACGATGCCGAGGAGAAGGGATCCGAGCACCTGCCTCTCCTGGATGAGTCCGTGGGCGGGCAGAGATGCGCGGAAGTCAGTTGGAAGTCAAGGGCAAGCCACCCTTCGAAGCCCTGCAGGGCCACTTTGGCGCTTGCTGGACGCGTCTACGCGGCTGCTGGTCAAGCGGCTTCAGCTCTGCACTCCATGGCAGTCCTCCAGGTCTTCCAGGCCAAGATGCTCGCCACCGAGGGGGCAGGTCTCGATGCCACTTCAGGCCCTCAGGGACCTGCAAAGTGTGACGGACCTGGCCCTTAGCGCCACCAAAGCCACCGCCCAGGCCATCGGGCGTTCTATGTCCAGCTTGGTGGTGTTGGAGCGTCACCTGTGGCTCACGCTCATGAGGGAGGCCGACAAAGTCCCCTTCCTCGATGCTCCAGTGTCAGCGGGCAGCCTGTTCGGACCGGCTGTGGAGGGGTTCGTCGAGCGTTTCACCGAGGCCCAGAAGTCGTCTCAGGCGATGCGGCACTTCCTCCCAAAACGCTCCAGCGCCTTGTCTGCTTGTCTGCTGTTAGAAGCAGCCCGCTTTTTCCTCTTCCGCCTACCACAGACATCCTGCCTTTGGGCAGCCAATCTGTAGACCGCATCCATCCTCTGACTGCATGGGCCGAGGCCTGGCAGGCCATCCCCGGGGTGTCAGAATGGGTGATGGCTACGATAAGACGAGGTTACTCTCTTCAATTCGCTCACAGGCTTTCGTGGGGTGGTCCCTACTGCAGTGCGCGGCAAGAATGCTCCAGTTCTACGTGCCAAGGTGGTGAATCTGCTGGAAAAAGGAGCCATGGAGATCGTTCCTCCTGCCAATTCTTCCCGCCGGAATTAAGGGGGCACCATGTGCTGATACGCTCAGACAGCAGGTCTGTGGTGTTGTATGTGAATCACCAGGGCGGCATCGTCTCGAAGCACCTCTACACGCTAGTGAAACACCTTCTGATTTGGGCCCAGGCCAACCTGCGCTCACTAAAGGCAACGCATGTGCCGGGCAAACTGAACCAAGGGGCAGACATGTTGTCAAGGAACAATGTCTCCTCGGAAGAGTGGACGCTCTCCCCCCTCGCAGTTCAGAGAATTTGGGAAATCTTCGGCAAGGCTCGAGTGGATCTCTTTGCCTCCGAAGGCAACTCTCATTGCCCGCTTTACTTCATGAGAAGCACGGATGGCCTGGCCCACAAAAGGCCAGATCTCCTGCTCTATGTGTGCCCTCCGGTCGCTCTGCTACCACAGGTACTCAGACGAGTCAGGGAACGCAGACACAAGCTTCTCCTGGTGGCCCCCTTCTGGTGGAACCATCTGTGGGTGTCGGAGTTATTCCAGCTGCTCGAGGCAGCCCTGTGGCCCATTCCCTTGAGGCAGGACCTCCTCTCTCAAGCGAACAGCTCGCTGTGGCATCCACGGCCCGAGTTATGGGCCCTTCATGTGTGGCCGCTCAATGGGAGCCTCTGGACCTCCCAGAGCATGTCCTAAACACTATGACTGAAGCTAGAGCTCTGTCCACTCGGTGTCTCTATGCTTTGAAGTGGTCCCTTTTCTCGGCTTGGTGTCAAGACCGCGACATTGATCCGGTCACCTCTGAAGTATCAGTGGTTCTTTCTTTCCTGCAGGAGTTGCTGGATAAGCAGCGTTCTCCTTCGACCATCAAGGTTTACACTTCAACAATAGCGGCTTTTCATGCCCCTATTGCTAGTCGGCAGGAACAGTGCAGTGATTCAGTTCTTACGAGGTGCCAGGAGATTGAACCCCCTGCGTCCTCGTACAGTTCCCTCTTGGGACTTGTCTACCATACTAAGGGCCCTAAGGGGCCCCCATTCGAACCACTGTGCTCCTCGAGCTTGAGATCGCTCTCGTTTAAGACCGCCCTGCTTTTAGCGCTGGCATCAGTTAAGCAAGTAGGGGATCTACAGGCTCTCTCTGTCAACCCGGCTTGCCTGGAATTCAGGCCCAACAACTCCAGAGTCGTCCTGAAACCAAGACTGGGTTATGTACCTAAGGTGCTCTCAACTCCGTTTAGTGCCCAGTTCATAATGCTTTCTGCCCTGCCCACCTCGACGGACGACCAGGACTTATGCCTGCTCTGCCCCGTCAGGGCCTTAAGGGCGTACATCGAGCGTTCTGCCCCATTCAGGAGTTCAGAACAGCTTTTTGTTGGCTTCGGTAGCCGTGCTAAGGGTCGCCTGGTTACTAAGCAGAGGCTTTCCAGGTGGATAGTGGAGGCCATTGCCTTGGCCTACTCCTCAGTGGGTTTGCAGTGCCCCATTGGAGTCAGAGCCCACTCCACCAGAGGTATTGCCTCTTCCTGGGCGTGGTCCAGTGGGGTATCCTTCTCAGAGATTTGTGTGGCAGCCGGGTGGTCCTCGCCGTCCACATTTATCAGGTTTTACAACCTGGACGTCCCCGCTCTGCAGACCAGGGTCCTTTCTGCTTAGTCCATCACTTAGACTGACTAAGTGGTCTCGAGGGTTACTTGACCAGCATTGTTCAGGTTCCTACTTTCTCTGGGCCTGTTTGTCGGGCGCCAGCTGGGACAGCACCCAAGCCACAGAGGACCCCCTGGGCTCAACCTGTGCTTGGTGTATATTTTTGAACTCCCTTGGGCTCCCCACGTGAGTTATGTTTTGAGTCGTTCCACATCATAGCACGGCGTGATTGTACTGGTTCCCATACAGCGTCTTATGACGCAGTATGAGTGGAATATCGACAGGGAATGTACTCGGTTACTTTCGTAATCTCGGTTCCCTGAGATATGGGAACGAGTACTGCGTTCCTGGCCGTGCTATGTGCTGCACGCCTCAGTCGCTTCATTAGAAGAAATCTGAGCGCCGGCGGTGCAACAGCCGCTTATATAGCCCGTAAACCCTGCCCACTCTGCCGGGCTCGGGCGAGCGGCGCAGCTATTGGCTTGCTCAATTCCGCCGCCAAGTCATTGGTTCGTTTTATTGCACTGCATGAACCAATCGACCTGCAGTTTCACTGCGTGATTATAAAAAGGGCTTCAGTCGATGTGAAAAAAGAGAGTTTTCCCATACAGCATCTTACAACGCAGTACTCGTTCCCATATCTCAGGGAACCGAGGTTACGAAAGTAACTGAGTACGTTTGCTGTGTCCCCTACATGGCTCCTGACAAACTGCAAATGGGACTTTTTATGTCTTTCTCTCAACAATGGTTTCTTCCTGCCACTCTTCTATATAGGCCAGATTTGTGGAGTACATGACTTACAGTTGTCCTGTGGACAGATTCTCCCACTGTAGCTCCTCCAGAGTGACCATGGGCTACGTTTTTTACAAATTTCACTATTGAAAAACTTCTCTCACAGGCTACTTGTGTGATGGACAGAGTTAATAGCAACTTGTAGGCGAGTCCAATCACATGGTAGGCATCAGTTTGATTGTACTGAGAGAGAATGAGATGGACACAAATGACACAGTTTTTTGCACAGTTCACCACATAATGTGCCAACTGTAGCTCTTTTGTCAAATTTAAGCAGACATTTGCTTATTTCTTCCAGAGCTGAGCTTTGGAGTCCATTTTTCCCTCACATGAGCAGTTTCTAGGGTCTAAACAGGCAAAATCTGAGCAAAGTTTTGCATTAGCAGAAAACCGCCTGTGCATACTGTCTATTACTGTGTCTATAATGACATTGTGTACTTTTACCCTGAAGTCAGCATCTGCTGATGCCAGCTGCTCATCTTCTGCAAGCTCTCCTGGCATCTTTTTCTTCTTTCTGATCCTTCTCTCAGAAAGGGCAGCCTGCACTACAAGCTCACACTCTTCCTCCTCTTGCAACTTTCCATTAGCCCACTTCACAAACTCATCAGCTGCACACTTAACTCCTTCAAAGTCCCTGGCACACTTGCTGAGACCCTCCTCTGTCCCCTCAACCAGACGTTGAGCTGTGATGATATCCATTCCCCTTGTCTGTAGGTATTTTGAAAGGGGGGATGTAAGCTCAAAAATGCGAAGGAAGAGTTGAGCACTGTCTCATATTTCAAAAGGACTTCTATGAATCCCTTTGCCTTGGCCCTCACGGTTGGCTTTTGTGCTTTGTCTTCTACAATGGTGTCTAAAGTCATAAGTACTTCAAAAAACAAGGCTCTCAGAGGATTCCTGAAGCACCCAAATACTTTACTTAGTGCCTAATCCTTAGCCCACCACCTAGTTGGCCCTACTGGGCAAAGTTGTCTGTGATGCGTGTCCTGACTCTTCTCTTTCCACTTCTGCATGCACTTGTATAATTCTCTTAAAAAAACTGCTATATCATTAAGCAGTGAAAACAGAGATGCACTTTCCACAACACTCCCTGTTGTGTCTGCCAGTACAAGATTCAAAAGATGTGAATAATACCAAATATGAACCTGATTGGGGGAATGCTCAGAGAGGAGTGTAGAAAACTGTCCCCTAAACTGTCCCTGCATATTAGCTGCACCATCTGTTGAGTTGCCCACACATGTGCCTGTCAATTTTAAGGTTCAGCAGCACTTTTTTCAGAAGCTCTACAAAATTCTGGCCAGTAGGTGACTCAGTCCACCACAGCAATCAGTCTTTCTTGAATGACATATCGAAGTATGATTGAACACTGGTCTTTGGAGCTGATATCCTGGGTTGTGTCAAGCTGGACAGAAAACATGCCAGCTTGTCTCACTTCTTCTGCTATAGTCAGTTTTATCAGCTGGCCGATGACATCCACAACTTTATTAAATGTTTCTTTTGACAGCAGAGTAACTAGAGCGCCTCTGCCTTTTGCACCAGTTTCATGTTGCTTTTTGCTGTTTTCAATGCAAGTGTTAACATGCTGTTGGAGGCAAATGTCATATCTACTCAAGAGTAGAATCAACTCCAGGATGTTACCATGATTAACAGCAATGTTTTCTAAGCTATAGCCTGCCTCTTCTTTATCTCCCCTGTAGCTTAGGCCACATTTGCCTATGACTTTAATAACATCCACTATGCGCTCCATCACCTGGCGTTTCTTTTTCACTTGCTCAGCACGCAGTGACATTTGGTTGCTAGTCAATAGGCTTTTCACATCTGCCTTTTGTATTTTCATAAAGTAAGCATCTGGACTATCTCTGTGAGTCTTACTTTTTTCGTGTAAACTATCCTTTGGTGAACGTGTTTCCAGTCTTTCATGCCTCCCTTTATGAAAGGGCCATCACTTACCGAAGGAGCAAATGCCAAACAAACAGAACAGTACAGAGATTTTTTTTTTTTTCACAGTAAGTCAGCCACTTTGGTTTGTTCCATCTTTGCTATTGAAAACCTTTAGTATAGGAACATTTGGGGTTTGTTGAGGATGATAAGAAAAAAATGTATCTATATCCTGTGACTGAGGTCGAGCAAAGTAATCAAAACTATCAACAATCATCTTCATCTGCCTTGTTCCTAGCTTGTGGTTCTGGGTTCTGCTGCTGAGTTGCTGCCTCTGTTATCTGTCCCTGAGTAGACTCTACTCTCCCTTTCACATTTCCTTCTGTATCCCTAAACTCGAGTGCGCCTGTATTTAATCACAATAAAAAGCATTCTGTAAGCTTTAACATATGTGGAAAGCATCTTTAAATTGAATTAAAACAAAGCAAATTAAATATTTCAAATGGCAAAACATGCAGGCTTTCATATGACTTTTATTCCCTTTCAATCGTAGGCTTTGTATATTTACTATCTTTTAATAAAAACATAATAGGTCACTAGTAACACTTGAGCATAGAATGTTGTTATATTTTAACTAATGTCATCATGTTTGTTTATTCACAGACTGTGGTACAACAGCTTACCTGTGTTTTCCACATTGAGAGCATCGGTCTCTTGCATGATACAACTGGGTCCTGGCTTTGCGTCTGATACTAAATGAAATTTTAAAAGTGGTCATATTTCTCACCACAAACTTCCCCTTTTTAGCTTTCTGATCAAGTTAAGTCAGATTTATTAATGTAGTGAATCATCTGATGTCATTAATTATCTCAGGGCATTTTTCATTGAGCAGGCGTAATATTCATTAATATTAATATTAATTATTCGAATTCTTATATTCACTCAATGACAATCCTACCTGCCCATTCTAGTGTGTTGGGCTCATGACTGGTGCTTGGTAACGTTACGGGGCCTGGCTCTTCACTGTTAGCAGCAAACTGGACTAGAGGCTGCTGCTGCTGAAGAGCTACAGTACAAGAAAAAGTTCAATACATAAACATGAATGGTGGTTTGCAGACATCGTTGTTTTGCACTGCTCCTAACTAACTTAACGTTAACTTACCGGCCGTTTCATCGTCTTCATGTGTTGTTGTACTCTCGCTGCCGCTGGTTTTAACGAAAAATGTACTCAGCTTAGTACATTTGGCCGCGTCAGTTTCTAGAGCTTTCTTTTTTTTAATTCTGGCCTTTTAAGGGCCACCTTTGCGCTTTTTATTATCCATTTTTCATCTCTCGCGTATCTCTTAACAACTGATTTTGCTGTTGAGCAAGGTGCCGCTGTCAGGGGAGTCAAATGATAATTACGTCATCATTAACCTGCAGGCTGCATTCTGTTCATGGGGCTGCGAGAAAATAAATAAAAAGAGTGGGGCTGCGGTAAAATAATGAATAAAAAGAGTAAGGCTATGGTAAAAAATAAATAAATAAATAAATAAAAGTGCGACTGCTGTGAGTGCAGGCAGCTAGGGACACCGCCCTCGCGGCCAAAAAATGGACGGGCCCACCGGGAGTTCTCCCGGTCCTCCCGATTAGCCAATCCGGGCCTGGATACAGTTATAAAATCAATATGGGCTTAAAGTGCAGACTCTCAACTTTAATTTGAGGGTATTCACATCCAAATTGGAGGATTTAGGAATTACAGCTCTTTAATATTTAGCTGCCTCTTTTTTAAGGGACCAAAAGTAATTGGACAATTAACTCAAAAGATTTTTCATGGGCTGCATGGGCTATTCCCTCATTAATCCATCATCAATTAAGCAGGTCTGGAGTCTGGTGTGGCATTTGCAGTTGGAAGCTCTTGCCGGTGCATGTCGGCGTCTCTCACTCCCTTTTTCCCTTTTATACTCAAAATTGCATTATATTCTGTAAATTTCTTACTACAAACTTTTAATATAAAGTGACTAACAACTGATTAGACACTGCTTGGCGTGTCATTTAAATTTTTCTTCGCGAGAGACCGCCAAGCATACAGGGCTTCCTCCGCCCAAACGCACAGCGTCTTAACGTTCTTTTCTTAACGTTCGTTCTAACTTTCTTTTCATACCTTTCCCTATACTAAGTGATTTAAGTAATATAATCAGCCGTTAAAACCTAAAATATACCGAAAAACCGACGGCAACTTCTCAGCGATCCTGCTCAACTAATAACAACGTAAGTGATATCTGGTTTTTAAATAAGATGCCTAATGGTGATGATGTTTTCTGTAGTGAGTGCAGAATGTTTAGCCTTAGCTCCTCCGTCAGCAGTAATAGGTTAAGTAGTAATAACTTTATCTGTAAAAGGTGTAAGATGGTAGAAGCTCTGACGGAGAAGATTATAGAACTAGGGACACGCCTCCAGATGTTAGCACAGTCGCCAGGTAGCCTTTTAGCTGCAGGTTCGCAGTCAGGGAGTCTGGGGGCTTCAGGTTCAGATTTAGATCGTTCAGGCCCAAAAACTCTGGCATTACGGTTCCCGCAGCAGAACCAATGGGTGGCGGTTCGGCGACATAGGCGGAGAGCCCGAGCTTTGGCAAAGGCTATTCCCAAGCACCACTCTCCATGTTGAACAGGTTTACCCCGCTCAGTGAAACACCTGCTGAGACACCTGTTGAAAGTGCTCTGGTGATAGATGATTCTATTCTACGGCACGTGAAAATAGCTAGACCCTTAGCGGCACCAGCAGTCAAGGTAAATTGTTTACCAGGAGCCAGAGCGCCGGACATCAGGGCCAATCTTAAGGTGCTGGACAGTAATAGACGTAGATATTCCAAGATAGTCATCCATGTCGGCACCAAGGACATCAAGCTCAGACAGTCTGAAGTAACCAAAAGTAATTTTAAAGAGGTGTGTGAGCTAGCCAAAACAATGTCGGAGGCAGTAATTCTCTCTGGCCCCCTCCCAGCTAGATGTAGCTCCAAGACCTACAGCAGGCTCTGGTCGCCGAACTGCTGGCTGTCAAAGTGGTGCTCTGAAAATAGCATAGGTTTTGTAGATAACTGGTCCACTTTCGAGGGAAAGCCTAGTCTTTTGAGCCGAGATGGTATCACCCCTCATGGGAGGGTGCTGCCCGTATTTCAATGAACATAGCAGCTAGCCTTTATGCAGGTTCAGGTGTTGGCGGCCATTGACAAACCGGAGCCAAGGCCAGGCCGCAGGCAGAAAGGCTAAACCGACCATATTGACATTGTCTCTGTGCCCCGAACCAAAATAGTTCACATAAAATGCGAAAGGCATCCTTTTCCAATCTA
The DNA here is from genome assembly GCA_032718565.1 of Distichodus sexfasciatus. Classification (NCBI taxonomy): domain Eukaryota; kingdom Metazoa; phylum Chordata; class Actinopteri; order Characiformes; family Distichodontidae; genus Distichodus; species Distichodus sexfasciatus. Next base: position 1,453,951 of record JAVGVS010000082.1, read on the forward strand.
ATTTCTATTAAATTAGAGCAGCCAATGCAGAATATCTGTAGCACTAAGCTGAAAGTAGGACTACTAAATATTATATCATTAACTACTAAGGCACTTATTATTAGTGAAATGATTTCAGACCACATCCTAAACGCGCTCTGTTTAACTGAGACATGGGTAAGACCCAACGAGTATTTAGCCTTAAATGATGCAACGACTCCAGGATACAGTTATGAGCATAGACCCCAACTCAGTGGTAAAGGGGGAGGTGTTGCAACGATCTACGAAAGATCTCTTTCAATAACACAGAAGTCAGGACCTAAATTTACATTTAAATCATTTGAATTATTATTCCTTAGAATTGCAGACATATCTGCAAAACCTAATTATTTGTCGCTCCCTCTCATTACGATTTACCGTCCACCAGGTCCTTATTCTGAATTCCTAACTGAATTTGCAGAATTTCTGTCAGACCTGGTTATTTCAACTGAAAGAGCAATAATTGTGGGGGACTTTAATATTCATGTAGATAATGAACAAGATCCTCCGACAGCAGCTTTTACTAATTTACTAGATTCCATTGGCATTGTTCAAAATGTAACTGGGCCCACTCACAACTGTGGTCATACCATTGATTTAATCCTATCATTTGGTCTTAATGTAGATAATGTAACAGTACTGCCTCAGACGAGTATTATTTCTGACCACCATCTCATTACATTTGATTTTCACTTTAGTCAAAATACAAATACTACAACTCGCTTCTGCTCCAAGCGTACAATCACTTCAGATACAGCTAGTAACTTTATTGATAATCTCCCCAATCTGTCGTTCCTGACAGTGGAAATGTTTAATCTTGCTGAACTTGTGAGTAATACGGATTATCTAACATCTACGCTTCGTTCCACCTTAGATAAAATCGCTCCATTAAAAAATAAAAAGATCAGAGAAAAGAAAACATCCTCTTGGTATAATGACCACCTACGTAGCTTAAAACAAGGGACACGGAAACTAGAACGTAAGTGGCGGCAAACTAGATTAGTGGTCTTTGAACAAGCATGGAAAGACGCTATGGGAAGCTATCAAAAGGCTCTTAGAGCTGCGAAATCAGAATATCTATCATTGCTAATTGAAAATAACAAAAATAATCCTAGGTTTCTATTTAACATGGTATCCAAGCTGACTGATAGCCAGACTACTACTCAAACTGTACCAACATTGTTTTCTAGTGGCGAATTTATGAACTTTTTTGACCAAAAAATTTGTTTAATTAAACAGAATATTCTAAAATCTCAAGTAACTACGGTGGCTGGCCTTGACAAGGCAAGTACTAATACTGCAGCCATCTTATTTGAATCATTTACTCCGGTTGACCAGTCAGATCTAACGTCTTTAATCCTTTCCTCAAATTCATCTACTTGCATGTTAGACCCTGCTCCAACAAGGTTACTCAAAGAGATGATTCCAGTAGTGATTAAACCTCTGCTAGCAATAGTTAACTCCTCTATTAGCATTGGTTATTTAGCCAAATCTCTTAAATTAGCAGTGAATAAACCTTTGCTGAAGAAGCCTAATTTGGATCCCCTGGTAATGTAAAACTATAGACCAATATCTAACCTCCCATTTATCTCCAAAATAATAGAAAAAGTTGTTGCCAGTCAGCTAACCTCGTTCTTGCAGGAAAACCAGATTTATGAAATGTTTCAATCTGGGTTTAGAACAAACCATAGCACAAAGACTGCTCTGCTAAAGGTAGTAAATGATCTCCTCTTATCTGCTGATCAGGGCTATGCCTCGCTCCTAGTACTGCTTGATCTTAGTGCTGCTTTTGATACTGTTGACCATGCCATTCTCCTAGATAGACTTGAACATGTTGTTGGAGTGGAGGAGGAGTGGCCCTCTCTTGGTTCAGATCCTACCTTTCTGACCGCTATCAGTATGTGAATATAAATGGTGATTCCTCAGAACATGTCAGGGTGAAATATGGAGTACCGCAAGGATCAGTTTTAGGTCCCTTGCTGTTTTTGCTGTACATTCTACCTTTAGGCTCAGTCATTCGTAAGCATGGTATTAGTTTTCATTGTTTTGTCGACGATACACAGTTATATATATCAGCTAAACCAGAAGACAGACAGCAACTTCAGAAAATGGAAGAATGCTTAATTGACGTAAAAAGTGGATGTCGGACAACTTCCTCCAGCTAAATCTGGACAAGACTGAGGTCCTTCTTACCGGCACTAACGCTACCAGAAGTCAGCTATCTGACATCACGGTCAGTCTTGATGGATTATCCATTGTACCAAGTACTGTTTTTAAAAACCTTGGTGTTACTTTAGACTCCAATGTTTCATTTGATGAACATGCTTCTAACATTAGTCACACTGCCTTCTTTCAACTCCATAATTTTGCCAAACTAAGAAACATGCTATCCTTTCAAGATGGTTCATGCATTTATTACCTCCAGGCTGGATTACTGTAATGTCTTATTCTCCGGTTGTCCAAATAGGTCGTTAAATAAACTCCAGCTAGTTCAGAATGCAGCAGCCAGAGTCCTCATTAAAACTAAAAAATATGATCATATAACCCCAATTCTATCCTCACTCCACTGCCTGCCAGTTAAATTTCATGTTGACTATACAATAGTCCTCTTGACCTATAAAGCTCTAAATCGTCTTGCACCGCAGTATGTGAGTGACCTCATTTGCAACTACAATCTGACGCATACACTTCGATTGCAAGACGCAGATCTTTTAGTAATACCTAGAATAAAGAACGTTACCGGAGACGTCCTGAGCTGATGCTTGATTTTTTCAACCCTCCCGAACTGATCCTGACCGACTGAACCCGCACCAGGACTCCATGGAGACATCATCATGAAACCAACTAGGATTGGACCCTATGGACCTCTACTAATTAGCAGCACAATACTGAACTAATTTCAGCTTAATGTTGCAGAGAGGGTCCTGCAAGTGGCCCAGCAACAGCCCGGGATTTGAAATATCCCTTGGACTATTTTTGTATCTTTCCTTCTTTAAATAACTAACAACTCATCTTGAAGTATTGCTTGTTATGCATTTAATGTTTCTGCGCCTGGTTGCCCAGAGGAGGATGGGGTCCCCCTCCGAGTCTTGGTTCGTCTCAAGGTTTCTTCCTATTAGAGGGAGTTTTTCCTTGCCACTGTCGCCTCAGGCTTGCTTGTTGGGGGGTTTAGGCTGGTTATATGTAAATTGCTTTGTGACAATGACTGTTGTTAAGAGTGCTATATAAATAAATTTGAATTGAATTGAATTGCTGTGAACCCACAACATGCAGTCAAAGGAGCTCCGAATGGAAGTGAAACAGACCATCCTTTGGCCGAAAAAAAAGAAGAAATCCATCAGAGAGATAGCAGAAATGTTAGGAATGGCCAAATCAACAGTTTGGTACATTCTGAGGAAAAAGGAGCGCACTGGTGAGCTCAGGAACTCAAAAAGGGCTGGACGTCAAAGGAAAATAACAGTGGTGGATGATTGCAGGATCCTTTCCATAGTGAAGAAAAACCCCTTCACAAAATCCACCCAAGTGAAGAACACTCTCCAGGAAGTAGGCGTATCAGTATCTAAGTCTACCATAAAGCATTCTTTGGACAGATGAAACTAAGATCATCCTGTACCAGAATGATGGGAAGAAAAAAGTATCTAGAAGGCTTGGAATGGCTCATGATCCAAAGCACACCACATCTTCTGTAAAACCGGGTGGAGGTAATGTGATGGCATAGGCATGCATGGCTTCCAATGGCACTGGGTCACTGGTGTTTATGGTGACGGATGAATTCTGCAGTGTATAGGGATAAACTTTCTGCTCAAATTCAGCCAAATGCAGCAAAGTTGATTGGACAGCGCTTCACAGTACAGATGGACAATGACCCAAAACATACTGCGAAAGCAACCCAAGAGTTTTTTTAAGGCAAAGAAGTGGAATATTCTGCAATAGCCGAGTCAATCACCAGATCTCAACTCGATCGAGCATGCATTTTACTTGCTTAAAAGAAAACTTAAGGAAAAAGACCCACAAATAAGCAACAACTGAAGACAGCTGCAGTAAAGGCCTGGAAAAGCATCACAAAGGAGGAAACCTGGTGTTTGGTGATGTCCATGGGTTCTAGACTTCAGGCAGTTATTGTCACGCACACTGCATAACATGACTGGCACTAGGACCCAGAAGTGGTTGGTCATGGTTCAGGAAGTATAAAAGAAGTCATTTGCTGGCGGCGCTTCGCTCAGTATTTGAGTCACCAGCCCAACTCTGATTCAGTTCAGCTTCAACTGTGAGTACTCCAGTTGTTTGGTTATCTCCCTGATTGAGTGTGTGTCTGCTACAATGTGTTTTTTTGTGGGAATCCTTGCTCTCTTAGAGAGAGAGTTCTTAGAGTAAATCACATGGCCATCCTACCTACTCATGCTTCAATACATGTTTGGGTTAACCACCATGCTACACGGGATAATGGCTAGCAGCTAATGGCTAACTGTTGAATAGAATGACTGAGCCACAAGCTGTTAACCCAGCGGATTTCACCTCGCTCTGTGAATCAGTAGCAATCCAGGCTGTGTTGATAGATCAACTCCATACTGAAGTTGCATCGCTGCGCCAGGAGGTCACGACACTCCGTGGAGTTGTTCAGGATCAGTCTGCTGAATGACGAGTTCCAGTCACGGTAACCCGCTCCCCTCTCCCCGAACCTCAACTCTAGTTACCACAAAAGTGGAATGGCATAGATGGGAAGTGTGATGTTTTTCTAACTGCTCTAGATCTTGTGTTTGAGTTACAATCCACCAGATACTCCACGGATCGCCAGAGGATTGCGCTTCTCATCTCCCTGCTGTATGAACAGGCAGATGAGTGGGCCATGTCCATTCTACGCTCTAACTCTGATGTCAGCCATTCCTACCCGGAGTTCACATGCCAGCTCTGCCTCACATTTGAACATCCCGACAGCAAGGTGGAGACCAACTCTCAGCTGTATCATCTGCGGCAGGAAGGGTCATCTGTGAGCCTTTACACCTGGCAGTGCAAACCACTTGGGGAGACACCGCACTACGGACAGCTTTCTATGAGGGTCTGACTTCTCGTATCAATGACAAACTCGCCAGATAGGAGCTCTCAGCCACCCTGGAGGGTTTAATCCAACTTGCCCTCCAGGTTGACTAACACATGAGCTCGCATCTGAGGCCAGCTCCCCGCACCCTGCCGCCAGCCACTTCAACCTCTCGACCAGCTTTCTTCACTCAACCTATCGCTGCACTATCAACACTTTACACAGTCTCTCCGTCACCTGCACCCAGCATTGTCGGTTCTCCACCTCGCCCTGTGGACCACTCTGGAGCCACCCTCTCCGTCCTCTGCAATGCTCCTACAGCCTTTCAACAATTCATCAACGATGTGTTGCGGGACATGCTGGTGTTGGTAACACACAGTGTCTTTATCTTTTAGTAATCAGTCTCATAAAATTACTTGCACCTAAAACGTAATGTGAATTTCATTAACATTAAATTTACAATAATTAATAGATTCATCAATCAAGTTTATTGTCATAACTATAATTTTACTTACAGATAATAATAACGACTTAAGTTCTGAAGGTTAATAGTTCAGTAATAGTACATTGGTTTCAGTCAATATCTGAATGATACCACAGACACAGAATCCAATAAAATGGCGTTTATTGACAAACATTAATGGCAAGCAAAGTAGTCATCAACAATACAATCTGAATTCAGCTGAGTCATAAATCTAGGTGTTATATGTGTGGGTGTGTGTTTGGGTGTGTGTAGGTATGTCTTTGAAATGGTAAGTGTGCGATTGTGCGTGTCCGTGCCTGCGAACGTGAGGGGCGTGATTGCGTATGTACGTTTGGGGGGAAAAGAGGGATGCTTATCAGCACTCTTGGTATTTATGGCCCAAAATTTACGTACCCACCCAAGATTGGAATTGATACGATCCTTTGTTCTCCCTCAAAAAGGGGGAGAACAAAGCAGCCAAATTTTAAGATTGGAATTTTCAAGAACAGTAAGTCAAAGTCAAAGTCAAAGTCAACTTTATTGTCATCTCTGCTATATACTGTACAGATACATAGAGAGACGAGACGACGTGGCTCCAGGTTATTTCCAGTGCAAACAAACAAAGAACAGTAGAACAGAGAATAAATAGGCAGTGGCACGACTAGGCACATGGAATAAACAATAAATAAGTAAAATACTAAAATATACATTAAACAATATACATTTTAAACCAGACAATATACAATATACATTTTAGACTAGACAGGGAAGACAGACATAGAGCTAAACATGTTTGTCAAGTCAGGATGCAGTATTCTTAACAGGTTGAAATTGACATTTACACTGAGTGTGCAAGAGGTAGAGTTATAATAGACAGATACTATATCCGGACTATTTCCAAGTACAATGTTCAGTATATGTGCAAATATGCAAACATTTAAACAGGTGCAAATTGACATTTTACATTGGATGTGCAGGAGGTAGAAGGTTATAATATGACAGATACTATATTCAGCTATTTATGTGTACAATGTTTCAGTGTATGTGCAAACATTCGTAAAGCAGCATATAATGTTTGTGCAAAAGTGGCAGCAGTGCAGTGTCATACCAGTAGTTATTGTGCATCAAAAAGACGGTGGTGTGTAAAGTAAGGTGCAGTAAAGTGCAGTGGTGCAACAGAAACAGTTTCTTCACAGTCCAGGTGTGTGTGTGGGCGGAAGTGTGATGGCAGGGAGTGAGTTCAAAAGTCTGATGGCTTGTGGGAAGAAGCTATCACGCATCCTGGAGGATCGAGACCTGATGCTGCGAAAGCGTCTGCCAGATGGAAGGAGTGTGAACAGTCTGTGTGAAGGGTGTGAGGGGTCGAGCACGATGCAGGAGGCCCTTCTGATGCAGCGCTTGTAGAAGATGTCCTGCAGCGGCGGAAGAGACGCTCCGATGATGTTGCCAGCTGTTTTGACCACCCTTTGAAGCCGCCTGATATCGGCAACAGCACTGTTACCGAACCAGGCAGAGATGCAGCTGGTCAGGACGCTCTCTATGGTGCCCCTGTAGAATGCGGTGAGGGTGGGAGGGGGCAGGTTGGCTCGCTTCAGCCGTCTCAGGAAGTGGAGACGCTGCTGGGCCTTTTTGGTGATGGAGGTGGTGTTGGTGGTCCAGGTGAGATCGTCTGAGATGTGAACTCCCAGGAACTTGGTGTTTTTTACAGTCTCAACCGTGGAGCCGTGGATGCTGAGTGGTGTGTGGGTGGAGCGAGTTCTCCTGAAGTCGACGATCATTTCCTTTGTTTTGTCCACATTCAGCGACAGGTTGTTCTCACTGCACCAGGCAGCCAGCTGCTGAACCTCATCTCTATACGCCGACTCATCGTTGTTGCTGATGAGCCCCACCACGGTCGTGTCATCGGCGAATTTGATGATGTAGCCTCTCTTGGAGGGAGATTTGAATTTACCCCACTGCATACGCATTCCCAGCCCAATGGAACTTTCTCTACACATTTAGTTATAACATAGATCTAAGATTAACCTCTGATATTAAGGCCACATTCACCATAGTAAAATGTTCTTTAACTCAGAATCATTACCGTTGACTGGAAATCACTATGAGCTAACTGTGTTAGTACGTGAGAAAAGAGAGAAGGAAAATTAGGAGCTCACATGCAAATACTTGCGCATCCGCGCGAGTGAGATAAAATTAAAGATCAAAGCTCCACAGAGATTTCTCTGTTTAACCAGCTGACTTAATCAGCAAAGCAACAAGGATTATACAGTTAAACTAACTAACAAGTACACAGAGTATTTTTATAAGTTTAACTAAACACAACACTGCCCAGATGAAACAGTTTTACTTTGAGATGAACACTTTGAAGGGAGCATGGGCCGAATGGCTTGCAGCGCCAAGTCAAACGAGCAGGTTTCAGATGTGTTGGTGAGAGTCCAGCAGCGCTTGGAGTTCGATAAGGGGGCCTCACAAAGAGTGGCTATCAGATCACACGTTGCATGAGTCGATGTCTGGACTGGAAACTTGGGGTGTTCCTTCCCAGGGAATCTTGACGATTTTAGGAACAAAGATGGTGATTCGTCTGAGCACGTCAGGGTGAAATATGGAGTACCACAAGGATCAGTTTTGGGTCCCTTGCTGTTTTCGCTGTACATGCTGCCTTTAGGCTCAGTCATTCGTAAGCATGGAATTAGCTTTCATTTTTTTGCGGACGATACACAGTTATATATATCAGCTAAACCAGAAGACAGACAGCAATTTCAGAAAATGGAAAAATGCTTATTTGACATAAAAAAGTGGATGTCGGACAACTTCCTCCAGCTGAATCTGGACAAGACTGAGGTCCTTCTTACTGGCACTAACGCCACCAGAAGTCAGCTATCTGACATCACGGTCAGTCTTGATGGATTATCCATTGTACCAAGTACTGTTGTTAAAAACCTTGGTGTTACTTTAGACTCCAATCTTTCATTTGATGTACATGCTTCTAACATTAGTCGCACCGCCTTCTTTCAACTCCGTAATATTGCCAAACTAAGAAACGTGCTATCCTTTCAAGATGCAGAGAAACTGGTTCATGCATTTATTACCTCAAGACTCGATTACTGTAATGTCTTATTCTCCGGTTGTCCAAATAGGTTGTTAAATAAACTCCAGCTAGTTCAGAATGCAGCAGCCAGAGTGCTCACTAAAACTAAAAAATATGATCATATCACCCCAATTCTACCCTCACTCCACTGGCTACCAGTAAAAATTCGTGTCAACTATAAAGTACTTCTCTTGACCTATAAAGCTCTAAATGGTCTTGCACCGCAGTATGTGCGTGACCTCATTTGCACTTACAATCCGGCATGTACGCTTTGAATGCAAGACGCAGATCTTTTAGTAATACCTAGAATAAAGAACGTTACCGTGGGGGGAAGAGCATTTGCTCATAAAGCACCACAATTGTGGAATAAACTTCCTACTAGTGTTCGGAGCTCAGAAACAATCTCTGCTTTTAAGTCAAGGCTTAAGACTTGCCTGTTTAGTCAATCTTTCGGTTATTAAAATCCCTTTTGCTTAGTTAAAGGCGAGATCTGGGGGTTCATGGTCATTTGAGATTAAAGGTGAAAGGGGGGATTGGTGCTGTCATCCTACCATGTACTAGTTAATTAATTCAGGAGACTCACCTTAATGATAGAGAACAACAAAAACTTAGAAGGGAATGGGTGGGTCAGGTTTTCTGTGCATCATGTAAAAAGGGCAAGGAAACAGGAGTGGCAATTCTGTGTCATAGATCACTTAATTTCAATGCTGGGAAAATGTATGAAGAGAAAAAAGGGTGCCACATTATGATTGTGGGTACAGTTGGGGATTTTAAGATGACTATTGTAAACAAATATGATAACATATACATATAAATGAAGATGATTTAGGTTTCTTTAAAGAAATTTCAGTTCTTTTGACCACTAAGGCTGAAGGATTTATCATAGTGGGAGAGGATTTTAATTGTGTTGAACCAAAAATTGGATAAACATACACTGAATGGGGCCAATGCTACAATTCAATTTTATTTACTGTATATAGTGCTCTTAACAACAGTTATTGTCAGTTATTGTGACAGAGCAGCCCATATAAACGGCTCAAACCCCTGACAAGCAAGCCTGAGGCGAGTGGCAAGGAAAAACTGCCTCTAGTAGGAAGAAACCTTGCGTGGAACCAAGGGGACCCGAGGGGACCTAAAAAAAAACTAAAGCGTTGTGTAGTATGATAGAGGAGCTAGGACTGGTAGATATATGGTGTCGGAAACGCCCCAAAGAGAGGTACTATACTTTTTTCAAAGGTACACAGAAGCTACTCCAGAATAGATTTTTTGTGTGCTAAAAGTAGATGCCAATAAAGTTCTGGATTGTGACATAGAACCTATCCCAATATCAGATCACGGGCTGTTGGTCATCTCTGTTAATTTAGAAAATGAAAAACAACCTAAACAGTGAAGACTAAATGTTTCTCTGCTGAATGTTGCGTCATTCAGCAGAGAAACATTTAGTCTCCACTGTTTAGGTTGTTTTTCATTTTCTAAATTAACAGTTTAGTTCAATGTTATAAAGGGAATTGAGTAATTATGTAGAAGATAACGGAGAAGTTACAGATTCTACCTTATGGGAAGCTGCAAATGTGGTACTAAGGGGAGAAATAATTGTGTTCTCATCTGAAATAAAAAAAAATTGAGATAAAGGACAAGGAAGATTTGGAAAACTCATACAGGAATTAGAAAAGCAATGTAAAAAGACCAGGAATGATTATATCTTAAATTCAATAACAATATAGACAGACACTAAATGATTTATTGTTATATAAAGCAGAGGGTGTGTTACGTCTTACTGATCAAAAATATTATGAATCAGGAAATAGGGTCAGCAGGCTACTGGCATTTCAGTTACATAAAGCACAAGCAAATCAAACGGTAACAAAGATAGTAAATCCTTCTATTAGAGTTGGATGTCTCGAGACCGGTCTCGAGACCACTTTTACGTGGTCTTGATCATGTCACAGTCTCGACAGTCTATTGTCTTGTCTTGGTCTCACTGTCTTGGTCTTGCTGTCTCAGATCGACATAGTGGTCGGGAGATTTGGAGCCAACAGTATCCATGACACACAACGTAACGTTCGATAATGCAATTATTATTATTATTAATTATTATTATTTCGCCTTTCGCACGCTTCAGATGCAACCCTTCAAATGCAACCAATCAATAACATACATGTATTTTGTTGTGATTCAGACATTGACGCTCATCCAATCAAAATACGCAAGTGTAGCGCTAGTTAAACGTTAGATCCAGCATCACAGTGAGCAGTAAGCCTAGTCAGTCAGTTACAGTAATGTCAGCAGTAGTAGGCTAGTCAGTAAGTTACAGAAATAATGTCAGCGAATTCTTCAGTGTTCATAGAACACGAAGAGTTTTTTTGCAGCACAGGTTCAAGAAAGAAGCATTCGACAAAATGCAGATTTTGCAAAGTCTCCTTGACCGAGACAACACCCCTCACCCCCCACATTTTGCACTGGGAGCATTTTTTGGCAGGGTACATTAGTCTATCGAATTATGCTACCCTTTTAATTAAAGCTAATATAGTAGGGTATCAAACCATAAGTATTGATATAATATTATGAGATTTTGCAATGGGAGAGCATCATGTGATAAGGGACACTAATAAATTTTTTTCATAAATTTGATAAATAGCATGAAACCTTGCTCCACATATTTTTCTTTTTAATTAAATGAATGACACAAATATTATATTTCTGTGAAACATACTGTTATGGGAAATACACCATTTAAAAAGGAAACCATAAGGTAGCATTTTTCGATGCGGTAGTGTAAATCGATAGACTCTGCTATCGATTTGTGCTATGGTAGCATTTTTCAACAAGGCAGCATAAATCGAGAGAACACCGTGACAACCTCAACCTTCACCAGGCACCTGGAGCGTCAATATGCGCGGTATAAATTATTTAGGGACAGATATATATATTTTTTTTTGCAAGCTTCTCTGCAGACAACTTTTCTGGTGAAGAGTGTAACTACACGCTAAGTACAGGTAGCTAGCTCTATCAGTGGCTATCAGCAAAATGTCAGAATCGTTTAAGCACTTGTCCTTATTCTTATTAATGCACAATTTGATGTGCAGTTTGTATTGGTATGTAGTATTTGTAGTTTGCATTTGATTCATGTGACGTGTGCGCATGTCTTTATATTGTTTGATTACAGTATTTTACTTAAATTGGTGTTGTTTGATTAAATAAATGTGATCATTGACTTTTAAATAACATCTGCATATCACGTTGGGTTGACTTAACAGGCCTAATTCATTTCAGGGAAGTTGATATCATACAGTGTAATTTGGCTAGTACTACTACAATGGGACAGGATGCAATTTCAAGTTTATAATTGTGTATCTTCAAATTGATGTTACAATTTCATCTACAAATTAAGTATAATTGAAATCAGTTACGTCAGTCATGTCAGTTCTCAACAGCACACAGAAGTTAAGGGAGTCTTTTTTTTTGGTCTCGGTCCCAGTCTCGCCTCGACTTTGTCTTGGTCTTGACTCGGTCTGTCTTGGTCTTAGTCTTGGTCTTGTCTTGGTCTCGATACCCTCTGGTCTTGGTAGTGTCTTGGTCTTGGTTTAGGCGGTCTTGACTACAAGTCTACCTTCTATAAAATAGTATCTCACCCCCAGGGTGTCCGCAGGGTTTTAAAAAGTGTTAAAAGGTGATAAATCAAAAGTGCCAAATTTAAGGCCATTAAAAGTGTTAAATTTGGTTTTAGAATTTTTTTTTTTAAATAGGCATTATTTTTTCAGACTATGAGGTTTCCTATTTTGAGTGAAATTCTATCTGCTAAAGGTTTATGGCATCGCATCAATGCCAAAACTAGAGCGCGCAAAATCGCGTCTGTCCCCAATTCAACATAAACACAGCTGCACAAGTCAATCACAAGACCAGGAGCCATCGGTCAATAGGATTCGCAGGCAGAAGCTGCCAAAACCCTGCCCCCAAACTGCCAAAACCTACCCACTTTCAAACCGCGTGCACAGAAATCTCACTCGAGCAAAAAAGCCGCTCGCCGGTAATCTACTTTGCGCGCAAGGACATTTAACACATCGAGAGGAAAAAAGACATTCGCGAGAGGAAAAATACAGTTCGCGCGCAATATGATCATGATGATGACTCGATTCTTAATTTTGTGCTCTCGAGTTTCACATTTGCGCACGCTGCTTTGAAATTTACGCCCACGATTTTTTTGCGGCCAGCCATTTTGTGCGAGGCAACAGGAACTCAGGAACAGCTCAGAAAAAAGTAGAAGAGAGAGAAGAGAGTCACCTAACCTCCAGTAGTGCTAAATTAACTATGGCAGCCTAGCTAAAAAGGGAGAGCTGGAAGGTAGCACAGACATGGGGGCTTCCAGGGGTCTCAGCATCACACCAAACCACCATCTGCAAACTTGAGTGATCAGCGAGAGTGGTAGAATGACAGCACCTTTCACCTTTAATCTCAAATGACCATGAACCCCCAGATTTCACCTTTATCTAAGAAAAAGGGACTTTAATATCCAAAAGACTGACTAAACAGGTAGGTCTTAAGCCTTGACTTCAAGATTCAAGATTCAAGATTCTTTATTTGTCACGTGCAAGTTATACAGGTACAACATGCAGTGAAATGTATCCTGATCCGCTCTTTTAACTGTGCAATAGACAAGGGAAAACAATAGACACAATACAATACAAACTTACAAACATGAGACTGACTTAAATAAGGAGGTTGGGGTAACAGGACGAAAAAAAATAAAACTATAATATACAATAAGGAACATAAGTTACATGTGCAATATAAAGTTACCTGTGCAAGTTTGAACCTGAGATTGCAAAATTGTGCTAAGACAGAACAGGTGCAATGAAATGATTTCTTTAAAGTGCCAAGTGCAACTGCTGCATTGTACATAGCAGACAGAGTAAAAGCCAGAGATTGTTTCTGAGCTCCAAACACAAGTAGGAAGTTTATTCCACAACTGTGGTGCTTCATGAGCAAATGCTCATCCCCCCATGGTAACGTTCTTTATTCTGGGTATTACTAAAAGACCTGCGTCAAAGTGTTTGCGTCGGACTGTTGCAAATGAGGTCATTCACATACTGCGGTGCAAGACCATTTAGAGCTTTATAAATCAAGAGGAGTATTTTATAGTCAACACGAAATTTAACTGGCAGTGAGGATTTAACTTTGGAGTGAGGATAGAATTGGGGTGATATGATCATATTTTTAGTGAGGACTCTGCTGTAGTGAGGCTGGCTGCTGTATTCTGGACTAGCTGGAGTTTATTTAACGACCTATTTGGACAACTGGAGAATAAGACATTACAGTAATCTAGCCTAGAGGTAATAAATGCATGAACCAATTTCTCTGCATCTTGAAAGGATAGCACGTTTCTTAGTTTGGCAATATTACAGAGTTGAAAGAAGGCAGTGCGACTTATGTTAGAAGCATGTACATCAAATGAAAGATTGGAGTCTAAAGTAACACCAAGGTTTTTAACAACAGTACTTGGTACAATGGATAATCCATCAAGATTGACGATGTCAGATAGTTGACTTCTAGTGGCGTTAGTGCCCACTAAGAAGAACTTCGGTCTTGTCCAGATTTAACTGGAGGAAGTTGTCCGACATCCACTTTTTTATGTCAATTAAGCATTCTTCCATTATCTGAAGTTGCTGTCTGTCTTTTAGTTTAGCCAATATATATAATTGTGTATCATCTGCAAAACAGTGAAAGCTAATTCCATGCTTACAAATATCTGAGCCTAAAGGTAGCATGTACAGCGAAAACAGCAAGAGACCTAAGGCTGATCCTTGTGGTACTCCATATTTGACCTTGACATGTTCTGAGGAATCACTATTTATATTCACATACTGACAGTGGTCTGAACGGTAGGATCTGAACCAAGAGAGGGCCACTCCCAGGATACCAACATGTTCAAGTCTATGTAGGTGAATGGTATGATCTACATAATCAAAAGCAGCACTAAGATCAAGCAGCACTAGGAGCGAGGCACAGCCCTCATTAGCAGATAAGAGGAGATCATTCACTACCTTTAGCAGAGCAGTCTATGTGCTATGGTTTGCTCTAAATCCAGACTGAAATCTTTCATAAATCTGGTTTTCCTGCAAAAATTAGGTAAGTTGACTGGCAACAACTTTTTCTATCATTTTGGAGATTAATGGTAGATTATATATTGGTCTATAGTTTAACATTCAAGGGGATCTAAGTTGGGCTTCTTCAGCAAGTGTTTAATAACTGCAAATTTAAGATATTTGGGTACATGACCAATGCTAGTTAACTATTGCTAGTAGAGGTTTAATCACTACTGGAATCATTCTCATTCTCACCATCTCATTTTCATTCTCATAATAAAGATAAAATGAAGAACCAGTATATTGTTGGGTAAACAAAAGTCACAACACTAGCACATACACATACGCGCAATAGATAAGAAGGAATGTTGACCTACTAAGGACGCTTTGTGTTACCAATGTATAAATTACTGGTTGTAGAGGTGCAAATCGGACTCTCTCTCAGACATTCACAGAGGTGCATGAGACAGATTCCCCTCACGCAACGTCTACACCAATGTACGTGGTGCCTACAAAGCAGCTGCGCACTCCCACATTGGCATTTCTGATTATGCAATAGTGATGCTGCTGCCCACATACACATCGCTGCTGAAACACATGAGATCTGCCAGGACAACCATTAGAGTCTGACCCAGTGGAGCTGTCTCAGCACTCCAGGACTGTTTTGACGCTCTCTGAGGAGCAGAGGCGGACAGTAACTAAGTACATTTACTTGAGTACTGTACTTAAGTAGAGTTTTTGAGTATCTGTACTTTACTTGAGTAGTATTTTATTTGGAAACTTATGACTTCCACTTCACTACATTTTAAAGACAAATACTGTACTTTTCCTTCACTACATTTCTATCAAGGTTCTCATTACTCGTTACTTTCAAATCTGTGGATAAAGTGGATGTTATTCCCCCTTTTCTAAAAGGTGATTGGTTGTTTGGCAGGTGACAGTAATTAGTAGACTTACATCACACCTGTAGACTGTAACTATAAACCAAGTTCAGACAGTTCTGCTGTTTTCTGTCTTATTAAAACATTGTTGGTGTTGGAAAGTCATGAAGCTGGAGGTGTAGAGCTGGCTTTTACTCAGGTTGGAATGTTGATTTTATGTTCTCAGCAGGCTGTATTTACAGCTATTGCACTGTCCTCCTGATTAACATACACATATATGTGAGCACACACTGCTAGAGCTGGGTCAAAACACTACCATGCTGTTTTGTTTGTTTGTGTGTGTGTAGTCTTACAATAAATTAATAAAATAAACGAATGACTGGTTTTCTTTATCAGTTTAAGTTTCATTCTGTAACATTCTACCAGTTCCTTATTCTACAGTTTCTACAAGCTAGTCCGAGGCATTAGGTATTGTAAGTGTTGTGGCAATAATGCAGCAATGCAGTGAAAGAAGATGTACTCTTAATACTTAAGTATTTTTTAAAACAAGTACTTCAGCACTTTAACTTAAGTAAAAATTTGACTGTGCGACTTTCACTTGTACTGGAGTAACATTTGACTAGTGGTATCTGTACTTTCACTTAAGTAATGAAGTTAGCTACTTTGCCCACCTCTGCTGAGGAGCTGAACAAGTTCTACACATGGTTTGATGCACTAAACAACACACACGTGGTGAAAGCCAGACCTCACATCACCGACCAGATCATCTCTCTGCTTGCAGCTGACATGAAGAGAACTTTCACAAAGGTCAACCCACGAATTTTTGCACTGCCTCTACTATTTGCACAACCGTTAAACATTGACTGGATATCGTAATCTTTCATATTGAAAACTGTCAGTCAATTTCCACTTTTAGCTTAAAATGTATATTTTGTGCCCTATTTATTTATATATTGTTTATTCCATGTGCCTTATCTGTTCTTTGTTCTCTATTTCTTGTTGCATTGTGTAAACTGGAGCCACGTCTTCTCGTCTCTCTGTATATCTGTACAATATATAGAAGAGATGACAATAAGGTTTCTTTGACTTTGAAAGGCTGCTGGACCAGACAACATTCCAGGTCGTGTGCTCAGAGACTGCGCTGATCAGCTGGCCAAGGTCTTTACAGGCATCTTCAACACATCACTGAGCCAGATGATCGTCCCACCATGCTCCAAGTCCATCACCATCATCCCAGTGCCAAAGAAATCTTCAGTATCCTGCCTGAATGACTACTGTCCCATCGCTCTGACCTCCATCACCATGAAGTGCTTTGAGAGACTTCTCATGGCACAGGTGAAATGCAGCCTCCCCTACTCACTGGACCCACTGCAGTTTGCCTATTGCCCAAACTGGTCAACTGAGGATGCCAAATCCTCTGCACTTCACCTTTCCCTCTCACAGTTGGACAAAAAGACTCATGTTAGATTGCTGTTCATAGACTTTAGTTCAGCATTCAACACCATCATTCCCCAAAGACTGTGTGTGAAACTGAGTAAGTTGGGACTGAGCACTCCCTCTGCAACTGGATACATGATTTCCTGTCAGAGAGGCCTCAGTCCATCCGTGTTCGTGACAATGTTTCCAGCACCATCAGACTGAGCACAGGAGCTTCCCAGGGCTGAGTTCTCAGTCCACTGCTTTTCACACTCCTAACCCACAACTGTACGTCTCTGCACGCCTCAAACCACATCATTAAATTCACAGACGACATGGCCATGGTGGGGTTCATCAGCAACAACAATGGGTCAGCATACAGAGATGAGGTTCAGCAGCTGGCTGTCTGGTGCAGTGAGAACAACCTGTTGCTGAATGCAGACTAAACCAAAGAAATTACGGTCGACTACAGGAAAACTTGCTCCTCCCACACACTACTCAGCATCCATGGCTCCACGATAGAGACTGTAAAAAACACCAAGTTCCTGGGAGTTCACATCTCACATGACCTCACCTGGACCACCAACACCACCTTCATCACCAAAAAAGCACAGCACTATCTCCACTTTCTGAGACACCTGAAACGAGCCAATCTCCCCCCTCCCATCCTCACCGTGGTCTACAGGTGCATCATAGAGAGCGTCCTGACCAGCTGCATCTCCGTCTGGTTTGGTAACAGCACTACTGATGTTACAAAGGATTATTAAAGCAGCTGGCAACATCATCTCGAGCGTCTCTCCCTCGCTACATCTTTCACAAATGCTGCATTAGGAGGGCCTCCTGCATCGTGCTCGACCTTTCACAATCCTCACATGGACTCTTTAGACTGGTTCCATCTGTCAGACAGTATCACAGCATCAGGACTCCATCCACCAGAGTGCGTGATAGCTTTTTCCCACAAGCCATCAGACTTTTAAATACACTTTCTGCCCTCACACTCCCCACACACACACGTGGACTGTGAACTGACTCTATTGCTACCTCTTGCACAACACTGTCTTGTGATGCAAACGATGCTATATGGACAATCTCATTCATGTTTCAAGTAAACTGTTTCAGGAAATGAATAAATAATGAATGTTTATATTTATGGACGGCACAGTATTTTCACTTCACACTGCTGCTGATCTGGCACACATTTAATGCCGGCCGATCTAAATTGCAATCCTCCTCTCTTGGCTGCTACTATGATATTTACACAATTTTGCACTGTTGCTACATATTTGCACAACATCTTTATGTTTCTTTCTTGTTATTGTATCTCATTTATATTGTACTTCTAGTTTAAAGTGTACATTTTATATTTTATTTATATATTTTATAGTGCCTTATTTGTTCTTTGTACCTTGTTCTTTGTTGTTTGCTCTGTTAAAACTGGAGCCACGTCATCTCTCTGTATACTTGTAGAATTGATGACAAAGTTTACTCTGACTTTGAAAGGATTATCTTATGAAGTCACAACACCTATGGATTTGGGTTTTAGACATATACTTAATCAAGGAAAATCAGGATAATTACCTACATTCAAACTGTGTGTGTGTGTGTGTGTCTTTGCTCACTCAAATTTTATTGCCTCCTATTTCCAAACAGAGATGTTCTGTGTTTAAGCGGGCTGGGGAGGGTTAATTTGGAGGACCATTTGGAGCAGTGGGCCCTGTTTCCTGTTGATGGCAAACAAAGGTTTATCATAAAATGATAAAAGGAGGGAATTGTGTAGGGAATTTTAACTCTTTCATATGTTTTCATGCATATTACTTGCTAACATGCAGACCGAGCATTTGTTCTGTTGTCTCAGTTGTAACAAGTAATACACTTAAGGATGAGCTCGGCTTCAGTGACGTAAATGAGTATTTTTGGACCGACTCCCAAGTGGTTTTGGGGTACATTAACAATGATGCACGTCACTTCCACACCTTTGTGTCCAACAGGATTCAGAAAATACATCTCAGCACAATTCCCTAGTAGTGGCGATACATTCCAACTGACAAAAACCCGGCAGACATTGCCTCCAGAGGTGCAAAGGTGAATGAGCTTCTAACTTCGGACTGGTTTACTAGACCTCCATTCTTGTGGGACATCGAGTTACTGCCTGCTGTAGATGGCATGATGAATATACCAGTAGGAGATCCTGAAGTTAGAGTTCAGACTCTGAATGTACAGACTACCAATCACCTAAGTCTCTTAGACCTATTGTCTAAATTTTCTTTGTGGTATAAGGTTTCACAAGCTGTTGCACGTCTCCTTCATCAGGTCAGGGGTGACAAGTAAGCAGGCCATAGCACAGTTCAGGAGCGAGAAGAGGCACAGTATGTCATCATAAGGCATTTGCAGAAACAGGCATATCCAGATGAGATTAAGCTGCTCAGCAAGAATACCCAGCTACCATCTCAGAGTAAACTGCACAAGGTAGATGCCTTCATTGATCGAGATGGGATTGTCAAGGTGGGAGGAAGACTAAAAAATGTGCTTATTCCTGCTGCACAGAAACACCCTGCAATTATTCCAAAGGATCATCACATCAAGATGATAATAGCTCACCACCATGAGCGTGTCCAACATCAAGGAAGGGGTCTTACATTAATGAAATAAGATCTAGTGGATTTTGGATTCCAGGAATCAACAAAGCTGTTGCAACGCACGTGCATCAGTGTGTCAAGTGTCGGAAGCTCAGGGGAAATGCAGAAGAACAGTGCATGGCTGATCTGCCATCAGTGTGGGTAGTTCCATCCTCTCCTTTCGCATATTGCGGGATGGATTGTTTTGGTCCTTCCTCACTAAACAAGGGCGTAAGGTGTTCAAACGATGGGCTTCTTTTCACATGTTTGTGCTGTTGTGCAATCCACATAGAAATGTTGGATGATATGACAACAGATGCCTTCATTAATGGCCTCAGGTTTATTGCCATAGGAGGAGCAGTGCGTCAAATCAGATGCAAACAAGGAAGTAATTTTGTCGGAGCAAAAATTGAATGAAGCACTGAAACAAGTAGATGTCAATCGTCTGACTACATATTTGGCCGAGAAACAGTGTGATTTCATCTTGAATGCCCCTCATTCAAGCCATGCAGGAGGCGTTTGGGAGAAGCAGTTTCGAACAGTTAGGAGTGTTCTTCATTCCACTCTTTCAATTTCCTCAGGCAGGTTAGATGATGCCTCTCTTAGGAGCCGCTGGAAAAGAGAATATCTCTCAAATATTTCTACAAGACAGCTCTGGCATTCTCCACGGAGAAATCTGAAGATCGCCGACGTTGTGTTAGAAAAGGTGGATGATCTACCTCAGAAATGAGTGGAGATTGGCCAAGGTAATTGAGACAGTGATTGATGAAGATGGACTTCTGAGGAGAGTGAGGATTCACATAGCAAACCGAAAGATTGGAAAGGAGGGACAGTGTCCGGGGAAACCATCAGTTGTCGAACGACCTGTTCAGAAGGTGATTCTGTTCCTAGAGATTAATTATCACCACTACACAAATATATCCTTTACACTCTAAATGTTGTTTATGTACATATTTTCAGTGCCAATATGGTGATCGATTAAAATTAGTTATTTAGTAAGCGATATAGCGTAAAGGTCATTTTGAGTTTAGAAATCTTTCATGATTTGGTGGGGGTGTAAATGACCCTTGTTTAGTCATTATATGCTGCTCTAAATATTTCTGAAGTGCCGTTCTTTTGAAAGTTATTTTTCTATTACAGTATTTCTGAATTGCTAAAATACTAAAATCCATTTGCAAAACCAAAGTTGCAAGTGTACAAACCACTTTATTGATTGAATCACACAGTTTGCAGAACTTTAAACAGTTCTCATGTGGTTAGACACAACTAGCAAATCGGAATCAGTCTTTGTGCAAAACTGTAAACACATTGTCATTGACAAGGCACATGTAGCATTGTGGTGCACTTCAACTCAGAATGGCACAACACAGCCCCAAAAGTGAAACACAAGCAACACACTGTTGTCATCGGTAACACACAAGCACTCAAAATTTAACACACCTGTTTCAAATCAGTAATGTGTTGCACCTAATCAATAATCAGGATATAAAGCCATGTCAAATCCAAATGGCATGTGTGATTTTCACAATGGAGGGCAGGAGAGAAGGAGGAAGTGGAAGTGGAAGTGGACGAGGACGATGACGAGGAGGAGGAGGAGGAGGAGGAGGAGGAAGAGACAGAGGAGGAAACAGAGGAGGAAGAGACAGAGGAGGAGGGGGAGGAGGAAGAGACAGAGGAGGAAGAGACAGAGGAAACAGAGGAGGAGGAGGAAGAGACAGAGGAGGAGGAGGAAGAGACAGAGGAGGAAGAGACAGAGGAAACAGAGGAGGAAGAGACAGAGGAAACAGAGGAGGAAGAGACAGAGGAGGAGGAGGAGGAGGAGGAGGAGGAGGAAGAAGAAGAGCCATCATTTCCAATGAAATTAGAGCAACAATCATACACCATGTTCTGGTTCATGGAATGAGTATGAGGGAAGCAGGACTACGTGTTCAACCAAATATAAGCAGGTTCTCTGTGGCCTCCATTGTCAGGACATTCAGAGAAGAGAACAGGTAAGTGTACTATCATTTGTGGTCCCTCAAACTTACAGTACAGTATGTACAGTTGTGGAACATCTCAGTAAATTACTGTAACATATCTCTAAAAATTGGCCCTTTTCTAGCAGTATTACAGTAAAACTAATAGTAGTACTAAAAATAATAGTATTTTATGTATTGTACATATTTGGTGACATTTCAATGCATTAGGCCTGTCTGTACAATTCTAACAAGAGGTTTTATTTGCTAGAATTGAAAGACTGCCACATGCCGGTGGAAGGAGGGGTATGTTCTCACAACAGCAGGAGACCATTATTGTCAATATGGTCCTTCAAAATAATCTCATTCGCCTGCGTGAAATACAACAGCGAGTTGAGGAAGACAACGTGAACTTTGAAGGAATCAACAGTGTGAGTCTCTCCACAATTGACCGTGTCCTGAAACGCAACCTGATAAGTCTCAAACAAGCCTACAGAGTACCATTTGAGAGAAATTCTGAAAGGGTAAAAGAGCTACGATATCAATATGTACAAGTAAGTAATCATGTCCAGAGATTAGACAGCACTATTGAGTTACTGTACATCTTTACTGTGTTGAATGTAATGCAGCACTTGTATATAGAGGCATGAAGCCTGGAATGCTATGTAATTTACGTTACTTCAAAAATAATTTTTTGTTCTTTTCTATAGAGATTGTTTCAACTGGATTCCATGGAGAGGCCTCATGAGTGCATCTTCTTGGATGAAGCTGGCTTCAATCTCACCAAGAGGAGAAGGAGAGGCCGCAACATTATTGGTCAACGTGCCATTGTAGAGTTGCCAGGGCAGCGTGGTGGCAACGTGACCATATGTGCTGCCATCAG
The DNA here is from genome assembly GCA_032718565.1 of Distichodus sexfasciatus. Classification (NCBI taxonomy): domain Eukaryota; kingdom Metazoa; phylum Chordata; class Actinopteri; order Characiformes; family Distichodontidae; genus Distichodus; species Distichodus sexfasciatus. The sequence continues at coordinate 1,476,388 of JAVGVS010000082.1, forward strand.
CAGCTACGGGGTTATTCACCGCCATGTGACTTTAGGGCCTTACAACACTGCCCATCTTATAACGTTTCTGTATGCTCTACAGGAAGCATTACTGAGACGTGAAGAGAGAGGTGATGAGCAGGCAGAGCATCCCATGTATGTGGTAATCTGGGACAATGTGAACTTTCACCGTGGTCCTAGAATCTGTGAGTGGTTTGAAAATAACCCACGTTTTATAAATGTGTGCCTCCCACCATACTCGCCCTTCCTTAATCCCATTGAAGAATTTTTTTCTGCATGGAGGTGGAAGGTCTATGACAGAAATCGTACTCGGTTACTTACGTAACCTCGGTTCCCTGAGATATGGGAACGAGTACTGCGTCGTAAGACGCTATGGGAAAACTCCTTTTTCCTCTTCGACTGAAGCCTTTTTTCAATCACGCAGTGCAACTGCACGCTGATTGGTTTCTCAAAGTTAACTGAAGAAACCAATCGACTGACGGCGGAACGAGCTGGCCAATGGCCGCGCCGCTTCGCCGGCTGGCGCTATTTGCATGCCGGCTCTATAAATGCGGCCGTTTCGCCGTCAAGTTCAGATTTTTCGTATGAAGCATCTGAGGCGTGCAGCACATGGCACGGCAAGGAACGCAGTACTCGTTCCCATATCTCAGGGAACCGAGGTTACGTAAGTAACCGAGTACGTTCCCTTTCGATATTTCACTCGTACTGCGTCGTAAGACGCTATGGGGAACCAGTACAATCCCGCCGTGCCATGGTGGGGTGCGACTCAGTATGACACCCAAGGGGGACAAACCCCAGGGGAACGTCACAATATTACACCAAGCACAGGGCAAGCCACGAAGGGGGCCGCTGTGGCTCGGGTGTCGCCCCGTAGGAGCCCTACTGGGCTCGAAAACTTAGGGACTCACACCAACAGGTAGAGTTAACCTAAAAATACACAGTCGGTCCACTGGACGGACTTAAATAGACAAAACTCTGGACTGCAGAGCAGGGACATTTAGGTTATAAAACCTGATAAATGTGGACGGCGAGGACCAGCCGGCCGCCTCACAAATCTCCAGAATGGAGATCCCGCTCGACCATGCCCAGGACGAGGCCATGCCTCTGGTGGAGTGGGCTCTGACTCCAAGGGGGCACTGCAGCCCCAAGGAGGAATAAGCCAGTGTAATGGCCTCCACAATCCACTTTGAAAGTCTTTGCTTCGTAACCGGATGGCCCTTGGCGCGGTTACCGAAGCCAACAAAGAGCTGTTCTGAACTCCTGAATGAGGCAGAACGCTCCACATAAACTCTTAGGGCCCTAACGGGGCAGAGCAGGTGCAAGTCCTGGTCGTCCACCGAGGCGGGCAGGGCAGAGAGACTGATGACCTGGGCTCTGAATGGAGTTGAGAGCACCTTAGGCACATAACCCAGTCTTGGTTTCAGGACGACTCTAGAGTCGTTAGGCCCGAATTCCAGGCAAGACGGGTTGACAGACAACGCTTGCAAATCGCCTACACATTTGACAGACGCCAGTGCCAGTAGCAGGGCGGTCTTAAGCGACAGCGTTTTCAAGCTGGAGGAGTGCAGTGGTTCAAATGGGGCCCCTTTCAGGGCCCTTAGCACGGTGGATAAGTCCCACAAGGGAACCGTATGAGGGCGTGGGGGGTGCAACCGCCTGGCGCCTCTCAAAAATTGGATCACCGCGCTGTGCCTGCCGACCGAGCGCCCCGCAACAGGGGCATGAAAAGCCGCTATTGCTGAAGCGTAAACCTTGACGGTCGACGGAGAACGCTGCTTATCCAGCAACTCCTGCAGGAACGTCAAGACCACAGAGACCTCCGAGGAGACTGGATCGAAGTTCCGGTCCCTGCACCAAGCCTCAAAGACGGCCCATTTCAAGGCATAGAGCCGACGTGTAGACGGGGCTCTAGCCTCAGACATGGTGTTCAGGACACGCTCCGGGAGGCCCAAAGGCGCCCATTGAGCGGCCAGACATGAAGGGCCCACAGCTCGGGCCGCGGGTGCCACAGCGAGCCGTTCGCTTGAGAGAGGAGGTCCCGCCTCAAGGGGATCGGCCACGGGGCTGCTTCCAACAACTGGAACAGCTCCGACACCCACGGTTGGTTCCTCCAGAAGGGGGCTACCAGGAGAAGCTTGAGTTCGCGCTCCCTGACTCGTCTGAGTACCTGTGGTAACAGAGCGACAGGAGGGAACGCGTAAAGTGGAAGGTCTGGCCACTCGTGAGCCAGAGCATCCGTGCTCCTCGTAAAATAAATTGGGCAGTGAGAATTGTCTTCGGAGGCAAAGAGGTCGACTCGTGCCCTGCCGAAGGTGTCCCAAATCCTCTGAACCACGAGGGGATGGAGCGTCCAGTTCTCTGACGAGACATTGCTCCTGGATAGCATGTCTGCCCCTTGGTTCAGTTTGCCCGGCACGTGCGATGCCCTGAGTGAGCGCAGGTTGCCCTGGGCCCAAATCAACAGGCGCTTTGCAAGAGCAAAAAGGCGCTCTGAGACAATCCCGCCTTGGTGATTCACATAAGACACCACGGAGCGGCTGTCTGAGCGCACCAGCACATGGTGCCCCTTCAATTCCGGCAGGAAAGCTTGGCAAGCACGGCACACTGCGAGCATCTCGAGGCAGTTGATGTGCAGCCCCGCCTCCTTCCTGGACCAGAGGCCGGAGGCCGGTTTGCCCTCGCACAGCGCCCCCCAACCTGTGTTGGAAGCGTCTGTCGAGACCACCTTCCTCCGGTGTGCCGCATCCAAACGCACCCCTTGGGCTAGCCAACGAGGGTCCCTCCAACGGGTCAGGGCTGCAACGCAGGCCCGAGTCACCGTCAAGCGGTGGCGCCCGTGGCGCCATGCCGCAATCGGAACTCTCTGCTTCAACCAGAACTGGATGGGTCGCATATAAAGCAGGCCCAGCCGAATTACCGGTGAAGCTGCCGCCATGAGGCCCAGAAGTCTCTGAAAGGCCTTGAGTGGGTACAAGAAGCCTTCCACAAAGGAGGCTGCGCGGCCCAGGATCGACTCTACCCGCTCTGCTGAGAGACTCGCGTTCATTCGCACCGAGTCGATTACTATCCCCAGGAACGAAATTCGCTGGCTGGGTAATAGCATGCTCTTGGCGAAATTGACCCTGAGTCCCAGACACTCCAGGTGGCTGAGAAGAAGGGTCCGATGCGATACCGAAACTGCCTCTGACTGGGCCAAAATGAGCCAGTCGTCGAGGTAGTTGAAAACGCGGACCCCCATCTGTCTCAGAGGGGAGAGTGCCGCGTCCATGCATCGCGTAAAAGTGCGGGGAGCTAGAGATAAACCAAACGGAAGGACCTTGTATTGATATGCCACACCCTCGAAGGCGAATCTCAGAAAGCGCCTGTGTTGGGGGGCAATTTGGATGTGAAAGTACGCGTCTTTCAGATCCAGGGACATAAACCAGTCCTCGGGGCGAATTTGCGCGAGGATCTGCTTTACGGTCACCATTCTGAACGGCCGCTTTACCAGAGCGCGGTTCAGAAGTCTGAGGTCCAAAATCGGTCGGAGACCGCCGTCTTTTTTGGGGACGAGGAAGTACCGGCTGTAAAAGCCTGACTCGCTTTGAGCTGGAGGAACAATCTCTATGGCCCCTTTTTCCAGCAAATTGGCCACTTCGGCGCGGAGAACCGGAGCGGTCTCGCCGCGCACACAAGTGGGGACCACACCCCGAAAGCGGGGGGGTCTGCGAGCAAACTGCAATATGTAACCTCCTCTTATTGTGCCCATCACCCAGTCTGACACCGCGGGGATGGCCTGCCAGGCCTCGGCCCGCTGGGACAGTGGCTGAATGAGGTTCATAGATTGGCCGCCTTTGGGGAGCGAATCTAAGATATGATTGAGAGAAAAATTGCTCTTTTTTTGAGGATGTAAAATTTTTATTTCCGCTATCACAGCGGTCGGACAGCCGGGCACCATGGGCCGGGCGGGAGCCGAAAACACACTTGCCTCTGCACCCGGCACTAAGCGGGGTGGTGAGAGGTTGGCGCAGAGCCGTTTTGGGGGTGGTCCGGCCGCGGCGGGACTTAACCCCTTCCTCTTGCCTGGGTGTTCAGGAAGACTTCTTAGGAGCGGGGTCCATGGCGATCTTGGGCCGGGGACCTGCACGCTGGGTAGGGAAGCGCCTTGCTGAGCGTGAGCGACTTCGCTCTCTTTGCGGGACCGGAACGGGGGCAGGAGCAGCGGGCTGCCGAGTCGGCTCTATTCTGGGGCGACTAGAGGCAGACGACGCGCTGGAACGCTTGGGGAGAAAGTGTCGCATTGCCTGGGACGACTTTTGAGCCTCAGAGAAGCGTTCAGCAAACCCCTCAACCGCTGGACCGAAGAGGCCACCTGGAGTGACAGGAGCGTCGAGGAACGGGATTTTATCCGGCTCCTTCATCTCCGTCAGGGTTAGCCAGAGATGGCGCTCCAGGACCACCAAGCTCGACATAGAGCGGCCGATGGCCTGGGCTGTGGCTTTGGTGGCGCGAAGGGCCAGGTCCGTCGCACTTCGCAAGTCAGCAAGGGAAGTGGCGTCGAGACCGGTTGCTTCTGACGCAAGCATTTTAGCTTGAAACACCTGCAGAACGGCCATGGAGTGCAGGGCCGAAGCGGCTTGGCCGGCGGCGGCGTAAGCGCGGCCAGCGAGCGCTGAAGTGGTTCTGCAGGGCTTGGAAGGGTGGTTTGCCTTAGCCTTCCAACCAATGGCCGATGGCGGGCAGAGATGTGCGGCCACGGGCTCATCCAGCGGAGGCAGGTGAACGTAGCCTTTCTCCTCGGCGCCGTCAATGGAGGAGAGCGCGGTAGAGGAGAAAGTCCGGACTCTAGCAGAGTACGGAGAGCGCCACGCCTTAGTGAGCTCATCATGAACTTCGGGGAAGAAGGGGGCAGAGCGTTGTTGGGGGGCCGGCCGGCGCCCCGGTAAAAACCACTCGTCCAACCTGCTTCGTGAGGGTTCCTCGGGGGGGGACCACTCAAGTCCGAGACAGCTTTAGACAGGACGCGAATGAGCTCCTCATCGGCCCTGTCTCTGGCGCTACGGGAAGATGACGGCGGCCGGGGGGCGGGGTCAGACTCAGAGCCCGCGAATTCCGCCGCGTCAGAGGCAACCAGTGAAATGCTGTCGTCGTCGTCGTCGTCTTCCTCCACGCCGAATTTAACCAGGTCGCTCGCAGCCGCTGAGGGACGCTGGTCAGCGCGGATGAAGGAGACGGGGTCAGAAGGGGGTGGCAAGGCTCGCGGGCACAAAGCCGGCGAGAGCTCATCCACAGACAAACGCGCAGCCACTCTTCCCCGCCGCTTCTTCCTCACAGGGCCCTGGGAGGATGTAAAGGGGAGGGAGGAGGGGGCGGGGTCGCGCTCTGAAAAGAGCGCTATCCGCGAGCGCAACGTAGAAATGCTGAGAGCCTCGCAATGCGGGCAATCAGCGGAGGAGAGAGCGGCGTCTGCGTGGGGCTTGCCGAGACAGAGCGCACACTCTTGATGGCGCAGCGGCTCGGAGCACGTAGTGCAACGACGGCGAGGCATTTAAAAATGCCGTTGGGATGCTCTTTTAGAAAGAGAAAATAAAGCTCAAAGCCGGAAGCGGCAGGGGAACGGCGAAAACCAATTCCAGCTGCTTAACGCTTAATCGACGGCGAGGCTCAGACGAGGAGTTCAGCGTTGAACAAATGCCAAGGCTGAAAGAAGAAAAATCTGAACTTGACGGCGAAACGGCCGCATTTATAGAGCCGGCATGCAAATAGCGCCAGCCGGCGAAGCGGCGCGGCCATTGGCCAGCTCGTTCCGCCGTCAGTCGATTGGTTTCTTCAGTTAACTTTGAGAAACCAATCAGCGTGCAGTTGCACTGCGTGATTGAAAAAAGGCTTCAGTCGAAGAGGAAAAAGGGGTTTTCCCATAGCGTCTTACGATGCAGTACGAGTGAAATATCGAAAGGGAACCTTATGCACAGGAAAATCTCATTCAGTCAATGGATGCAGCATGTGACGACATTGGAGTAGAAGCGATTCAAGGTTGGATTCGGCATGCTAAAGGATTCTTTCCCCGTTGTTTAGCAAGGGACAGGATTGCCTGTGACGTTGATGAGGTCCTGTGGCCTGACCATGCCCAGAGGCATGATGCTGAGGCAGAATGATTCCAAGACATTGCTTGCTATCGATCTGCTGCATTTTTTGTTTGTGACTACATTTATATGTGTGCAGGATTGTGCAAATACTTCATAATAAATACATTTTCCCCTGCTCTGCCCTGAGTGCAGTGTTTTGCATTTATCTGTGTAGTGTGTAATGACTGCTGTGTAGTGTTTATGCATTAGCTGGATGTGTGTGTTATCTGAAAACAGTGTTTGGTTTTGGGTAAAGATAACATAGTTCTGAATCAATTGTTTGATATAGCAAGACAAGTCAAAGGTTTTGACAGTGTAGCTTAAGTTTGGTGATTTGTGTTTAAGGTTTTGAGAAAATGAGAGAAACATTCAAAAAATGTGTTTTAGCAATTCAGAAATACTGTAATGTATATAGCGTTCTCCTGCGAGTTGTGAGACTTTTATTTTGAAGCCGGAGTGCTCACACTTAACAGACGGATGTGAGACGAACAGAGAAGAGAGCGGTTTGGCGGCAGCGAGGTCGGCGCAAACGGCGCACCCTCCAAAATATTTAGTGTTATGTTGTTATTCTTAGCACTTGGTTGATTAGGGCACAAGGTATGTCCTTAACTTGTGTTTTTACATAATGTTATTTATTTCTTTAACATGCTTATTGTTGTTCGGCAGAATAAATATCTTTTGAACCATCAGTCAGGAGTTCATTTGACCAAGTATGCTACAGAAAAATCTTTAGATATAAAAGAAAGGTTTGAGCTAGAAATGGAACGCCATTATTGAAGATGAACAATGGGAAGAAGCGTGTGCATGTCATGGGCGTGCATGGAGCAGGAAATGGGGGACACATTTGCAGGCACTGAAACAAAGAGAGTCTTTATTAACAAAAGGAGCAGGGCAAAAACACTCAGGTGAAAAACTGGAACGTAGAAAAAATGACGAGGCATGGGGAAACACAGCCCAAGGGGTTAAATCCAAAACATGAAAAAGCATGGGGAGAAATAAACAAACAAACTGAGACTCATGTTCCGGCTCTGAGGGAAAAACTCTCAACTCATGAGTCCTCTGTGGGAAATCAGGAAAGAGCGTAAATCATTGAATCACTACTGAAGCGAAAGGAAAACGAGGAACAGGTGAAAATAATAATAACGTGGGTGTGTCCTAAACAGATACTATGTAGGGAACACGCAGTGAGGACGACAAATGCAGAAGTGGGGTGCACCCTAAACGGGGAGTGACCTACTACTGAGGCGGCACGAAGTGTAGACTCAGAAACCTGGAAGTGCGGAGCGAGAAAACGGGGAAAGGTAATGCTAAACCAGAGACACATGAGGAGGAACAGACACAATGGGAAAGTGTACCCAAAAGACAGAACAAATACCCCCAGGTCAGTACTTCAGCAATCGTGGGCGTGGCACGGCCTGTGAGGGAGGCACGGCCGTGAGAGTTTACGGGGTCATAACATCCCACAAAGTCACACAAAAATAAATAAATGGTGTTGGAACTGCAAAGAAATACAAAACATTGTTAATGTTAACTTACTACTGGACCAATGTATTATACAATAGGTTTGACTCCAGATGGCGATATAGGAAAGAGGAAAGTTCAGTTAATTCATAACCTTATACACTGCAAAAAATCAGTGTCAGAAAATAAGAAAAAGAGGATAATAAGAAAAAAGGTACCAGAAAAAAAGGATAATAAGAAAAATGGTACCAGAATCAAGCAATATTATCTGCCAATATAGTGAGAAAATGTATCTTGTAAAGATCTCCTAAAACAAGAAAAAAAAGCTTTCCCTTTTTCCATGTTTTTAGCTTTAATATACTTAAAATAAGCAAAGTTGTCATGAATTTCTTAACTCGTAGTGGAGAGCATGAGAATTCTCTTAATTTAATTTCTTATTTCAGTTTAAGAAGATCTAATAATCAGCAATTTTTCTTAATGAGATAATTGTAGCCAACGTTTCTTAAAATTAGATTATTTATCTTACACAAGTCAAGTAAGCTATTCTTAAAATAAAAAAAACAAGATCTATTTTTTCTTTTTAAGATTTTCTGGCTTGTTAAGATTTCATTTTTTGCAGTATACTAGTGGCAAGATAAATAATAACCTTGTCTTGGCTCAAACCCTTCAATCTTGAGAGAGATTAAAGAAACTGTACTCAATGGAAAAGATAACAGCTAAACTTCATCTAAAAATTGATTTCTTTTTGGCCATTTGGGCTCCTGTCTGCTTACATTGGGTCAAAAGGATGAGGGAGGGAGAAAAAGCAAAGAGGGGGCAAGGGAAAGGTAACACGGGGAAGTGTACTTTGTTTATTGGTCTATTTTTGGTCTCTGGTGAGAATTTTCTCAGATGTGCTTCAGTTTTCATGTCACAGCTACAAAATTTGTGGAAATGCATCTCTACTTTAAAAACACAGAGAAGAGCAAACACTAAGTATAACTACAAAGACAGTTTGTGATTGGCCCAAGTTCAGTGCTAAATTTCAGCACCATTCTCATAGTATTACTATTAAAATCATCATCTTTACAGATCAAGAACAGTTTAAAAAGGACTTCTATCTCTAATGTGCCAGATCAAACGCTTAAATATATACATCTACTACTAATGTCATCTTAGGCTGCATTGCTCCATTATGCAGTGCAGTCCAACTTTATTTTTATTGCAGGAGAAAGACATATCTGCTGAGTAAATAAAAGACATAAAAAGAAACACAAATTTCCTCAACATAAAAACTGTCAGGTAAACAGCAGGGAATGTTTTAGTAAATAATGAAGAGATGTATTTCTGTTATTTTTGCAGATTATTTCATAATTACAATGTCATGAATAAGGATGTGTATGTATGTGAATGTAAAGAAAGTGAAAAATATATCATTAAAGCAGCAACATATTTGCGTACAACAACATGCATGTGTTGAAAAAACAAATACATTTATTATTATATAAACATATAGTACCACGAATATTATAATATTAACTACACTAATACTCTGTTTACTGTAACAATATGTCATGCATGGGCTGGATTTAGGTATGGGCGACATGCGCAGTTGCCCGGGGTGGCATCTTCTAGAGTGCTCAGGAAAAAAATCCATAACATTTGTTACATTTGTTACATTTGTACGTTCGGTTTTCTGTCGCCCTTCCACACATCCATCAGTGATATCATGTCACTGTGAGAGTCAGAATGGGCACCCTGCTAGTTTGTGGGCAGGGTTTGCTAGCTAGGAAGATCTCACAGAGCAGGGATAGGTTGACTTGAGGTCTCCTCACTGGATCGGGAAAATCTATAAAATAGCAGACTTGTACAGTAACCTACTAATGAAATTAGTACAGACAGTCACAACACAAAATGCTAACAGATAAACATAAAGAACTGAAATGCTATCAAATCAACATATATTTCTGTGATGTGTTAAATTACAAAAACAATAATGAAAAACTAGTGTGTACATCTGCATGTAACCTAATTACTTCTAGTTTAAAGTTTGTAGTTTAAGTGTCTATTTCATATTCTATTTATATATTGCATATTCTATGTGCCTTATTTGTCATTGTCCTTTGTACTGTAAAAAAACTGGAGCCAGGTGTCATGGCGCGGTAGGAACTGGAGCAGAGGACACATTTGCAGATGGTAAATGAACAGTTCATTTAGGAGGAAGCAGGCAGGGTCAGACACAGGTAGGGTGAAAAAACGAGGGAAAAACACGGGAGAAGTGGGGCAACGAAACCAGGGCAAAAACAGGCAGACAAACCAGGGAAAAAATACACGAACCAAAACAAGGCAAAAATGAAAGTACCAAAATAACCAGAAGCTCATGCTCCCAGCTCATGACACTCTAAAAAGGGGAATCCTCCATGGGCAAGCAGAAAGAGCGTTAAACTGAAGCTCTAAATCCCACGAGGCAAAAAACAGGCAATCCAGACTCTGAAGAATAGCAGCAGTCTGACCGGACGGGGATTAACTGGGAGACACGAGCCTGGGGAAAAACACAGGAGAACCAGCATGATCGATAAATGCAAGAACAATAACAAAACGTAACACAATCCAAACGCACGCATAAATATGTAGGCGAGAGACACAGGGAGAGCCGGGTCAAACTGGTTTAACCAAACTAATGAGTGAGAGCACCAATCCCAAACCGAAAGTAAACGAGGTGCAGGTGAATGTAATAATAATACGGAGGTGTTCTTAACAGACACTAACCTACTAGGTAGGGAGCACTCAGTGCAGACAACAAATGCGAAAGTGGGATGCTATTATGTTTCATATAAATCACTTCTCTAGACACCACAGAGTCACGCCGACACATGCCTGCTTATCACAGAGCAGAGTATAGAACAACTCATTCTTTATTTCCTCTTAGACAACTCTCTAGAGCGCACCACATATCAGTCACTTGGTGCCACCTACTGGTTACTACTGGCATTGTACAACATGCAGTTTAATATGACTTTTAACAACATACATAACATATCTCCTCCCTGCTAAGATAGAATGTCAACAATACAAGGATTTTTTTATTTTATTTTTTCAAATGATAAATATATTTCAGAACTCTGAAAAACAATATGTCTCCACACTCAAACAGTCATACAGTTGTGGTCTAGTGATCCTCACTGTTACCTGAGTGTGCTCAGTGTGTGGGGATTCTGTGGACTGGGGTGTTTTCGGTTGTTCAGTCCTCTTCAGAACTTGATCCTTCCTTCCCTGGTGTGATGGACTAAGGTGATGTGTGGTACCACTATCACTCTGAGTTAGTGATACCGGGGGGTCCACAGGAGGGTTCACTGCCGCCTGCTGGAGCCCTGGATCGGGCCGTGTCAGCATCTGGTCCACATGGCATTTCCACACCCCTTGTTCCACATTCACTCTGTACGACACTGGTCCAGTCTTTTCCCTAACAACACCTTGGGTCCACTTCTCCTCCTCCTTCCTATAATCACGCACAAGGACAGGCTCTCCAACATCATACTGTCTGTCCTTGGAGCGTTGTTGGCAGCGTTCTTGTTGAGCATCTTGTGACCTGTGCACTACATCAGCCACACTGGGTTTCAGAAAATCCAGCTGTGATCGCAGCCTGCGTCCAAGAAACAACATAGCAGGTGTCTCCTTCGTTGTTGCATGAGGGTTATTGTGGTATGTTAACAGAAATGCATCCAGGAATTGTTGCACCAGGGCTGTGCCTCTAGAAGATTTTAAGGAATGTTTGAACATCTGCACAAAATGCTCGGCCAAACCATTGGTGGCAGGATGATACGGTGCTGAGCAGATGTGTTTCACTCCATTGGACTTCAAGAAGGCACTGAACTCTTCAGAACAGAACTGAGATCCGTTGTCGCTCACAAGTATGTGTGGAATCCATAGTGACTAAAAAGGCTCCTGAGCACTTGTATGGCCTTACTGGCTGTGGCGTTGTCCATGATATGCACCTCAGGCCACTTGGAATGTGCGTCCATCACGACCAGGTACATATGTCCTTCAAATGAACCTGCAAATTCCACATGTATCCTTTCCCAAGGACTGGAGGGCCACTTCCAAGGGTGTAAAGGTGCTCTTTCTGTATCCCCAGGCAGGAGTGGCAGGATTTAGCCAGTAGCTCAATTTGAGAGTCAATGCCGGGCCACCTAACATAACTGCATGCCAAACTCTTCATGCAAACTATACCTGGATGCTGTATGGAGCTCTTTTAGAATCTGGGGGCGCAATTTTGGTGGAATAATCACTCTCACACCCACATGAGGCACCCCAGCTGTGAGATCCCCACCACCCCAACATTGTGAGATCATGTTGGCACAGCAGGTAGGGCGCCAGCTCTTCATCAGCATCCCTTGCAGCTGGAAAATGCCCCATGGTGACCATTTCCACAACACGCGATAAAATGGGTTCAGACATGGCGTGCCATCTGATTTTGGTGTTACTGACTGGTAGGGTGTCTAACTGAGACATATAAAATACATCTACTGCGCTTAGCTTCTCTTTGTGAGCATGGGGAAGTGGTAAGCGTGAAAGGCCGTCAGCATTTGCATGTAATGCACCTTTGCAATATTGAATGGTGTAGTCATGCACAGACAGGAGGAGTGCCCAAAGCTGCATTCGGGCTGCAGCCATTGATGGCGTACTTTTTGATGGGCTCAAGATGGAGGTCAATGGGTGATGGTCCATGAGCAGAGTGAACTTGTTGCTATAGAGGTACTAGTGAAACTTGCATACTCCAAAAACTATCGCTAGTGCCTCCCTCTCAATCTGGGCATAATTTTGTTCTCCTTTGCTAAGAGTTCATGATGCATAAGCTATCGGTTTTTCTTTGCCATCACACATAATGTGCGAGAGCACAGCACCGACCCCATAAGGTGAAGCATCGCAAGCGAGTCGAAGGGGCAGTTCTGGATAATGGGTCAATACCTCCTGCGAAACTAGGAGTGATTTGGCTTTCTGATAAGCAGACTCACAGGCTGATGTCCACTGCCATTGCTTCTCCTTATTTAGCAGTTGAAACGTGAAATGTCCATAGTAGTTTAACATTCCGAGAAAAGAACGTAATTGACTGACATCTCGTGGTGCTGGGGCTTCCACAATGGGCCGCACCTTTTCTGGTGATTTGTGAAGCCCTGCCACATCAATTATGTGACCCAAGTATTCCACGGACTCCTGGAAGAACATGCACTTCTCTTGCTTGAGATGCAGGTCGTACTCCTCTAGCCTGCCCAGGACGATATTTGAGCTGGGTCTGCTCATCAGGGCCACTCACAAGAAAGTTGTCACGGTAACAGTAAGTATACGGCAGTCTGAGCAGCACTTGGTCCATTGCCTTCTGAAATAAGGTTACACCAAAAGGTAAGTGATTAAAACAGAATAGCCCTTTTTTGCGTTGAGATAGTCAGCAGCTCCCTAGACTTCTCTTCCACCTCCATCTGTAAATAGGCATTTGACAAGTCTAACTTACTGAAGCGTTGACCACCAGCTAGAGAGGCAAAAAGGTCCTCAATGCGTGGAATAGGGTACTTATCCACACAGAGAGCTGGGTTGAGCGTGACCTTGAAATCCCCACAAAGTCTTATCGTGCCATCCTTTTTGCTTATGGGCACTATGGGTGTGTCCCAGTCATTGTGTTCCACTGGTGATATCACCCCATGCTCTGTCAGGCATTTTAGCTCGGCCTCTACTTGAGGTTGAAGAGCATAAGGCACATTCCATGGTTGACAGAATTTGGGTACACTGTTGGGTCTGAGAGTCAATCTGGCTTTAATTCCCTTCATTGTGCCTAGCTTTGTAGAAAAAACAGCTGAGTGTCTCTTTAACACAGACTCCAAGCTCTCTTTTGTGTTTTGCTCAAAGGCATCCACCATCTACCAAACTGCGGAGTAGTTTGTAAGTTTTAGGTCCCATTATGCTAAACAACACAGGCAATTTCTTTGTGGTCGCAATGTCATTAGCCAGGATGTAATGTTCAAAACGTTCAACATACGTTGTCCATAGCTCACCAATGTCCACCAGAATCCATCTGTCCTATTACTCCAGCCATGTTGTCGGCACCTTGCACTCCATGTTACACCAGCTCACTAGCCAGCTACTTCACAGCATGGTCGGTCCTTCTCATCAACTCAACCAACACCTGCAGTTCCCACGCAGATGATAAGGGTTCCGTTCTACACACTAGTCGCCAATTTATATTGTGTTTCATGTAAATCACTTCTCTAGACACAAGAGAGTCATGCCGACACATGCCTGCTTGTCACAGAGTGGAGCATAGAACAACTCACTCTTTATTTCCTCTTAGACAACTCTTTAGAGTGCATCACATATCAGTCACTTGGTGCCACCTACCGGTTACTACTGGCATTGTACAACATGCAGTTTAATATGACTTTTAACAACATAAATGACATATCTGCTCTAAATGGGGAGTGACTACTACCGGGGGTGGCACAAATGAAGACACAGAAACATGGAAGTGGGGAGCAAGCTAACAGGGAAAGCTAAGGCTAACCATAGACACACAAGGTGGACTAGACACAACAAGAATGGCACCAAAAGTGAACCCAGAGGACAGAACAAATAACCCCAGGTCAGAACTCCGGCCGGCGAGGGGGATGCAGCCGTGCCACCGGGATGTCTCATCTCTCTGTATATTTGTACAGCATATAGCAGAGATGACAATAAAGTTTACTTTGACTTTGACTTGACTATTTATTTAGCTGACTAAGGCAAGAGAGGCATCAAATGAATGACTTTGCCTGACACTGTAACAGAAAGCTTTTTTGGGATATCACGAAGGGGCAGCTAAAATTTGTGATTAACTGCAGCAGGCTGTGGATTATTATTATTATTATTTTTATTTACTTATTTATTTATTTTCCTCTGACAATGCGCATTGTTCAGCTTAAACCATAAGTCACAGAAGGCTGAAATTTTCAGGAAACATAGGAAAGGTGTGAAATTTGCCATAGGTCAAAAACATAGCAACTAGTTGATAGTTGTGGCTATAGCAATTTTTAAAGTGTTTTGGCCACTAAGGAATGCTACAGAAACGTATGCAGTTTGATTCAGTGAGTCTCCAATACACACAATATGTGGTGACGTCACATTTGCCAGATCGTCCGGGGGGTTTCCATGAAGCAGAAGGTAAAGCCTCTTATTTCAGTAAATCTGGCTTATGTTTTGCCTAGTTGGCTTTGTCTCAAAGAATGTCTGACATGTGGGAAGAGATATTTGCCAGATCGTCCAGGATTTCATTCTACACCCGCCAACTTTGACTCACCTTCGAATACCCTGACAGCTAGGTGGAGACTGACTCAAGGCTGTACCGTCTCCGCAGGGTGGGTCGTCCATGACCACCTAGGGAGATGCTGCGCTCCGGACGGCCTACTACGAGGGGCTGGCTTCCCAGATTATGGATGAACTCGCCGGATGGGAGCTCCCAGCTCTGCTGGAGGGACTAATCCAACTTCCCCTGTGCATCGACCAACATGTTGCCGTCCGAACCGGATTCTGCAATGAGGGCTGCCCTGTTCTGAACTCTGCCTGTGGGCACCGGCTGGGATGTGCTCTAAAGAGTCTGAGGCCCCTGATGTCGACATGGAGGCCATCCCTACACCTTACCATGACCTGGCAGTGGTCTTGTGTAAACAGTGTGCCATCAAGCTACCACCTCACCACCCTTACAACCTGGTGATAGACCTCCAGCCTGGCATGATGCCTTCCAATAGTTCATCAATGATGTTTTGCGGGACATGCTAGGTTATTGGGCCTTCATCTACCTCAATGACATCCTAACCTACTCACGTACCCTAGAAGAACATATTTAGCACATCAAGGTGGTCCTCAAGAGACTGCTCATTCACCAACTGTACTGCAAGTTGGAGAAATGCACTTTTCACAAGCATTCCACCACGTTCCTGGGTTTGTCATCTTGTCCCAGGGCATGGACACTCAGAAGCTGGAGGCAGTGCGTCATTGGCCTCTACACAAGACCTTGAAGCAGCTGCAACAGTTTCTAGGGTTTGCAAACTTCTACCACCATTTCATCCGGGGCTTCAGTACGGTTGCCACTCCCCTTACTGCCCTGACTCGATCTTCACCTCACCAATTTATCATCACTCCCAATGCTAATGACGCCTTTCATCAACTCTGTCATCGCTTCACCACGGCACCAATCCTCCTTCACCCAGATCCCACCAAGCTGTTCATTGTAGAAATAGCCACTTCGGATGTGGGCACTGGAGCAGTCCTGTCACAGTGAGGTCCAGACCAGAAACTACATCATTGCAGTTTCTTCTCCAAGAAGTTCGACCCCACTCAGCAACGATGTGGTGTAGGGGACCGTGAGTTGTTGGCTATCAAGTGGGCTTTGGAAGAATGGCTGAACCATTTACGGTCTGGACGGATCATCAAAACCTGATCACTATCCAAAACACCAAGCAGCTTAACCCACGACAGGCCCGGTGGGTGCTTTTCTTTGAACAGTTTGACTTCCACCTGTCCAAGAGCACCAAAGCAGACACGCTCTTCCATCAACATGAAGCTGACGCTCCCTGGGTGGACCCCGCAACAGGTGTGCCACCGGGACATCTCTACACGCCAGCTCCCCTCCAACCTGACGTCCAGGAGTCCAACAGACTTCCCAGTTCATCCGCCATGCCTTCTGGTGGCCTTCCATGGCCAGGGATGTCAGGGAATTCGTCCAGGCATGCCCAGTGTGTGCCCGGGTGAAGGACTCTAATCAACCTACCCCGGGGGAACTTCCACTGCTTCCGGTCCCCCCGACGGCCCTGGTCACACATTGCCACGGACCTGCCAGAATCAGATGGAAAAAACACCAACCTCACCATCGTAGACTGGTTCTCAAAGGCTGTGCACCTGGTGGCCCTGTCTGGACTCCCATCAGCTAAGACCACAGTGGAGCTGATATTAGAGCACATAGTCTATCAGGAACCTCTGCCTCCACACAGACTCTACAAAGCTCACCTCCCACTACATTGGACCCTACCGCATCACTCACCAGATCAAGCCTGTCACCTACCGGCTCCAGCTGCCTGCAGTGCTCCAGATCCATCCAGTATTCCACCCATGCCAACTCAAACCCTTCATCACTTCACCTATGTTGAAGTTTCAGCGTCAACTGTGAGTACTCCCTCATCCTGATACTCTGGTGGTAGCTGTTATTGTAGGAAGCTACCAAATCAACCAACATGTCAATATATGTGACCCGATCTGCTGTAATGAGTCGGAAGTCGGCGTCCTATTGATTTAGATACGGGCCGATTATGTTGAAAAACATCACAAAAATATCGATTTATCTTTTTTGGAGGCCAGATTAATTTTGAAGACCTTTTCTTTCATATAACACCAAAAAAGAAAATCGATATTTTTGATGTTTGTCAACATAATCGGCCCATATCTAAATAAACAGAACGCCGACTTCCGACTCATTACGGCAGATTGGGTCACATATTGCTTAGAATTGACCGCTGTTAAATACCTTTCTACCTTTATTAGTTCTATTGAAGCGCTCAACCACACAAGAGTTGAAAAACTCTTTTCCATGATCAGACTGTAACTTTTGAGAGACACGCCCTTCCTTCAGAATAGATTCGAATACTGTAGCCACCTCGGCACCCATCTTACTTTTTAAAACACGTGCCCACACGTATTTGCTAAATACATCTATACAGGTCTACATGTATTTGTAGTTGTCATTCTCCTTTGCATACATAGTCATATCCACCTGATCGACCTGAAACTGTTTGTCTATACCATACACAATCACCTTATTCCTACTGTAGTTAACACGTATGGGTTTGTGAAGTGTGTAGGCATCCTCACGAGAAAACCACTCGATGACTTGATTGTCTGATAAACATTGCCCTGACTCTTTAAACACTGCCGCTTTTAATCTTGTTTTACCACCAAAAGACCCCTCATTAGAGAGCATATAGTAAACAGACTTTAGAAGGTCCGCCATGGCACAGAACTCGCAAATAATGATTTAGATTGTTTTGATTTTACTGTATTTATTTTCTTTACAAACATGTAAATACAAAAACTACAAAGAGTCATCATCCAAATTTCACAAAAGAAGACCCACAAATTAAACCACACTTCAAAAAAAAATTTCTGACTAGCGTCACAGCAAACAAAGTTTGTTCAAATGTTGGATAGACACCACATACTCGGGGGAATATTCATACACATTGTCATTAAACATATTACCCAACATGTCTGTTAGTATACATCACACATCACATCACACATTGTTCAGCACTCTTTTCGTTTATCACAGTTTTACCACAACAACAGCCCATATCTCACAAAGGCCAGTAGCGTTTTTTTAGATGTTTCATCAGGGTGTCATAAATAAATTGTGCACTGCTTGTCACCCTGTATAAGAATAACTTCCAGTCAATGTGCCCTTCGTCTTCGAGCATGCTGACAACAGCCTCCATGCCGGCAATGGTCTTTTGAAAGCCCAAATTCATACCGTATGCATCCAAGACATGGGTAATAACACACCTGAACAATCTTTTGAAAAGCCTCTTTTTTTATGTCTTCTACGTTCGCACTGAAACGTATGGTTGAAGCACCTCAAGGCAGGGGTGTTGGAGCTGACTGGGGTGGTCGACTTGACATCTGTTGCACTCTTCACGACGTTTTTCACCGATGACTCAGTCTTTTGCTCACTGGAAACATCCATATGCAGCATACGTTCACACAAAAAATCAACACTGTTGTGCGCCTCAGCCATCACAACTTCGTCAACTAGCAGCATAGCCATTGTTGAATCATCAGTCTCTGTGATCGTTGAGACCCCTAGGCCTCTAATGTTTATAGACGATGGGTGGGGATTCCAGATGCTCCGCCCCACATTTACATGCCGGATCCGGGACGTTTGTCTGAAGAGGTTGCACCTTGATATCACGGAATCTGTCCAAAAGGTCGCACCATTTGAACAACCTGTCTATCTTCTTGAAAACCTCGTGTAATATAGGTACATCCTTCCAGGGATACATCACTTTCAGGTCTTTCAGGACTCTCTCGACATCAATTTCCTCACTATCCCTCACAATTGCGTATTCACCACTACACATGTAAATGTAATCCTCAGGAGCCTGCTCAAGACGATTAGCAAATATGTAGTAACACCTTTAAAGCAAAACATTGTCCCACACAGCGCTGTAGACATTATCCAGACCTGGAACTTGAAGGTCTTGCCATACTTTATTCCTGAACAATTTCCAATCTTCGACGCCGAATGATATGTATACTTCACCATCGGTAACTGTTGTTATATGAATCTACAGTGTATAATTTCACACAGCGCTGGTCTTTGTCAAAAACATATCCACCAACATGTCCGTCGGATGAGCTCCATTCATATTCCACAGTATAAGGTATATTTTGAGTGTATGATCAAGACAAAGAGAATCATAAATCAAGATAGGAAAATATACCATAAATCAAGACATGTTTGACCTCTGTCAGTCATAGGGTCATAAATCAGGGGGTCATAAATCACTTTGATTGACAGTTTTGGCAGAAAGTGTAGGATACAACTACTTTTGTGGCACTGGCTGTCTTCATTTGCTCTAAATTACTCCAGAGCCTACTACCCGTTTTGGATGTAAAAGACAACTCTAAGACCATAATTGTAGGCTGAATACCACATGTAGCCAAATTGTCTCTCTTTCTACTTCTAGTTTAAAGTGTATATTTTTTATATTCTATTTATATATTGTTTATTCTATGTGCCTTATTTGTTTTTTGTCCCTTGTTCTTTGCACTGTTAAAAGCTGGAGCCATGTTGTCTCGTCTCTACTTGTACAGTATATAGCAGAGATGACAGTAAAGTTTACTTTGACTTTGGCATGATGCAACAGAGTTTACCTGAATATTATCTGTAAACAAGTGGTGTCATAGTGTTTGACGGTTCCTGAATTTGTCTGGATTGGTTGACCTTGATATAGTAAAGATTGACAGACCTTGATATCTTCTTAACTAATTAAGTGGATATGTGGAGTATAACAACAGTCAAATATGACCCATGTTAACTGGAAACCTTTACAGGTGAATACCTCAGGATTCTTATTGAGAGTATGCTAAGCGTGTACAAAGCTATCACCAAAGAATATAAAATATAAAACTTATTCTGATTTGTTAAACAATATCCTCAATAGTTTTGGTGGCTATATAAAAATAACAATAAAGAAAAAACATGAATTACTTGTTGAAGGACAGTCTGCATTTGTACCTGACGCCCCCTACTTTGAAAGTCCTCTGCCTTTATAGAGAACAAAGAACTCATCCTCACGTTACCTATTACATGCCATGGGAAAGATTGAACACAGATGTCAAAGAGTCTGTGCTCTGCCCAAAAGCACTTTTTATATGCACACAAATTTATCACAGCCGCAAGTGTTTGATGTGGGGGTAAGAGCTATGCATCATATCATTGACATACTGCAGCACTTTGAAGTTGAACCTCAGTGATCCTGATATGCTTTAAGGCATATCTGATAAAGTCACTGATTCACATGGTTGATTTATCTTGTATTTTGATAAATTTTGCTTTGAATTGTTTGCATACGTATATAGACAGGTTCTAGCAGTAGTGGTCTGAATATGCAGTAAAGCAGACTGAATATGATCTTAGATATGGTTAGTACAAAATTTCAAGTAACTTGTTAATAATGTAAAGACTTATGTGTATAATTTCTATGTAAAATAAAGGCAACCTGAACTGTAAGCAAATATATATACATTAATGTGTTGAAACTTTATTCAAAGCTATGGTTTATCAAGGAGAATCTGATCCCTGAAGTGCCACTTTCTCCGTTTAAAGTAGTTTTGCATGAAAGACCTGTTTGACTTTTATTAAACTTGTATTTTGTATGTTTATAAATTTTATGTTAATAGTCATAAAGTCAATAAATATATGTGTAACCTTTCATGGAGTTTTTATGTGAGTGATCTATTAGCAACATATAAACCTACAATAATCAAAATCTTTTATTTAAAACCAACATTGTGCCTTTTGCATAGAAAAATACTTATTTATTGATAAATATGCATTATTATGAAGTGCAAAATTATATCACACAACAGATTTTTTTGTACTACAGCAAAATTATAATGTATTGCATGGAAAATATTGTCGAATTACAAATCTGTATTACAAAGCAAAAAAAAAAGCTTTTAGTTGATTCTAATAGTATGTACTCTAGAAGCTGATTTTCTTTGACTGGTAAAGAAAATTAGGTCCGAGGTCCTACTACTCCAGTAATTTGACGTAATGCAAATGTTTTAAAGAAAAGCTTTCAGATATTTAAAGTTGATTTAATAACCATAGCCTCAACACCAGGCAGCCAATTAAGAGTCTTGCCTTGGACTAGGAGACATGCTCAGTAGATGTGTGTAGGATATATGGAACTTTGTGTGCCTCATGGTGAGTCAGAAGACAGTTAAGGCCTCAACACTGCTGGAGACCGCAGCATGCTGATAAGTCAATGTTTCCTCAGGTAATGAGCCTCCTTCTCTCTCTGGTTCTTTCAGTCTGCGTCATAACCTGAAATTTCTCTATATAATTTATCTATATTTCTCTATATCGCTATATTTACATTTTACATCTCTTAATCGCCCTGACGTTCAATTTCAGTTTTCTGAAATTTACACTAGCTTTAAAGCCTTCAGCTCCTTTTGCAAGTTTTCCCTGTTAAAAGTGCACAGTAACATAACCGGGAAAGGCAACTAAGCAGGTACAATAACTGATAAAAGAAGTCTTCCTTTGGAGCCTGAAAAACTGCCCACCAGAATGGCCCAACAAAAAGCATTCAGAGAAAAACACAGGCTCGCTTCAAAGGACTTTGTCAAGTAGGATTACATCAAACACAGATCAAATAAACTACATGCCCAGAAGATTCTGCGAGGCTGCTGTAACTTGGCAGCCCTGGGGAGAACAATAAACATATGTCGCCCTGTTAGGTGCTGGTGTGTTGGAAACTGTAAAACAACAAAAATGTGGACTGTTTGTTACACCCTGAACACATATTCCTAGCTTGCATACTGTGCAAGCCATATAACACACCACCTAGTTTCACACCACCTTATTCATTTAACTGATAATCACTAAGGCAAACCAGGCTGGTTGTGGCATGCAATATTAAAACAATGTTAGTGCCACAAAAAGAAAAAAAGAAAAATTGACAGGGGAAAAAGTGTTTTTTTGCAAAGTAAGCAATGTAAGTAGATTTAAAGTCTACAAACATTTAGTCAAAGAGCAATACAATTGTCAACACATTTCACCAAATTTCATGTAGACATGAGGCTTTATTTGTTTCATGGGGGGAAAAAACATTGACTTCTTATCATGATTTATTAGGGGGCCATGCAGTGGAACACTGCGTGGAACCCTATTGGAATCGTGCTGATTTGTTTTGTTTTTTTTTCTTCTGCCTTAAAACGCGTTGTGGAGAAAAAACTACAGCTTGGAAATTTGGCAGGTAGGTCCCGCACCCCACCCACTACTCAGGCAAAAAAAAATTGCACCAACATAAGCTATTTTGCGTTTTTCCAAAAAAAATTGCATTTTGCCTAATACCTTTTGAACCGTAGCTCTGATTCTCAAAAATCTTATATCATCTTATTCCTTGGGTCAAGACGAATCTTTTAGACCCTCACATCTATTTCTGCCATATTTGATTTTTCGCTAATTTGCATAATATGCAAAACCATCTCTTACGAACTAGTCCCTGGATTTTTGTCCAATCTGCATGCAACTGGTATCGTTTGAATCCCTAGACACTCTTCTTAATTATTATCGAGCACATTTTTAGTTTAGGCCTTCATATTTCTGTAATATGCAAATAAATGTGGTCGGCTTGGCATAGGACTGCAACACCACACGCCGAGTGTCATAGAAATCCGGCTCTGGGTGGGCTACAGCTTTGAAATTTGGCAGGTAGGTCCGGGACCCCACCCTCTACTCAGGCGGAAAAAATTGCGCCACTCTGCCAGTGGGTGGCCGTATAATAAGCTATTTTGCGTTTTGCCTAATGAGTTTTGAACCGTAGCACCCTAGATAAAAGGATGAAACGTGTCATTTTTCAACGTCTGTCCACTTCGATTCGTTCAAAACCAGGGGTGGAATTAGCGAATTACAAATACTCACGTTACTGTAATAAAGTAGATTTTTTGGGTACTTGTACTTTTATGAGTAGTTTTTCAACTGTGTAATTTTACTCATACTTCAGTACAATTTACACCATGTAATCTACTTCGCTACTTATAAAATCAAAAATCGCTACTGAGTATGCCCATAATTTGAATTAATATTCAAACCTTTCATCTGCACCTTTGCAGCCTATAAGGCTGTGCAATCGCGACCGCGCCAATAACTCTATGACGTAAGCAAAGAATAAACTCCGCTACAGCAGCAGGCACACGTGTCTGGAGGTACTACACAGTGGAGTACAAACTAATTTATGGACTGAAGATTTGGAGACAAAGAAGCCAAAATGGAGACAGAAGACAACACTGTCAACTGTGAAAATGATGGAGAAAAGACGGAGGACGAGTGCCCGTGGCCGTACCTGGAGGAATTTTTCATGTATAGAGGAAGAACCTCTCTCTTAAGCTGAACACAGCTCTGCCTGCATCTGCTGCATGTGAACGACCTTTTAGCTGTGCTGGTCTACTCTTCACAGTCAAACGAAGCCGGATAGACTCTGTTAATTTAGAAAACCAGCTCTTGCTGAAACTGAAGAAAAGGTTTAGAAAGTGAAGTGTGACAAAAATGCTATTATGTCTAAGAGTTTAAGACACTTACCTGCCTGTTGTTTGCAGTGTACTGGGAAAGGTTTAAACTGTTCTATGCATATTCAAAAACTTTGTCATTCTTTTAACAAACAAAATTCCTGCTTTATATTTACATTTATTTACAAAACAAATTGCCTTTCTATACCTTGTTCATCTGAGAAATATGCTTTGAACGTAGATATTTTATACTGGTGAATCGAATCGAATGCCTGCTATTGATGACGCAATAACACATCCATCGGTTAAAAACATAATTAATACTCTGAGTAGTTTTTGAGAAGAGTACTTTGTACTTTTACTCAAGTATTTTTTTTAACGCCAGTACTTTTACTTGTAATTGCGTACTCTTTCCACCTCTGTCAAAAACTGATAAAGCTGCAAACTGCATGGCCCCCGTAATCACTGCTTGCAGTTATATTTAATTATAACATTCTTAACAAAAGTACACAGGGGCAAAATAGGGGATGGCACAAAGTGTTTCCAGATTATACCCGACAAGTGTCTGTTGGAATTCTATCACAAAATAACGGCAAATAATAAGCCATAGTTATGTTAATCACATCGTGTAGAGAAGCTGCCTGTTCCTGATGTTCTCCTGCAGGTGATAGCTTCACATACTTTACACACACACATGCAGGCCAGGCCTACCATTACAGTTTCCATAAGCATGCTCTCAGGGTTCTACCACAGGATGTTTAAAAGCAGTTTCATAGGGCACAAAGCTGTTTATTTAACATTCAGATTACAACAAAAGAACTGTATCCAATAAAAAACCAAAAGAGGGTTCCTGTCCTTCAGCACTATAGATGGAAGCTGATGACCTTTAAACTATGTGGTAGTTAATCCTGCCATCTAGTGGCAGGTCTGCACTTTACACTTCATGAAAGAATGAACAAAAGAATACATTGAGAGAATGAAATCTTAATTTATTTGAATTCATGTTCATTTGCAAGCCCTTAAGGAACAGTATAAACAAGAGAAAACAACCCTTAAGTGTGCATAAAATCTCATTTAGGCCTAAAGCCACAATCAGCAGTTCATGTAATGCCAGAGAGTGCCATGTATTTTAAAAATCCCTGATTGTGGCTTTAGGTCATTGAGATTTAAATTAAACAGAATGGGTTCTTAATTTAAGCACACATTACAACACAATTTGAAACTACATTAGTGAACATGTTTTGAGGCTTGGCAGCAATACATTTAACCAAGTAAAGTTGCCTAGTTTTTGCATTTATTTGTGCAAATACTGCAAAGGTCTTGAAAAATAGTGGGTAAACACTTTCCGTATCTATATTTCGTATTTGGATTGCATATTAAAAGACACCCACAGAATATTCTCATAGGCATACATTAGAATCCTCTCACGATGACAAGTCTAAGGCTAAAAACATCAGATGCAATGTATTGTTACATATATTTAGGGAGAAAAACTAAATGGGGATCAGAAGAAATTACGAGTTCCACTCTTGCCCTGTATTCAAGCACACTATTCATAAGAAGACACAGTCAATTAGGTCAAACACTGGTTAAAAAATATGCTATATGGTAATCCACATTCCTATGACCTGGTATATTGTCAGTAATATACTGGACACACCAGTGCACTTCACTTTGACTTTATGGATAGCCATTCTTTGCCCTATTCTTTCATAAAGCATCAGAACCACTTGAAGCTCATCTACAGGAAACAGCTATAGATTTATACACATTGGTTGGATCATAACCTGCAAGCCATTTTAATTATTACTTGAACAGTGAATGATCCAAGTATGAATTATGTTGTCCATGCATGCACTGTCATTTGCATATAAAAGTCTGACCAAGAGTCACTTAGGCCTGCATCAAAGAAAAGAAATTAAATATAAAAAAGTTGCCTTAAAGGCCAGATAAAGGGAACCCAGAGCTTATACCATATACTGGACAAACTCAATGAAAAAAAATTATTGCTGTTCACATAAAGCTCCCAAGTGTGCACTGATCTTCAGTCATTCTGACAAAGATTGTGACTATGTTATGTGAGGTGATGGCTGAGGTCTAATGAACAGTCCTCTTTGAGAAATTATTTATATGATTGTTCTCTATGAACAAAGATTTGAGCATGAGTGCTAACACTTCAACCCACTTGTCATTAAAGATCATGCTGCCCTAAAATGCACCTGTATTCCAGCTTTGATCACATTGTGTGGCTGACAGGATAAGCCAGATTTTTATAATAAATAAGGACATAAGGACGTATAATACATAAGGACGTCCTCTTTAACTAAGCGCAAGTATCTGTCCTGTTTTTAGAGTAGCCACCACGATGCTGTTTTCTTTTCCTGGAAAAAAAAAAACAATCCAAGAAAAAGAATATTGCAAGTATTGACCAGGGATCTAGAGAGAAATCCACCGGTTCCTGCTCTGCGTGATCTCCATGATGTGATTACATGACTAGTCCAGGGGAGTGAACTTAGGGTCTCGGGATTTTGAGTTTTGTTGGCTCCTTGAGCTGTGGCTGCGCCTTGGACCTGATAAAGTAGGAGAAGCAGAAGCATGGGCCATGTTGTGGGCTTGTGTGCTGTTCCGTTTCCCTTTGCTTCTGTGTTGAGAGTGATGCCTGTGGGATGATGTGGATGCCGATCGGCCTCTGGCAACCATAGGTCGTTCTAGCACAGGGGAGGGAGTGACACTAGCTGCAGGAGGTTCCAGGGCTGGGGGCATGGAGTGGGACTTGGCTTGAGGGCAGTTACTGGAGAGGAGAGGGGAGCGAGTGGAAGTCTCCAGCAGACCTTTAGTATTCTGGACACACTTGCAGAGTGAAAAAGGAAGATTGGAGAAACAGGAAAAAAGGGGTAATGAATTAAAAGAAAGATGGAAGGGTAAAAGAGAGGCCAATGAGAGGAGTAAGGGCACAAGAAAGACAAAAAGACAAGAGACGAACATTTATAAGGTGTCATCCAAAATACAGGCGGGAATTAATGCAAGAACAGAGTAAGGCTCAAGCGTGTCAAATAAGCAGGGTGTACGTTTCAGCCAGCAGAAGCACTGGGAAGAAAAATCATGCAGG
Source organism: Distichodus sexfasciatus (assembly GCA_032718565.1). Taxonomy (NCBI): domain Eukaryota; kingdom Metazoa; phylum Chordata; class Actinopteri; order Characiformes; family Distichodontidae; genus Distichodus; species Distichodus sexfasciatus. The sequence goes on from JAVGVS010000082.1 coordinate 1,502,851, forward strand.
TTATGAAAAGCAAACTCATTCTTTACTCTCACATGAACCATTTTCATCAAATTGCCATTTTATCATCACTTTTTCATCATATACTATTCTTACAACAACAAAAAAAAAACAACAACAAATGTATAATTACTGGAATTAACAGTTAGATAAAAACAAAAAACACCTTTTGTCACTAAGTGGGATAGAACATGAATTAAAACATATTTGAAAAAAATAGTAAATGAGTAACACTTTTGCCTAAATAAGTAGTCTGTTGTGCCCAACACAAAGTGCTACTATAATACACGTTCTACTCTCGATATTGACAGGAAGCACAGTACAGTGATTTCTGATAGCAGGGTGTAATCAGGACTGGTACTGTGGTTTTGGCCCAGCAGCTGACCCCTTTACAGCCAGGCAGCATGCAGCCAGGACCAGCTCAACCAGTGGGGCAAAGTCGACGCACTGGTCTTACCGGCCTTCTGATACCCACTGATTCATCAGCTGGCACAGGACAGTGCAAAATCCAGGCAATCATCCTCCTAGACATACACACGACTGTTACCGTGGGCAAACTGATAGAAATTTAAACTTAGAGTAAAGCAAACTAATGGAGGTTACACACACACACACACAACTTTTAAGGACAACTTCAGAAATAATATTAAACAAACACAAAGCCGGGAATTGACTGTACAAAAAGTACATGCACAAATTCTATAATATATTTTGAAAATAGTTTATTTAACATTAAAATATATCTAGAATGATCCATGAGGCACATACAAAAACACAAATGGTTAAAAAGTACATATTTAAGAAAACGATGGCTAGAGATCGTTTTGATTTTGCAATCCAAATTTTGCCATACAACAAATCAAAATAAGGATGTTACTCTCTTTAGTCACGCTGACCAGCCATAATATACAAATGCTGATATTTTTTTATTTTCTCTGACACGCTCTCAAACATCCTAATTTAATACAATTTAAGGCACTCTGGATAGATTCCATTAACCCCTTCAACAAAAAAGGGTCCATTTATACAGCACACATTAAAGAAACATGAGTTAGCCACAGTGTTTTTAAGAGGTATTTTTGTTGTTCACACTATAGGTCAGGTTAAAAAGGTCAAACAGACAAGCATTATAATGTTCAGAAGATCAAATCCAGATCAACAAATCAGGTGTGAAAGACTGTTTGACTAATTCTCAACATAGCTAGCCTCTTCATCGGGGAAGAAAACATGCATGTAAACATCTGATAAGCCACTACCTGTTTGAGGAAAAAAAGTGCCACTAGGGACAATCCATTGTATGTAAATAATTATGTAAATAAAGTGACATTGTCCAGATAACGTCAAACAATGCAGATTTACCTTTAAGCAATGTGACCAACAAATTTAGCCATAAAATAGATTCTAGTGAAACCATAATCTACACAAAAATATAAACTCCCCTGAGTTGTTATGTAATTATAAATCAGTACCTTACTTATTACTAGTTTTTCTTTTACACCTTCTAGAAACATTTCCACAGTCAATTCTCAAATAATTGCACAGCTGCCCAAGCGCTTTACAGTAACCAAGTATAACAAGCAGATCACTATTTCAGTACACATTCCAGTTAACCCTGCAAGACTTTGAGAGAAGTTAGAGGTTTCATTTCCTCTTTCTGTCAAAAAAGTCATGCACAGTGCTGCTGAATATGACCTAATGCTGGGTCACCTGATTTTGAGTCAAACCAACACCACAGAAGAAATTATCCTATGACAGACCTAACAAAACCTGTGACTCAAAGACCTGTTACGGCATGTAAACCTCAGTAAACTTGATTCTATAAGTGAACTCCCATTCATAGTCCACAGACATTCGTGTTCTTTTGTTCACACCATAAGCTGCACAAGGAACAATGTAATTACTTGATAAGGCATTTCCGCATGTCAAAGTCAAGCAAGCAAACAGGGCAGTTTTCATCTTGGGTAGGTGGAGACAACTGATCTGAAGCAGGCATGGTATCAGTCAGGCAGTAGAGTGGTGCTGAATAGGAAAGGTGGACTGCTGAAGGGAAAAGGTAGGGTAGATTGGGGGATGCACTGATACTGGGAGTCGTCCTACCATGTTGATGTCGTTTTTAGTAACAGGGAGGTCAATCTCAGCTTGGCCAGTCTGGGCTATGCTGTCTGTTGACACGAAGCCTCTTCTGTCAATCAAACTAAAACAGAGGGAAAATAAGAATGAGAGAGGGCTTATGTTACAGTTTAACCACTGAAAAAAGTGGTTTGAAAATGATGGACAGTGTGACTTATTACCGAGAAAGCAACACATTCCTAATACTGAGAAAGGCTGAGTGTCTACCCGAATTGAAGTATTTTAAAACAATTTCAACCACTGAACCATGGAAATCATTGATTCCTTTTTGACCTGACAGTTGCTTAGACAAACTATATTTCAAATGGTCACAAAAATGAAATCTAAATATTTACCTGGGAGGCATGGGCCCACAGAGCACAGAACAGCAATTTTTACATATGTTGTTATAACTGTAGGGGTTTCCAGACTCCTCATTAACACTTTTCCCTGACCAGGAACCTTTTATCTGGCAAAAGGAAAATCAGATTAAAGACACAAGGAATAGCCCTTACAGCACTAGATAGTATAAAATTACTTTAGTACATGCTGTTGTTTGACAATCAAATATTATTTGGTCAACACTCACATCCTCATTTGTGGTGAGATTAGTAGCAACAAGGTATGTATGGAAGCCTGAGAGGCCCAAAATGGACCACACCGAAAAGAAGCAGACAACTAGCTCCAAAGCAGTGGAGATGAGTAAAGGACAAAACCAACATGAAATTACAAAATGTAAAATTATGCACATACATAAAATACTGAAATTCTAATTGTTTAGCATTAAAACCTTTAATATACAGTTAGGTCCATAGGTGTCTGCTCAGGGGGAAAATCTGCTTTAATGTTTTAATCAGGTTTCAAGCAGTTTCAATGGCCATTTGATTCAAAGCTCTCTTTGCATGTTGTGTTTAATAATGCACTCTGCATTTTCATGAGTGAAGGACGCCATCACTAGGTTGAAAAAAAAAAAATTCAAAATAAACCTGAGAGATAGGTAGAACTTTAGGAATTGCTGGGTTTTCTCCTATAGAGGGTAGAGGATTTACCATCGGTAAAACCACTGGTAACACCAAAGAACAGCAAGGCCAGAAAAGACTGCCAAAGACATCTTTAAAAGTCCACCCAGGTCTGGAATAACTTTTTTTGAACAGATGAGGATTAACTTGTACTACAATGACTGAAAGAGAAAAATATGGAGAAAGGAAGGAACAAATGATTCAAAGCATACCAAAATAGTTAAATATTGTGGAGGCAGTATTATGGCAGGGGCAAGTGTGGCTGCCAATCAAACTGGGTCATTGGTGTTTATTGACGATGTGACTGCTGACAGTTCAATTCTGAAGTGTAAGGGCTGCTCAGATTTATCCAAATGCTGCAAAACTAGAAGGCACCTTATAACGCAAATATACTGGGTAATAACTCCAAAACATACTGCAAAAGTAACACAAGAGATTCTCAACATAAAGAAATGGATACATACAGGTCAGTCACATGATCTCAACTCATTATACCATTCTTTTCAGTTACTGACGATAAAATTGAGGGCACAAAAGCTAACAAGCAGCGACTAAAAATGACGGCAACAAAGACCTGATAAAGTATCACAAGAGAGGAAACTCAGCATTTGATGATGTTCATGGATTCCAAACATCAGGCAGTCAATGACTGCTGGTGCTTTCTATCAAATATTAAAATTAACACATTTTTCATATTGCTTTGGTCCAATTCCTTTCGATCCACTGAAAATGGCTGTAATTTATGAAGACTTAATGCAACACTTTTAATGAACAATTAATTTTAAATTCATTGTATGCAGACAAAAAAAACACAAAAAATTGCATCAGTTGCCAAATAATGATAGAACTGACTCTATATGCAAGGATATCTGGCCGGACTCTCCTGGAGCGCAAAAACCAGCCCATTTCCTCCTTGTGACTCTGCAGGAAAAACATTAATTAGTATTATGCTTTAATTAGTGTGTTCAAATGAGATACTAAAAGAGCAGCAGACTCTGCAAGCAAATGTTAAACATTATTCTTAAATGACCTCAGTCTTTCAAACCAAAAAATTATGTTATATATATATACATATATATTATATATATATACACTGATTGGCAAAAAACATGGTCACTGTGTGTGTTCTGTTACTGTAACGGGCATAACATTTTCAGCAGTTTGAGCTATTCAATAGGGGCTCTTCTATTGGATCTGAAAATCCAGGCCAGTCTTCTCCCTCACAAGCATCAATGAGGCTTGGTCATAACCCTGTTGGCGGTTCAGCTGTTTTTCTTCCTTGGAGCACTCTGGATAGATCCTGCACCCCAGGAACATTCCACAAAAGCTGCAGTTTGCCCATTTTTAATGCTTCCAACTAGGGTTGCAAAGGGGCGGAAAATTCCCGGTAAATTTCCAGAAATTTAATGAACCTTTTAGCTTGGGAATTAAAATATCTGCACCAAATTTATGGGAATTAATGAGGAATTTACGGATAATTTTAAGAAACTGAGAAAGTCTACATAATTAAAAAGCCGCTTGCTTTTTTTATAAGTATTTTAATTTTTTGCAGTGAGAGAGAGACAGGGATTATTTATTTATTTTTAATCTAGTTTAATCTAGCATTTTAGTCATCTCTAGTTTCTCATGATAGATCAAATATTATCGACCTCAATATCAAAACTTACCTGACTTTATGTAGTCCTTGGGCTCAAATCTGTGTCTGTATCTGTGCTTTGGGCTCACAAAAGTAGCTTTAGCAGTTCAGAATTTTAGATATTATTGTGCATGTGATGGAGGCATGCACAATGCATGTAGGGGGTGTGGCCTGAACAGCCTTGCAGTAAGTAGTGCATCGTGAGCAGATACTCAACTGCATCAAAATTACGAAGCAAGATAATCATAATATATGTTCTTCAACCTTCAACTTGATAATTTCCAGTTTTTTTTCTTTTGTTAATTCTATAAATTAATTATTTCCTGAAAGTTTCCAACTTTGAAAAATTCCAACACATCAACTTTCAGGAAAAAATGTCACTTGTTGCCTAAAAGTATCCACCCATTGCTAGTGGTGCCAGTACAACATGTAATCAATGTTATTCATTTCACCTGCGTTTGTTTCACTTTAGTCAGACAATCTATAGACAAGTTGATTTATCAGTATCAAATATCTGTTAAATTAACAGGATACTGATTTGAGGTTCTAAAATCTAAAATGATTCTGACTAATAAATATTTTGTATATGCATGGATAAGATCATTATTGTTTTCTATAAAAACAAAACAGTTCTAAGCCACCAACGCAACAAATATTAACGCTTCGTTCAACATTGATTATTAGTGTTACCACGATTAATGCGTATCTTAAGTCGCAGTGACAAATACTGAAACAAAACAAGGCTTTACCAACTTGAATAAATGGTAGTGGTGGCGTAGTGGTGAGATACCTGGCTTTCAACCAACAATTTTGAGTTAAAGCCTGCCTGTGTCCCATCTAAGCCAAAACTGTGTTCCTGATCTATTTGAATTTCTAAACTCATCTAGCAGGTATACAGAAATTACTCTAATATAGCCAAGAGGTGGTGTATGAATGTACTTCACAGGACTGTGCTTGTAATAAAATTCAGCCAACATACTTAGAGCCAGATGCGTGGTCACACAGCCAAAGATGAAAGCAGTAAGGAAGGACAGTGAGACGATAAACATGTAGAAGAAGGATAGTTGCGCTTTCCAACACAGTTCTCCACCCAAGGGCAATGGCAGGTCAAATCGCTCTGAAGAGTAGAAACACAGAGAATGTCAGTCCAGCCAACTACATCTAAATCAGCAGTAATAAAATAAACCACAGAGTACAGAGCACTAACTGGTGTCATTGTTGTTTCTAATTTGCCTTGTAGAAATAATTAGAAGTTTAAATAATGCACAGCCTGCATTCTTAAAATGTCATAACCAAGACATCACACAATTCTGTATCTACACATTTTCATCTCCACCACTCCTTCCAGCACCTACCAACACAGTTGTCAAGCACAGGCTACAGTGGGATGTGCGCGGAGGGCGGAAGATCTTGCAAGTGAAGCAGTACTTCAGTTTGACCACCTGCTGATTGATGACAACCTCCTTGGTACGAGGAGGGGGGCGGTAGGAAGAGGAGGAGGATGAGCCGATTGGGTTATCTGTAGAACAACATCAAGAATGTCGAATGTAATTTCATCAACAGTCTACTTAAAGCTCAGATATAATTAGGTGACCTATCCATTCTTAGCGTTATATTTCGAGATATTTTTATAAAACTGTAATAAATTTATATTGTAGCTGTAACATAAGAACAGCAGATGACATTCACCTAAGAAAAACATATACGATACATATATTCAACACGCTTAGCGTGCTCTAAGATTTTAAAAAAATCATCTAGGGCAATAAGGGGTGTGCCATGAAATGTAAATTTGACTTTAATTAAAATTTAAAACTACATTTAAATCTGACATACACTGTATTACCAAATGTATTAGGACACACATGAACTTCAGTGAGATCCCATTCTTAATCCATAGGTTTTAATATGGAGTTGGCCCATCTGCAGCCAGGTAACAGCCTAACTCTTCTGGGAAGGCTGTCCACAAGGTTTAGGAGTGTGTTTATGGGAATTTTTGACCTTTCTTCCAGAAGAGCATTTGTGAGGTCAGTCACTGATGCAGTCCCCACTCTAATTCATCCCAAAGGTGTTCTATAGTGTTGAGGTCAGAGCTAAAAGGTGTTTTTAATAAGTTCTCTCTATACCAAACTTGCTCATCCGGGTATGGTTCAGTGAGGACCTTGCTTTGCACTGGCACACAATAGCTGCAATGGTGAGAGCGCTCAGTCTGCAGATCGAAGATCACTGGAGCCTAAAAAACAGAAGGTTTGAAAGAATAGTTCTCTCTTACCAATCTGTTTTTCAATGTCTGCTGCCTCTTCTGGTGTTGTTTCTGGGCAGAATGCTCTGCCTGTAAAGCCTGCCTGAAGCAAAGAGAAACGATCACAAACACAAAAGGACACCTCCTATGACCGGGACGAAGGTCAAAAATAACCAGATAAAAAACAAAAGAAAATCTGATTTTTTGGATCAAAACGCTTTTTGGCATCAATTTTATATAATACCCTATACTTATTTACACTTATAAATCTACAGATTAATGCAGAGTCAGAGTAGACTTGTCCTAGAACCTGGCAAAAAGTGATAGCCAAAAGCAAATCCCTGTAATAAATACTGACAGTTCCTAAAGAGAATAACGTTTACAAAATTATGGACATAACGTTAATTACTGACATACATTACACTGAAGAGCATTTGATCACATTAGACTGAACATAATCACTTTCGCCGCGCCGCCGCCAGTTACAAGTTTGTTTGTCAGGATATTAGGACACACTTACTCGAATATGGCACGAGCTACCAGACGAGAGGTGATGTTTCCAGAGTGAGAGGCAGGACGCCGCCTGTCGGGCCACACGATCCGTCCATCACAGTAGAAACGATTCTTCCTGAACACTTCCCATTTTTTTTCTTTCCGTTTGTATCGACCTCCAAAAAGGTCGCGAAGAAGGATTCGGTTCAGGTGTAGACGTTGGTGTCGCGAGTGCATGCGGGTTAATTTGTTGATATTCACAATTTTTCATGGTTTGTCGACCTTCCATATAGTGTGAGAAAGTCGTCCAGTTTTGCAGGGTTCTTTTATCCACACCCCAGTTTTCACACAGTCTGCTTTGGACGCAAAGACAATCGTGCCGTTGCAGTGAAAGTGTTGCTCATAACTGTACCAGCATCTTCAGACATAATAAGTTTGAGGACCAGTCTAATTGAAACCCTCGCGACCCCCGCGCATTGCACTATTGCCCTCTTTGTTGAAACATAATCACCGAGCCGGATTTACGCGCTAGTGACGTCACGCATGGTAGCTTCCTGTGCTAGCAACGCAGACGACATTCATCAGCTCTGTTATCTAAACGTAAAACATTTTATCCAATCATTTCGTAAACGCATCACATCTAATTATACGATTTTTACCGTTAACAGCAATATACTGAAAATCGTGACTGTGATTTAAATCCCTGCAACACATTACACAATTAGTCACATTATTTTTGTCTTCATAAACATCACGGATAACAGATCTTATTTTAGATAGAGACCAACTGAGGTGAGAAGGTCAAAATGTTGTACCACCTTCTTTAGCAATTCACAAAACCAAAAAGACGTAGCGCAATTATTTAATATTTGTTAAAACTATTTCGAGAGCATCAGACGACGTAAAGAAATCCATTCGAAAAAATACTAAACGCCTAAAAGTCTTTCCTTCCCACTGGATGTAGATCAACAAAAACTGCAACACCTGAGACCTTCTCTTTAGTGTATGATTATGTTATGAATCTTTGCAGACAATTCAGAGAGCAGTGTGCATTCCGCGTAGTAATGTTTACGAGGCTCCACCTTTCTTACGGCTATTGTTTCGTGATGACGTATCGAGATGGGGCGACAGCATTTCAAATCACCATTTTAATGTCATTAGTGCTTGCATTAGTTTGTCTAGACATAACATGAATATTATATAATTGTACGTTATATTTATTAGATTTTCACTGCATGCAATCATTTCCATGCATGGACTAACGGCTGAGATATTTCAAATTAAATTCTTTATAAGACGATGCATGTCATTAGGGAAAACACCCTGGAGAAATCTGTTACCTAAAAATGCCATGCCTCTAATTTACTGCAAATTATAACAAAGATGCCTCTAAACCACTAGATGCTCACTTCTTTATATAAACTCATCTTTCGCTTTATGTTGGGTATATGAACATGTATTCAAATTTAATTTAAACATTGAAAATGATAGCAAATCTGATTATACGCACAACTCAGTCACTTTATTACATTTTGCATATTTCCATTCTAACGAAAAATGTAAGGAACACTACAAATCAAACGCTGCAAAGGCTGGAACTAAGTTTTTGTCCTGCCGTGTTTAAATATATCAGTATCATGTGAATAATAAATAATTGCCACCGTTGCCACAATCTATTATTTCAATAAATATAATTTCGTGGCTTTATATATTATTTACAAATATAACATTTTAAGACAAAGCGTTGTCTGGTGGAATCACTAATCATGAGAACGCTGTCAAGACACTGGCTAAAACTAACGTGATTTATTTTGAATATCTAGGACCAGTCAAGGTAACTATGTTAGCTCTACAACTTAGACCCGGAAATGTTAAGCAATTATGTGCTAAATAATTAAAAAATACAAAAAAATATTCTAATAATAAAGTTCATTGGTGCATGAGTCTTTGTGGATTTGTTGTTACCATTCAGGTTTGTGTGTAGTTTCACCACCCACATACTCCATGGGAATCTCCACCACATATGGCTCCATTGGGAAACGAGTCCTGCTCCTGTCATTCTGTGAACAGCACTGGATTGCTCAAACTACCCAGTATGTGTGTGTGTGTGTATATATATATATATATATATATATATATATATATATATATATATATATATATATATACAAAGTTGAGGCCAAAATTATTCATACCCCTGGCAAATTTAGATGTAAAATGATTTTTCCATGTGACTAAAACGCTTCTTCTGACTGGAAAGGCTATAGATGTGTGTCAAAATATGATGCTACAATGTACATATATAGATTTCAGTGAAAGAACATTTCCCATGCTTAACTTACGTTTTTATGTAAAAAATTATGTCCAAAATTATTCATACCCATTGAAAACTCTTACAGTCTTTGGGAAAATTCAAGGATCTATACCATTCCAAATAGTCCACGCTGTTCAAAAACATCCTAATTACTCTGATAAATTGGGAATAGTTGTTTCGATCAACTCAACAGGTGAAAAAAGAGCAGCTATCTGCAGTTGGATACAAAAAGTGTCAAAGTGGCAAAAGAAAGAGCCTTGGGGACTGGCTGCATGCCACAACCCAGAAAGGGCTAAAAGGCCTATCTAAATGTCTTCAAGTTCCAGTGGCACTGTACAAAGTATTATTTAAAAATACAAGTCATTCCACACTGTGGAAAATCTCAGAGGACATGGTAGGACATCAAAAGTGACACCTGTTCTGGCAAGGCTGATGGTGTGAGAGGTGAAGAAGAATCCGAGGATCACCACCAAGGCCTTCCTGAAGAATCCTGGGCCAGTGTTGGAAAGCAATATCTCAAGGCAGACAGTCCAACAGACACTGCATACTGCTGGATTCCACGGATGCAGACCAAGGAGGACGCCCACTGCTCCAACATGCGTACACAAAAAAGCACGCTATTTTGCAAAAATCTAATCTGACAAAGAAGAAGATTTCTGGTCTTTATTTGTGGTCAGGTGAAACAAAATTGAATTGTTTGGCCATTAATGGTGTAAATTTTTTGCATAAAAAGGAAAAGCATTCAACCCCAAAGAACACCATCCCCACGGTCAGGCACGGTGGTGGGAATATGCTTAGTGTTTTTCAGCCAGCCGGGCCAGGCAAACTAATCAAAGTAAAGGCACCACGAAAGAAGACTACATCAAGATTTCCTCAACTACAACATCAGGCAGTCTGCAGAGAAACTTGGCCTTGGTCAGCACTGGACATTTTAGCATGACACTGACACAAAACACACAGCAAAAGTGGTGAAGAAATGGTTATTGACAAAAATATTTAAATTTTTGGAGGGCCTGTGCCAGAGTCCTGACTTGAATCCAATACAGAACTTTTGGAGGAGCTAAAGATTGTGTGATGGCAAGGATAAATTTCCAACCTCAAAGACTGGAGCCTATTGCAAAGATGAATGGGCCAAAATACCAGTGGAGATATGCAAAAAGCTTGTCAGCAATTATAAGAAGCAAGGTTTGATCGCTGTAATAGCCAATACTGGCTTTTTCCATTGATTATTGAGAAAGGTATGAATAATGGACATGCCATTGCTTGTTAAATGCAACAAACCGAAATTATTTCTTCCACAATGATACTCCTTATGGTATTATCTCAATTTTCTTGTGAGATGCTTCCATCATTTTCAACAAAAAAAACTTCTGCTGAATAAAATAATATGGTATGAATAATTTAGGGTATATATACATATATGTATATATATATATATGTGTATATGTATATATATATATATATATATATATATATATATATATATACAGTGCTAAGTGCTTTGGGCACTCTGATAAAAATAAATTGTATTAATCATAACTTCAAGGTTTTATATATAACTTAATTTTAACATATATTTGATAACTTAGAAATACAACAATTCAGTAGTGAGTTTTATTAGCTACTAAGAAACAATGATGCCTATTTAAACAAAAAATAGGCAGGTGCTAAATTTGGGCACCCCAGCGAATAATCCCCATTAATATTTCATAGAGCCTCCTTTTGCTGGAAATACCAGATTCCATAGTCACTCACAAGTCCCTTGAATTTGGCTGGCAGATAATTATTCTTCCATATAGCTGACTCCAGTTCAGCCGTTTCACGGCTTCTCCTGGCATGGACAGCCCGCCTAACTCAATCCATACATTTTCATGATGCCCAGGTCTGGGGATCAGATGGCCGTCATTGAACATTGTACTTGTGCTCTCTACATAAATTCAGTAAACGTTGTCGTGCTGAAACATCCAACCCCTGGCGAACTCCAACTTTGTGACTGGACTTCCAGAACATTCTTTTCAAGAATCTGCTGATATTGGGTGAATCCATGCACTTCAACTTTTAACAAGGTTTCAGTATCTGTGCTAGCCACACAGCCCCATAAGCAACATGATGGATCTCCACCAAATTTCTTACTGTTGGAAAGCAAGTTCTTCTCCTGAAATGCTGTATTTTTTCACCATGTATAGCACCTCTGTCTGGTGACCAAATAGTTTATCTTAGCCCCATCTGTCCACAGTATTTCTTTCCAGAATACTTTACTTGTCCAGATGCTCTTAGTACCATGCTACCTTCTTGGCACATCACCCTTCCACTTAGCTGTTCTCAGCAAAGTACGCTGAACTGTGAGCTACAAATGACACCATCAGCAGCCAGAGGATGTTGTTGTAGCTCTCTGGAGGTGGTCTGTGGTTTGTTCCAGACAATTTAACCAGCCTTCGCTACCTGTGCCTTTTGAGATATTTTTTTTCTTGGCCTACCACATATTTTTCTTCACAAGGACTGTTCCTGTGGCCTTCCATTTCCTAACTACAATTCTGATCAAGTTGAGTACAGATACAGTCCAAAACCTCCTTGTGATAATCTTTGTGCCCTTCTCCTAATTCATCAAAACCATTATCTTGGTTTCTGTCAGTAGAGAAGTTCTTCAAAGGTTCCCATGTTGCCACTCTCTAAGAGGAAAAACCACAAGTACCAATTGCAATTTATATATGTTAAACCATTTTTTGTTATTGGTTGCAGCTGTCTTTGTAGTTTAAGGTCTAATGAGCTAATCAAAGCAATTTAGTGCTGCAACCTGTCAGTATTAAATGACTGCAGGTCTTCAAAGTAATGCAAGTGAGAGGGTGCCCAAACCTTTGCACATACCATTTTTCAAACTTTATTTTATTTCATACAACTCAATAATGCTACATTGAGAATTTTGATTTGATAAACATCCCCTTGTCTATATATTTCTAGAAAGAAAAACACATCTTGCTGTGATCTCTTATGAAGACAGAGCTAATTATCATGCAACCTCGGAGGGGTGCCCAAACTTTGCATATATATATATATATATATATATATATATATATATATATATATATACACATACATACATATATATATATATATATATACATACATACATACATGTACACACACAAAGAAAATTATAAAGAAGGAGTTTGCAGGGAACTAAAATACCTACTTAAAATAAAAAGCAACAATGGCTTTTACCAAAAAGGTGAAATAACAGGCTGCCCGAAAAAACAAAGTCATTCTACCAAACCAAACAATTACCGTATAAAATGAAAAATGTTCCCAAGACGTAATTTTGAAACTTGAACCAATATTATAGAATCTGTATTGTTTTTAAAATTGGCAAATACGAAGCGGACAACCAACCTCGCCTGCGAATGGTATTCCAGCCCAGATGATTGACAACATTCCATAATTTCTGCATTTCTTGATTTTGCCCCCAGAAAATGCATTTTTGACGTTACCCCACAAGCTCTCTATTGGATTAAGGTCCAGGGATTGCGCTGGCCACTCCATAACATCAATCTTCTTGGTCTGGAGCCAAGATGTTGCTCATTCACTGGTGTGTATGTTTGGGGTCGTTGGTCTGGTTGAAACACCCATTTCTGTGTTGCATTTTCTTCAGTACAAGGCAACATGACTTCTTCAAGAATTTTATGTATTCAAACTGAATCCATGATCCCTGGTAGCGAGCAACAGGGCTTGATACCATAGTAGTATGAGAAACATCCCCATATCATGATTCTTCTACACCATGCTTACTTTCTTCTGTTGCGTACTGTGGCTCATCTCAGTGACTGGGGGCTGTCTGACAAATCAAGACACCCAAAAGAACAATCTTGCCGTGCCATTTCCTTGAGGCCAGTCAATGTAAGTGTTCTTTTGCAAAATTTAACCTTCACAGTATGTCTTTTTTTTCGACAATGGCTTCTTGCTGATACTCTCTCTCTCTTTGGCTTCACATACGCTTTCTAATGGCAACAGTACTCACGGTAACTTCTAAGATCTTCTTTGATTTTCCGTGAGCTGATCATTATTATCTTCACCATTTTGGACGGTTTCGATCCATTCAATGGTAGTTTTCTCTTTTTCTTCCATGTCTTTCAGGTTTGCTGCCATTTTAAAGCATTTTAGCCGAGCAGCCCATCATTTTCGCACTTTATATGTTTTCCTCCAATAAACTTTTAATCAAAGCAGCGCTTATACACACACACACACACACACACATATATATATATACATGTATATATATATATATATATATATATATATATATATATATATATATATATATATATATATATATATATATATATACACATATATTTGATATATATATATATATATATATATATATATATATATATATATATATATATATATATATATATATATATATATATATATATGTATGTATATATATATATATATATATATATATATATATATATATATATATATATATATATATATATATATATATACACACACACACACATACACACACACACACACACACACTATGGAAAGCCAAACAGGAAATATTTAATGAAACATATATGGAATGAAAAACCCGATATATATGGAATGAAACCTAACCACTAAACTCTCAACAAGCAAGTAAGTTTGAGGCAACAGGTATGAAAATTTCTAATAGGAAGTTAGAAACTTAGAGAAGAACTGCTAAGATTCGGAGGGGGGACCTCTATCCTCCCATGCATCGCACACAAACATTTCATACACAGCCAGCATTAGTTCAAGATGAATTGTTAGTTATTTAAAGAAGCAAAAGATACAAAAATAGTCTGAGGGATGTTTTCGAATCCCGAGTTGTTACTGGGCCACTTGCAGGACCCTCTCAGCCACATTAAGCTAAAATTAGTTCAGTGTTAAACTGCTAATTCAGTTGAGGTCCATAGGGTCCAAATGCCAGTTGGTTTCATGATGTCTCCATCCTTGTGTGGGTTCAGTCGGTCAGCATCAGCCCAGGAGGGTTGAGATGTTCAAGCGTCAGCTCAGGACATCTCCAGAGAGCCCTGGTGAGTTCAGTCAGTCAGAATCAGCCTCGGGTAGGCTGAGGTGGCTGGAAGCATCAGCGCTCAAGAGAACCTCAGAGTCCCGTGAGGCTCAGTCGCCAAGCTATCTCGGATCAGCTCGGGACCAGCCTCAAAAAGAAGAAGAGAGAGAAGAGAGTGGCGTTCTAACCCACCTCCGCAGTGCCAAAAGTAACTATGGCAGCTCACACAAGGAAAGCTGGAAGGTAACACAGATGAGGCCTGTGTCTCAGCACACCAAACCACCGCCTGCAAACTCGTTTATCATGAGTAGATGACAGCACCAATCCCTCATTTCACCTTTAAGCCTGCTAAAATGACCATGAACCTCAGTAGATCCTGCCTTCTCTTTATTCCACAGCATGTAATTTAATATCCAAAAGCTCTGACTAAACAGGTAAGTCTTAAGCCTTGACTTAAAAGTAGCGATTGTTTCTAAGTCTTGGTCACTAGTAGGAAGTTTATTCCACAACTGGGCGTGTGTGCTTATGAGCAAAATGCAAGGGACCTGCGACCGATCCTTGCGGCAATCTATATTTCACCCTGACATGCCTGTTGAGGAATCACCCACATTTATATATTCATATACTGATAGCGGTCTGAAAGGTTGATCTGAAGCGAGAGGGTCATCACTTCCCCTGATACCAGCGACATGTTCAAGTCTATGTAGGAGACTGGCATGATCAACAGTATCAAAAGCAGCACTAAGATCAAGCAGCACTAGGAGCGCAGAGATACAGCCCATCAGCAGATAAGAGGAGATCATTCACTACCTTCAGCAGAACAGTCTCTGTACTATGGTGTGCTCTAAACCCAGACTGAAATCTTTCATAAATCTGGTTTTCCTGCAAAAATGAGGTTAGTTGGCTGGCAACAACTTTGTCGCCACTTACGTTTTAGTTTCCGTGTCTCTTGTTTTAGGCTATGCAGGTGCTCATTATACCAAGGGGATGTTTTATTTTCTCTGATCCTTTTAACGGAGCAATTTTATCCAAGGTGGAACGAAGCGTAGACGTTAGATAATCCGTATTACTCTCAAGTTCTGCAAGATTAGGATATTTCGTTGTATATGACAGATCGGGAGATGACCTATAATATAAAGTTACTAGCTGTATCTGAAGTGATTGCACGCCAGGCAGAAGCGAAGTTGTAGATTTAAGGCTTTGACTAAAATTAAAATCAAATTGTAAATGATGGTGTCAAAAACATTACTGGTCTAGGCAGTACTGTTACATTATCTATGTATTAAGACCAAACAACAATAGGATTAAATCAAGGGTATGACCGCAGTTGTGAGTGGGGCCCAATTACATTTTGGAACAATGTCGATAGGAATCTGCTGTCAGAGGATTCCAAGTTCATTATCTACATGAATATTAAACTCACCATTATTGCTCTTTTCAAGGTTAAAATGACCACATAAGTCTGCTTATATATATTCTGCACTTCCAGTTAGAATTCAGAATAAGACCTGGTGACTGCAACCCAGCCGAGAGGAGCCATCAAGAGTGACATTTTGATTTTAAAGTATATGTCTGTATATATATATATATATATATATATATATATACACACGTGTGTATATATATATATATATATATATATATATATATATATATATATAATATATATATATATATATATATATATATATATATATATATATATATATATATATATATATATATATATATATATATATTATATATGTACACATACACACACGTGTGTATATATACACACACACACACACACACACACATATATATATATATATCTCCAAATTAAATCATTGATCAGTCTATCCCAAAACAGAGACATCATCTGGTTTTATCACAACTATGAAATATAAAGTCTAAACCAGAGATAAAAAACCAATAATGAGCTATCTTTTTGAAGTGAGGTTTCTCAATATGTGCAAATATTGCATCTGCAGTCAAGTGGAGAAAAACTACAATTACAATAATGGAATGCCTTTTTGCATTAAATGTGCATAAGATCTGCAGCAGTTTAATATAAAGCACTACAGAAGCAGATTCAGTCACACAAATGGCAGGCTATTGGCCGGATCCGTCACCACACACTGTGCGCTGACAGTATTTTCAAAGAATGTAGTCTCTTGTTGACACGGTGAGCACTTAATGGGACGCAGTCCCGCCTTGTGAATAACAATAAACCCTGCATATTCGACGGAGCTTCAAGCAAGCTGAACCAGAGGGAGTCTGTGACGTAGTCCAGCATGCTGTCAAAAAATGTAATAGCCTTCGAGGCCAAGAGTATTGGACACCAGCCTCTGTAGTACTCTAGCCATGATCCCATCCCACTAACCAGATCTAAGCGAGGTAAAGCTCAAGTTGACTTCTTCCAGAGAATCTTCTTCCTGGATCCCACTACTGACACCAATTTCTTTAGCTTATGAGAAAATGCATGCAAAAAAAAAGTTTTGCTCAAACCGTGCCTGTTCTTTATTGCTCTTTGATAGCCTTCAAAAATACCTTTAGTTCAGTTAAGCACATGTATACAAGAACAGACCAAAGAACACTAAAACCCAACCTTCAAAAGTGTGTCACTCCACGACACACCCCAGAGACAACAGCAGCAACACATAACACGTAAAATAATTTCCACCTTCTTTCTCGGCTGTCACAATATTAAACCTTTTTATTTAAAAAGGAAACAATTTTTGGATTGTCCCGATTTACCACAAATGGACAGTAAGGATTCAATCTTTTTCTGCCTATGTGCTCTTCAGGCCATTTATGATCACCACAGAAGATGTGCCGTAGAGGTAATTGTGGCAAAGTAAATGATAAATTATTACATATGACTTCACCAATAAAACTGCCACATTCTGTGGCTGTTGCTAGGAACCAATTTGTAAGGTCTCACCCACCTCAGCGCAGAGGATGACAACAATAATGGTTCTGTCTCTCCAGAAACTTTTAGCAAAAAAGAAATATTTAGTGGAGAGATAGACATCTCCAGTCTTTCAGCGATAAGCAGTATAGTTAAAAACTGTTAGACGCACTCCACTTAAAAAATAATTTCTAAAAAGAAATATGCAGGATTACAAATGCCCTAACACTGTAACCTTCATTGTAATGATCATTATGTCTGTCACTTCTGCATAACAGTTTCTGGACAAAAATGAAAATACAGGGCAGAAAAAAACAACAACCTTGGATTAGCCTGGGTCATATGGGTCATTAGAACCCCAACAGACCTTATAATCACCACTGCACATTGGTTATTGATTTAGTCAGATCTTCAGTGTGCTAATTTTAATGAAAAAATAAAATGTTACCAGTTGATCAAGGTGTAAATGTTAGAGAACATAAACGTTTATTAAATTACTTTTCAAAATAAAGCTGCTTTGTAATGCAAAATCCTCTTCTTTCGGCATCTTCCGTTAGCTTGTGTTAAGTAAATAAGTAAAACCTATTTATTCACGTTGGTGAATACATTGTGTTGGGGCACTTGGTAGCATAACGGTTACAGCATTCGCTCCATGATCGGAAGGTCACCAGACCAAATCCCGGCACGGTAAAGGTACCACCGAGGTTCTCATTAGGAAGGTAAGGTTCCCCAATCATTGCTCCCTGGACGCTGTCCATGTCAGCTGCCCACCCATCCTTCACGGATGAGCCAAATGCAGAAGTCACATTTCATTATGGTTCAGTGTGCTATACTGTATTCACAATGACAAATAATGAATCAAGCAATGAATCATTCAAATGTAGAAACACAGATTACCAGGTTTTTAAAGACAGATTTTAGCTTGTTTGTGAAGCTATCAGGAAAGCTGTCAGTTTGTAAACAAAATGCAAACCTCCGATCTACAATCTTCAGATTAGGTTTATACCTACTCAAATACTGACAATTTTGTATTTCAGAGAACAGACACTAGATGGTAGCACAGGATCAATTTCTTGCTTCAACAGTATAGTTCAACATGGTACTATGCATGTGTCATAACAACAGCATCATTGCATCCTTTTTGCAAAAGCGCACCTTTACAAAATATGCTCGGTTAAAAAACATGCCAGAACAGCATTTATATCTTAATAAAGTCTTTGCATTGCAATTCAACAGTGACAAGAACACAAGGAACTATCAAATCTGTATGTGAAACTATTTTTGACTGCTCATGCAAATGTTAAAAAAACTATGCCATGTAATGTGTTGTTTAAATACTTAAATTGTTACTTGCTTTAAGATTCTGGTTCAAGTATTCCTAAATAAGAGAATTACAGCATTACCTAGAGGGGAGTTCACACTTGTAAGTCAATGTAAGAAAAAATATCTGTTTGTGAACATACATTGTAACTGATTAGCAATGTAGTTAGACAAAAGCTCAAAATAAAAACACCTACTCTGAGATGCCTTTAGTAGTGTGGTAATAAATAAACCCATCACCAATGTCTTACAAAGATTTAATGTACATTTATTCTTAACACATGGGACATATAGTATAAAGATTTCATACGGAATAAATGATATTCATTAAGCCAAAAGAAAAAAAGAATTTACATCAAGTATTTAGCTACATTGTCTGAAGTACAAATATGCAGAATCCATAGCACTGGGGTTAGGATAACTTGATTAGGGACTGCCTATGGATTGTTGAATAGAGAGCTTGCACTGAACCAAAAGACATATTTGATTTCTCTGAACCGAAACTGATCCGTTTTGCATCACAGTTTGAAGGGAAAAAACATGTGCCCCGCATGAGTGGATGTGAAGATGTTAAAAAACACGTAGCAATGCACAATGTAGGTATCTTGAGTGTAACCTTTAATTCGACAAATATTAAAATTGGTGAAGAGCGTCATAATGTGAGAGAAAGAGGAAGAGAGCAAAGCATGTAATGTACATAATTATTTACAATGCAGCTAAGACTGCACCTGGAGGTCAAGACCAGTCCTAAGAGGTGATTTCTTTAAGGGTCAAGTCATACAATCGAGGGACAAAGAAGAGGTCAGGGTGTTGTAGGTTCACAATACTTTGGGGGGAAAGCCTTTTTTTAGTTTTTAGAACTAAAATTGTCTTTAAAAACTACAGTTTTTGCTGCCAAGCCAGCCAGTGTGAAACAAATTACAGTATGTTTACAGTTTTATCTTTTCGTGTACAGTACAAAAATGTCCTACAATCTACTGCACAGGCCTCCCATATACAAATATCTGTTCACAGCTGATGACCTACTTCCTTTAGGGCTGAGTGTAAATACCAACCAAGTTACAGCAAATGATCCTGCACACAAGAGTCTGAAACTGTATAGCCTCCAGACACAAACTAGATAATGTCTTTTGCCTTCTAGCCAAGGACAGCCCTCCAAATTCACTGTAAACGTGACAGCAACTTTGGTTACAGTTTGATTTAGTTTTATTTTAAATGTACTTTTTATGTAAATTAAAAAAGTCCTTCCCAAAGGGCAGACTTGAAGGCTAGGGTCTCAAGTCGTTCATCTGTGTTAGTTCCTCTTTGTTAAATCCACTATGACTTTTGAAATCCTTCCTTTAGAAAGAAGCAAAGGTCGAAAGGACAGACAGTGGAATCTGAGGTTGTTTTTGCATAAATTAAAAAAAAAAAGATAAAGTCTTTTTCGCCATTACATATTCTCCACTTGCACACAAACAAGTGAAGAAGAGAGAAGGGGGACAAAGGTCTACCCCACAGTTGTCATGACTGGCCAATCAGAAACAGTACATCACAGATCACATGGGATACCAGTGAGTTCAACAGAGGAGATACAGAGACATCCAGCAGTCGAGACTCGTACAATGTGAATTCTGAGTGGTTTTCCTCCACTCTGGCGAGGGCATGAAGGGCACGAGCAGCCCTCCGCATCATGTCCACACTAGAGGGCTCAAAATGTGCCCCTTGCATTTGCAGCAATGAGCCCTGGCTCTGCTGGAACTGTGTAGCTGCAAGACTGTCCTCCAGAAAACCAAGGAGGTTTCCCACACTGCTCTTTTGCACAGCAATAGCACGAGCTGCCATGCTGTCGCCCTGGGCCAGGTTTGCCAGTAGCACAACTGCCATTTCCCTGCATACAGGCACCTTGCGCTCACCAACCAAATGCACTAGAGAGCCAAAAAGTTTCTCAAGGCGACTGAAGGGCGGTGTGGCCAGAATGAGGTCAACATTGTTGTCCTGTATGCTGAGCTTACTAAGAGTCTCAAGGACCAGTCTCTGTGGAGACAGTGCTCCATTATGTCCAAGCGAAGGGAAAGGGTCAAGGGCTTCAGCTGAGGGGCAGACCGCCCAGTGGAGAAGCCCATCGAGCAAGGGCAGGCAAATGCTTTCAGGGTAGATGGAGAGGTCCAGCTGGCCTGAGATGTTTGCAAGCGTTACAAGGCAGTTTTCCCGTAGAATCTCCAAACAGTCCCACCACCACTCGTCCCATTCACAGCTGACCCCTTCATCCTCCTCCTCTTCTTTTTCGTAGGTGACAGGCGCCAGCTTACGCTCAGGGTGTCGGTGGTGCAACAGCACTAGACGGCCCAAGATCAACAGGAGACCAGGATGTTTTGACATTTCATGATCATTTCCAGGAATGAAGGAAAGGCTACGAACAATATTGGAAACACAAATGCAGCGCTGGGCTAGTGCGTCCTGCCATTCTGACAATGTACACAGTGGGGTCTCGTCCTTGCTATGAGGCTCATCCTCCAGAGTCTTTACATTGCTGCTTTGCTGTGCTGGGTTAATACTGAACAGTAACTTGCTCATCTCCTTGTCACTCTCCACACCTCCTTGTACTGCTTCTCCCATCACTGAACATGACTGAGCCAAGGTCACATCATCCATTTTGGTTAAAACTGTACTGGAAGTAGAAACTGTAGATGTATTGTTCTTCTCTGCTAAAGCCTGTTCTGATGAAGGCTGGATTTGAGACTCAACTGGCTCCTCCTTTTGTTGCTGTTCTACACTCATCTGAGCCTTCTCTGCAATATTAGTAATGGGCTCAGCAATGGGAAATGCCTTTTTGGGGGGGTCGTTGTTGACGGTTACTTGTTTTGAGGGCTTGAGAAGTTGCGCCTTGCTCTCAAAATGAGTCTGGATATGCTCTGTGGTGTCTCCTCCACCCACACTCCAGTGAATCAGACCACTGTCAAAAGCCTGCCGCCGACCCAACTTGCTCATGTGCCCAACAACAAATGGATCCTTCTTCCGTACCACCTTGATGGGAAGCTTATCAAATTTGCTCGACTGCTTAGGTTTCTCTTGTGTAGTATTGCTGCCCTGCAATGGAGTATAAGACCTAGTCTCCTTAGAGAAAGAAACATCTTGTTCCTTCTGTTCTTCAGACTCCTCATTAGTTTCGTCCCTCTCTTGCTTTACCTGGATCTGCAATGGTTCTATATGATTAATTTGCTTGTCTTCCTCCTCCTCCTCTTCCTCCATATCCCCCTCTTCCATCTGTTCTGCTTCAGGGCCTTCTTCATCAGACATGTCAGGGTCTACAGTATCTGGGTCAATAAGTGTGCGCTGCCCAGGATCTCCCACTTCATACTCTTTCAAGATGCCGAAGATCTCAATAAGGCATCTACGGAAGTACTCCACTATTAGCTCAAGGAAACCAGAAAGCTGAAATATGATAGCAAATGTCATAAATTAGATTAGTCATAAATACCTACCACTATGTAATAGGCTTTAAGTATTACCATAGTCCATATTTCACAGAACAGTTTCTACTTTCCTGAAAATATTTTCTTCAAGTTTCACAGATTACCTGGCATAGATTAAAGGTAGAAATACTGTTGTCATCATATAGAAGAATATTAATGGTGTCCAAAGCCCAAGTGCTTTCTGCTAATAGCCCTGATTTGAGGGACATCATGACTCTCCAAGCTTCTGGTGTTCCTATGTATGTGGAAAAAAACAAACTATCAGAAATAAATTATCTGTGTAGTTAGAAAGTCTGTAACATAGATGTGTTTTCTCTTACCAATATCTTTCATCGTTAGACGACGACGTGGTTTGAGGATGGGCTGAGAAGCCTCTACAGAGCCAGGTGGAAAAGATACATCTCTTCTAATAAGGGGAGGTTGGTTTGAGGGTGGAGCTATGTGTGACACCGGGATTGGAGGTCCAGCTTTCTGAATTTTCATACTAGAGTGCATGTAGGGGGATTTGCTGGGAGATGTCCTGTTCTCCATGGACCTTGGTATGGGCGTCGGACTGGATACTTGTGGAATGTGGTTTTGAGGAGACTGATAGCTGGGTTGCAGTGTTCTGGACAGGGCTGGTCCGGAACCTCCAGGCCCATAAGGGGGTTGCCTCTGGTTGATGTGGCCAGACCAGGGACCATCATGATTAATGCGCTGGTCTGCAGGCATCATGTCTTCAGAACGATTCAGGCCATGGTAGCCTGGGCCTTGTGTGGTGACCCCAGGACCCTGTCGGTTGGGATAACTGGGATAGTTCATGTCATTGCGACATTGCCACATGGAACTCTGAGGGCCATCAGGAACAGAGGGCATGGGGCTACCCATCATCTGCGGCGGTACTGAGGACTGGGAGCTGGGACCTTGAGTATTAGGGCTTCTGTCGCGACCAAAACCAAAGGGGAACTGACTTTGTGGACCAGGAGGACGTCGATCAGAGCCAGGGTAGGCATTATACTGGTTATACATGTCTGGCTGAGATGGGGGTCCACCTGATGGTTGGGTTCCCTGTTGCCCACTAAATGGATACATCTCGCCCTCGTGACGCTTTGCTGGGGGACCATAGCCACCATCTACAGGCCTTTTTTGTGGGTAATTCTAAATAAGATGGCAAGTAATTTTAGAAATTAACTTCCACAATGTATTCCAAATACAAATAAATTGAATTGTGTTAATTAAATGCAGTAATACCTTGCCCTCGTTGTTTTACATGCGTCTTTTAAAAAGTGTCGCCAATTCTAAAAAATCACTCAGAGTCGCTTTATTTATACAAACGCTATTTAATTACGTATTATAAATAACTAATAATAAGCTTAATCATAAAATGAGATGTTTAATACGATCCTACGATGACAAAGCAACAAAATTATAAAAATATTTTGTTTTGCAAGGCAAACGCAGGAGCGTATGCAGTACTATACGTTGGGGGGCTTCCTGGGTGTATGCATCTCCCGCCTTGTGAGATGCCTCACTGTCGCCAGCGATTGGAACACATCTCCATCGTAAGTCGGGGACTACCTATATAATTTTTTGAAGAGAAAGGCAAGAATTTTTCCAAAACGTACCAAAAAAAAAGATTAATTACTGAATGACTTCTTTTATACCTATGTGACAATGCTTTTTAAGATGTTTTGGTATTTTATAGGGATCATTCTCGCCTTTTAGGTTTTTTTGTGGGGAATTTATTCGGGTTCAAGTAACATATTCTGGAACCAATTAACAACATAAGGTGAGGTATTACTGTATGTATGTATGTATGCATTCATGCATGCATATGTACATACCGGCTGTTGCTGTGGGTACATTCCTGGCTGCTGATTTGGGTAGTGTCCACCAGGAGGAGCACTTTGAACCGAGTACTGATTACCATAGGAATCATGCCTGCAAAAAAGGAATGACAGCTGAACAACACTGATAAAAAAAAAACAAACACAGTAATAATACACTAACAAATGATGGCGTCATGGAAACCTCTGCTGCTGTGTAGGCCGGTTAGGCGAGTACATCCCGGAGTCAGCATTAGAAGGCACCAAGTTGGACTGCGGAGTACCAGGACCCATGGTACCATCTTGACTCATGCCTTGATCTTGCCTGTAAATTCACAGCCAAAGTTATATATTTTAATTAGGGAAGCACAGATCCAACTTTTTCCATATACGATATCGATGCCGGTACCCAAGTAACGATACAACTCCATCTTTCAATTAATAAGTTGTGTATTGTTCGGTGTATTTTTTCTACGAGCAGGCAGCGACTAACGGCGCTCCAGTCAATTCAGTGTTCATACTGTTCATTCGTCTTATGATGCATATCACCTACGACAGACACATCCAGCTCGAAATTGGAAAAAAGTGCACAGTTTCATTGCCAACCCTGTCGACGGAGACGCTACAAAGTCTGGACCTGCCAATTCCTCAAGCACCAGGCGCAGACCGCAGACCGTGGTGGCGAGGCACAGCTGGCTGAAACGCAAGCGTGCTGCATGCATAAACAAAAGCAAGGCTAGCAACAGAACAGATAGAAGTGCCGGTTGGACCAACCGGCACTTCTATCTGTTCTGTTCTCCAACGTTCACTCATTGGACAACAAAATAGACTATCTGTGGCTCCAGCAATCAAGCCGGCATGAAATAAAAACTGTTGAATTTCATTTGACGGAGACTTGTCTGAACGCGGACATTGCGGACTCGGCTATCTTGCTAAACAGGCTAGCATGCTACTAAGTCAATGGAGAAGCCTCTTTGTCCGGTAAGAGTGTGTGCGTCTACATCAACAAACACTGGTGCACGAACTCTGCCGAAGTGAGTCGCCACTACTCACCATAGATAGTTTTTAGTCGTAAAGTGTCGCCCATTCTACCTGCTGAGAGAATTCTCCATGGTGCAATCTGTAGACGTATAGTATGTCTGCTGCCTTGCACTAATGCTAACATGGTGCAAATTGTACAAGGTTATTAACAAGCCGCGCACACAGACAGATTTTTCATCGCTGCCGGCAACTTCAACCACACAAACCTGAAGTCAGTTCTCCCTAAATTCTACCAACATATGGACTTGTGGGCAGAGAACTGTCTGGACAAAGTCTACATCAATGTGCAAGGTGCCTACAAAGCAGCTGCACGCCCCCACATCAGCTGTTCTGATCACGCAACGGTGATGCTGTAGTCCGCATACACACTGCTGCTGAAATGCACAAGACCTACCAGGGGAAGTATCAGTGTCTGGCCCAGTGGAGGTGGCTCAGCACTTCGGGACTGTTTTGAGTGCACAGACTGGAGCATGTTCAAGCAAGCAGCTACCTACTCCACTTCCTGAGAACGTGCCAACTTCCCTCCTTCCATCCTCACTGTGTTCTACAGGGGCACCATAGAGAGCGTCCAGACCAGCTGCATCTCCGTCTCGTTTAGTAACAGCACTGTTGCCGATCACAGATGGCTACAAAGGATTGTTAAAGCAGCTGGCAACATCATCGGAGCGTCTCTTCCCCTGCTGCAGGACATCTTTCACAAACGCTGCATCGCTGCATCGCATATCGCATATTGTATATCGCAGTATCAGGACCCGATCCACCAGACTGCGGGATAGCTTTTTCTTACAAGCCATCAGACTCTTCAACTATTGAACATCGAATGTACATTTCACTGGTCACCTTCCATCTAATTGTATCTGCACAAATTATTTAAAGTACTGCACAGAGAACTCTCAGTTTATGGCAAAGCATTCAGGCTGTCAGCCAGTACAAGCCTGCACCAAGCAGCTGTGACGGGAATGCCCTTTCTGAGGAGCTGAACAGGTTTTACACACAGTTTGATGCACTAAACAACATGCACGCAGCGAAAGCTACGCCTCCCACCAGCGGCCAGATTATCTCTCTGCCTGCAGCTGACATGAGGAGAACTTTCATCAAGGTTAACCCACAAAAGGCTGCTGGACCAGACAACATTCCAGATCTTGTGCGCTGAGACTGCACTGATCAGCTGGCCAATGTCTTCACAGACATCTTCAACACATCACTGAGTCAGATGATCGTCCCAGCGTGCTTCAGTCCACCACCACCATCATTCCAGCGCCACAGAAATCTTAAGTATCCTGCCTGAATGACCACCATCCCATCGCTCTGACCCCAATCATCATGAAGTGAGACTTGTCATGGCACAGGTGAAATGCAACCTCCCCCACTCACTGGACCCGCTGCGGTTTGCCCAAACAGGTCAATTGAAGATGCCATATCCACTGCCCTTCATTTTCCCTCTCCCTCCTGGACAAGAAAGAGACTTATGTTAGATTGCTGCTCATAGACTTTAGTTCAGCATTCAACACCATCATTCCCCCTCTGCATCTGGATACTGGATTTCCTGTCAGTGAGGCCTCAGTCCAACATTTCCAGCACCAGACTAAGCACAGGAGTTCCTCATGGCTGTTACACAGCTGTTCACACTCCTGATCCACGATTACACAGCTCAAACCACTTCAAATTTGCCGACGACACGACTGTGGCGTGGCTCATCAGCAACAACAAGAAGTCGGCATACACTGTTCTGTAATTTTGTGGCGGTCCCTAATCTTGCAACACTGAAACAATCAGGAACACAGAGATTGCGAGCGAGAACTGGTGTTGTCAAGGAAATGAAACAGTATATTAAACACATATCGGATTGGTGTATCCCTAATTTTTATGTACTAGTTTATTAACCAGCGTCAGTTCAGAAGACAACTCTGAACAATCTCTACTTTCTGACTCAAGTATGAAAATGCTAATACTTCATACAAACAAACAAGAAAAAATAGAAGTAACATACCTTCTGTCATATCCTGATCCATATGAATACTGCTGTCTCTGGGCCATCTGCATGTTACTCAAAGGTCCTGGAGGACCTCTGTTATACTGATCACCTATTCCACTGTTGGAGCCTTGTCCTGGGGTCATCAACTGCTCTCCAGCTGAAAAATATTGTAAATCAATGTAACATTGTTCTTTTCAAGCTACAAACAAAAACTGTATAAGAGACTACTTAGGTACTGAAACTGCCCATCTTGTGTAAAACTGGAAACATGAAGCACAAGACAGTAATACTAACATCTCAACACGCACCTTTCCTCATGCCACCAAAAGGATCCTTATTGGGTTCATAAGGACCCATACGACCTATTATATCTGGTGGTCCACCCATCCCAGGCTGGTACCCAGAATTGGGCGTCAGTGAGTTCCGTCTAGAAAAGGCAGGGTCCCCTCCTTCAGCAAAGGGATCTTGAAGATTTACACTGCTCCTGTTTGTTGGACAAAAACCATTGGCACTTTAAGTTTAACAAAGTAAAAATGTTGCCTTTAATGGTTGGATTAAAATGGCAGTATTAAACTATAAATGACAGACTATCCTGACATAAAACATTTCTTTCAAACGTCTCTGCATTCAACTTAATTAGTGATACATTTAAAAAATAATTCTTGACATACCTTACACCAGGCATAGGTGTGATCTGGCTCTGAGGTGTTGAAGCAGGAGTTGGGGGTTTAAGATCTCCACCTTCAGCCATTGAGCTACTAGTTGACTGTGGAGTTTGTGGCCCTTGCAGGGAGCCAGAGCCCGCTGGTGAACAAAACAGGAGGGGCAATTTGAAATATGTTGTTTTGCCCAACAAAACAATATTTCAATTCAGTTCCTCACCACAGAGGAAATTCAAGAAAGGAAATTGGCATTCAAGGAACTATAATTGCATGCTTCAAAAGGCACTCCAATATTGTGATGGTGTTATATCTATGGGCCTCAGCACAGTGCTCTTGGTGCTGTTGGTACACTCCTTTTGGCAGGACTTAATGCCATTTGAGGAGGTTTCCCCAAGCACCAAGCATAAGCATATAGTTAGCTTGTGCTAGGTAAATACCCATTCCGCTGCTTTCAGCTTAAGATCGCAGCACAGCAGTCTCCCTCACACTGCTACTTCTGACCCACCAGCTGACAAAAGGCAAACTTTAAGCAGTGAGTTTACCACAGGGCTTACCATGTTGATCTTGCATATGTCCTTTTAGAAGAAAGAGGTTAAATAATAGATAATAATCTATTAATAGATTAATAGTACAATAACACATCATGTACATACTGACCTGGAGATGGTGGCTGTACCTTTGACTGATTCTTTTTGGGGTCATGCGAGAAAATATCAGGTGGTGGGTCCTCTCCACGCTCAATCTTACACTCAAACGCATACAGACACTGAATATACTGTTTCTTCAGAGAGCTGGCGGCACTACTTGAAGTCCCAACATTCAGATTGGTGGCCAACTCCCTCCACTTCTTATTTTTATTAACCTGAAAGAGGAGCGAGGAAGAGATACCGGAATTACCAGCCAGTAGTAATTAAGAGTCAGAGCGACACAACAAGGTTGTGGCAATGTGTGGTAAGGTTGTGTGGGACAATGCCAATGCCAATCTTTTTTGTGAATTCTTATTCAAATGCATTAAACTGTCAATCAAATGAAAATAATTAAAAAGATTCTTGTACAAAAGAAAACTTGAAATAAGCCTTGAAAAGGTCTCCTGCATCGTGCTTGACCCCTCACATGGACTTTTACACTCCTACCATCTGGCAGACATTATCGATAGGAGATCATTGGGGTGATTTGTAACCTCCCTTAAGACAGGGTGAGAAGTTCAGACATCTGGAAGAGTCTCAGAGTAGAACTGCTGCTCCTCCTCCAGGTTGAGAGGAGGCAGCTGAGATGGTTTGGACACCCGGTGCGGATATCTCCTTAGCAGCTACCTCGAGAGGTTTTCCAAGCATAAGGGATTATATCTCTTGGCTGGCCTGGGAATGCCTCTGCATATGGCTTGGGAGAGGGATTGCCCCAGACAAGAGGATGGTGATGGATGGATATTTGCTTCCTCTATGTGGTT
This sequence comes from Distichodus sexfasciatus, assembly GCA_032718565.1. Taxonomy (NCBI): domain Eukaryota; kingdom Metazoa; phylum Chordata; class Actinopteri; order Characiformes; family Distichodontidae; genus Distichodus; species Distichodus sexfasciatus. Next base: position 1,532,296 of record JAVGVS010000082.1, read on the forward strand.
TATTCGATATTACTATAAAAACTGAAATCACATCGTCTCGTCTCTCTATGTACATGTTTTTTATAGAGAAGACAATATGTGACCCTCCACGGCAAAACCAGTCGCTTGTCACAACAGAGGTTTCCGAGAAAAACGACCGTTTATGTTGTGTGGGGTAAAATTTTGGATTTTTTGTTTTTAGTGTTTTAAAACAGTGGAAGGTCTATACTGTACTGTTGTGAATAAATTTAGCTGAAAAACTTACCCTTTCCATCCTAAAAACGTGACTTTCTTGAGGTGAGGAATTCAATTCCTGCAGAATTTTAAAAGTTTCTATTTTGACCGCTCTACTTCAATATTTATGGTAAATCCACTCGTTGACTAGCGTGAAGATATTTATCTGGAATCCATCTTCGTCTCCCGAGTTCAGTTAACCTAACGCAGGTAGGCTATCCGTGTGGCTGTGAATGCAGCGTAGGATACCGTAAATACAAACATAGCCGTGACCATACCAAGCGAGTGCTACGGCGACAGTCAACTTCAAAGGCAGATTTCTCCATTTCTCACTTGCCGTGACAGGAGAAACCTGACTACTTTGAATGTTGATATCTCAGTCATATGTTGTCTGATTCATTCGATATAGGTATCGATTTGAAGCTTAATTTATGCCCTTTCGAAGACATAACTCAATTTTGAAAATTTGCGACAAGCGACTGGTTTTGCCGTGGAGGGTCACACATAGTTTACTTTGACTTTGAAATTACTTGAATCTAGGAGGGGCCCACATTCTTTTGGAGAGCCATAGTTAAGCACATTTCCCTGACTTCTCACTTGTTTCCTACTCACTAAACCTAGCAATTATTGATATCCTCCTCCCAAAAATGTCTGAATGACTGTCATCAATGTTTGATAGCTATACATGCGGTTGCTACGTCAATCTAAATGACTAGTTTTAATGTCGCTAGCTAAAGGCAAAATAAGCTTGGGCGCTTACCTGTGTGAGACCACCAATCTCTTTAACAGATACATAGAGGCGAAACAGGTCAAGAGGTTTACGGCCCACAGCTGGCAAATTGCTCATGCCCATTGCTTTCTCCTCTGCAAAGGCAAGGTAACGGTCCACCCAGATCTTCCTCTCCGGCTCAGAGCCCAGCTCATAAAGTCGAGTTATCTTCTCATTAGTGGTGGTGGAGGAGTTTGACTTCTGCAGATGCAAACAGAGGGGACATCAAAAAGATGAGAAAGATGAAAATAATTATCCTTCTTACTAGTAAGACAATGCATTTTTTATTAACTAGAGACAATGACTAGAAATAAATACTGACAAGAACAATGATATCTTTGAATATCACACTGGCAATTGAGAACAAGCTTCCAGAAGTTTTTGGGGTAGTTGGTAGTGTAGCAGTTCGAATCCCAGACCGATAAAGGTAATACTGAGGTGCTCATGAGCAAGGTACATCCGCAAACACCAATGGGTCAAATGAGGTCTCATTTCATTGTGGTGCACTGTGTGCTCTGCTGTGGTTTATTCATAAAGACACTCATTCACTTAACTTAGTTACTCTTAGAGGAAATCTCCCACAAGGATCCAAATCTGAATATATTTTAACCACGAATTATAGTTCAGTGAAAACACTGGGAAGACAGCATGGCACCAAATAATGGTGCACCAAACACAAACATTTCATACGTCACTGAATACTACACTACAGTGAACTATGCATAATGCAAATCTCAGATTTCAATGACACATAATGATGTTTACTGCTCAAAAGGTGGCTCCACAAAAATGCAGGACTGCAAGGTAGTGCTGCAAACACCAGTATAGATTTTAATAATCAACTCTCCATAGGTTACATAGGTTTAGATACTTGGGGTAGTCTAAAAAACACTCCTCAATCAATTAAAGAAGCTACCTTTTTTGATTCAGTCTTGGGGGTGCCATCAACCTTATTATTCATCTTTTGGGCTTGGTTCATCTTATCCATGCCAAATTCCGGACTGGGAGTCATTCCTGGAACAGAGATGGAAGCTTTTTGTGTCACATTTCTTTAAATGTCACAGGTTAATTACTACTAGGTGCAACCTCTGTCAAGCAACACTATTTAGTTGAGCCTTGACCTTGTGGTGCAACAGTAGCGTGTCTGATGCCAGATCAGAAGGCTGCATGTTCAAATCCCGCCGCGGTCAACGTTCATCTTGGGGCAGTTCACCCTATGATTAGAAGGCTACCAGTTCGAATTCCCAAACTGGTAAAGGTACCACTGAGGTACTCATGAGCAAGGTATCGTCACCAAGCACTGCTTCCCAGGTGCTGCCCATGTCAGCTTCCCACTGCTCCTTCACGGATGGGTCAAATGCAGAGGTCACATTTTGTTGTGGTGCACTGTGTAGTACGTTCACAATGACAAATAACGGCTCACTTTCACTGTGTGGGTTATCGATAACTCAGAATCCCTTTAACGTACAGAAACCTCACACGTATCGTTAGAATCACAAGACCTTGAACTTCACGGACATTATGTTGATTCATCTGTATGTGAAAGTATTTGTGAATATTTACATGCACCAAAATAGTAGTAAATGCGCAAAAATGCACAAATGACATTATTGTAACGTGGCTCCAAGTCGCACGTGCATGACTGTGGCAAATGTAGTTCTCTCGCAGAAAGGCCAAAATCAGCTCATTTTATATGTCAAGAGGAATCCAAATTGGCGTAAAATGGCTCAAAACTTCAGTATTTCGTCATTTACAATTAATCAGGAAGTATTTTTTTTCTATTCTATAATGCATAATAGAATGCATTACTTGTTATTAAATAATTTTATTGTATATTCTGGTGGATACCAAATGGATAAATAGGTGTTTCCGCATTGCAGCAACATTTTTCTACACAGTACTAAGCCATAGAACATCTCAGCACTTTTATAACAGAAAGCTAAAAAATCTAGCGCAGGTCAATTTTCATCAGAAATTGGCTAATTTCAAGACTTTGTCCGGATTTAATTACAATGCTGAGTGGTACAAAATAAAGCATGTGAGAACTTCTACACACACATAATAAGCCTATAACAAGCCTAAAAACAAAGGTATAGAAAAACACCCCAAATTTTCTTAGTGCTGTAATGCACAGAATGTTGCGGCCTCATAAATATACTGAATTTCTTTCGCATTTGTGATTAGGGGTCTAAGTGTTATGAAACGCTATTATGGAACCCTATTGTTTTCATACGCATTATTACAAAATCCACTGGTGGACTGAACAGGATTGTATGTCAGACCTCAGAGACCAAAAATGGCACATGTCCGTCTATGGAGATTCCCTGGAAGCGTCTGAATGTAATGGATATGGCGCCGCCCATTTCCGCCTGCCAAATTTACCGGCCATTTAGAAAAGAATTCCACTAAAAACATTACGAAGTTATGCATCAATTTATATTCTATGTGTGGGCCACACATAGAATATAAATTGATGCATAACTTCATAATCCTTCGTCCTATCAAAATTCTGTGCACAACTTTTTGCCTAGACAGAGCCTAGATGAAGTTGTTTTTAGTGGAATTCTTTTCTAAATGGCCGGTAAATTTGGCAGGCGGAAATGGGCGGCGCCATATCCATTAGATTCAGACGCTTCCAGGGAATCCCCATAGAAATAAATACTCTAAAGCCCATATTTTCTCAGAAAAACATCCAAACAAAAGCAAACTTGGTAGACTTCATGTATACTTCAAGCTTAAGACACCAGCCAAAGAAGGCGCAGTCTGATCAATAGGCAGCGCTATAGCTGAAACAAGTTTGTATCTCAAGAACTACTCAAGATAAAAATCTGAAATTTGGTAGACTTCATCTATCTGCACTCCTGAGTCAATTTCTACAATATGGTAATGACTGCTTAAAGGGGGCATGTAGGGATGCAAAAACGTGTATGGTCAAAAAAGAGAGGAAGTCAAGTTGCCACCCAACTCCAGCCACTGACTCCTAAACCCTAAATATTTAGGAGCCAAATGCTTTTTTGGGAGCCCTAATCTCCATCACATGCCAAATGTGAAATGAATGAACGATAATTATTTGTTTAATAATTACTAATTGTTCATTTCTTCAGTCTACCTCACAATGCCTTTTCTTTCTCCTATCTTAGCTATTTGACCTGCCTACTAATGTCTTCTGCACTGTCTTACAGATAACAGAAGAATAAATGACCCATAAATGTGAAGTTATTAATAAATTATTTTATATTAATAAATAACATTATTTATTGTTTTTGCTTTATGTAGTATAAAAGTGCTGAAACTGTAGACATAACTACTAGAAATAGTAAGAAGTGTCTTTTTTTTTGGCTTGCAGTGTTTTAATTTTATTATATAAAATGAGCTGCTTTGGCCTTTCTGGAAGAGAGCTATATTTTTGCGCATGCTGGCATTCCGTATTAGAGTCACAAGTGCTAATGCGTGTTTACATCGCGAATAATTCTATTAATACCTTTTTTTATGCAATTACTTAATTAATGGATATAGTCTCGCCCTTTCTTGTAGCTCGAAATTTGAAGATTATTGTGATCTTGTAACGTTTTTTGTCACTCAAAATATGCGTCACAAAAGCCGGTATATGCCCGCCAAACCGCCGTGTATTTCAAGCTTTTCGACCCCAGGTTGGCTAAGCATGGATAAATATATATTAAAAAAATATCTGAAGAAAATAGAACATATAATGATGCCTGGGCAGACTCATTTGCATTTATGAAGGTGACATCTTACAGCCAGGTGTTCCGCAGACGTTTACGCTGAGGTTCAGGAGCAAAAGTCCCATTAACCGGGTAAAATAAATATTTTAATCAGATATTTTGCATATATGTATTTCACATTGTTCAGTGCATTTTTTTTTTTACATTTATTTTTTAATTTCAGGTCGATGCTCCGGTAGCCTACAGACAATGAAAGGATTACGGCGTGCGGCAATTTTAGTTTGCTGCGTGGATACTTAAAGTTCGTCTTTTTATTTCATTTGAAAGAGACCTTCAACTCAGCGTGCCTTTTACAGAGTTCTAAATGTTCAAAATGTTTTCTTTGCATAAATAAAATTTCACAAGCAACACACTAGCCTAGTTTTTTTATACATAGCATAAAAGTAAAAATCTACGGAAGCGTTCACTTGAGAAAAAATAGAAGAAATAATTCTTCTGCTGTGTTTTTCTGAATTAACAAGATAAAGAAAAACAGAGCAGAATTATTTTTTCTCAAGTGAACGCAAAAAACAATATATGTAGTGTTATCTTCATTTTAGATGTCAAAAAGGATTTGCGGCTCCCGGTGTTTTTTCCTTTGTGGAATGGCTCTCCAAGTGTTAAAGGTTGACGACCCCTGATCTAGGCTCTGTTTAAGCTAAAAATTGTGTACAGAATTTCGATAGGACAAAGTGTTGTCAATTCATATTCTAAGCATGGCTTAATATATTAATATATTCATTACTCTAAAGCCTATATCTTCTCAGAAAAACATCCCAACGAAACCAAACTTGGTAGATGATGTACAAGCCGAGCTTTGGACATCAGCCAAAGGGGGTACAATCTGATCAATAGGGGGGTCCTATAACTGAAAAATGTCAGTATCTCAAGAACCGCTTATCTGCACTCAAAAATCAATTCCTAAAATATTTGTTTTGATTGCATAAAGGATGCGTGGCCTATTACAATGACTATACATTGCCATATATTTCATGCAGTACAACATGCACTATACAAGTTTGGCAGAAACACTTTGGACTGCTGACTTGGAATGGTCCTCTGACCACACACATCAAAATTGACATGCATTGTCGGATTATTCATCTGTTCACATATATTATTCATCTACTCTTCACCACTTATCCTACACCATGTATTGCGCCATGTATTGTATAACTGTGTATTTTCCCACGCATATATGATATATTGCATGCATTGATGTGTTTATACTGTGCTGACGCAGGCATATGGCAAATAGTTCATCCTATGTGAGTATGTTTCACCCTGCGGACGCACGCAAAACATAAAGTATAGGTCAAGTTCTCACACTATAGTCCTTGTAAACCCTTTACACCATGTTTAGACCTTTACGTTATAATACATTCACAAACTGTATTGTACTTTGCTAGACCTTTTCCTGTTGTTATATTAAACTTTTCTTTTTTGTTTAACCCGCGCACTTGAGAAATATTGGTAGCGGAAACCCCATGCCAGCTCAAGGCTAGTAAATAATGGTGGAGTGGCCAAGGGGTGTGCTTTGCATAATAAAGTGTTTAAAGATAAGAACAAAAGGTGGGATGTGGTTTTAGATAAGAACGTGAATGTACGTTCTTACGGCCAAAAGCCAGATCGGGAGGGAATTCCTTGAAGACTGGCAGGCATTGTTTGCTTGGGTGGAATCAATGGTGATTTGCAAATAAACTTTGCCCACTACCACCTGCTGCTGTGAAGCTTATTTTTTGAATCTCTTCAAAGACTTTTTTCTCCACCACACATGTTCAACAACAGAGGACACTACAAGACGTTCATTTAAGTTTTATCTCATATCTTTAGAACCATATGGAACTGACAGCACCCAGGGGGTGCTTGAACCCTTTTGATAACTGCTTGCAGTCCTAGATTCTGTTTTACTCCTATTTAATTTATTGCTCCTTTCCTCTCACTTTTATTCATGCGCTCTCTGTAATTTTAAAACACTGCCATATTTAGTTGCTATCTGCACAATCTAAAATTATCCATGAGAACCTACTCTTTCCTAACCTAGTCTTTCTGTATTTTAATCATACATACTTTTCTGTTTCCCTAACCATTATATTAGGGAGGTTGGAATTATAGCAAAGGAAAAAGCGTTGTGATCTTTAGGGGGCACTAAGGAATGCTACATGAACATATGAAGTCTGATTCATTGAGGCACTAATGCTTTACTTCAATGGGGCAGAGGGGCGCACACACTGGGGCGCACATACACACCCACCTCGTAACATCATAAATATATACAGTACACTAGAGTTGTTTTCTGCTGTCTAAGAGGGAAGAGGGAAATCCTTATACAGTAGCACTATTTGAACAATAGAGGGCAGTAAAACACTACATAAAATTATGCCTTGTCATAATAGAACGTTTTTGTGATGACGTTTGTACACACATACGAAAACTTTTATAGATTAATTATTATTATTTTATTTAACAAATTATTATGTGGATTCACTAATTTCATTATAATTAAATCAATCAATCAACATATTACATGCATTACTTGTAAACAAATTGTGCAGCTTGAATCATAAGACACAGAAGGCTGAAGTAGGAATGGTGTGCTTCTCAACATAAGCCAAAACCACTAGAGAGAATAACACTACAAATTTATGTGGTCAAACTGAGTTTTTATAAGTTACATGAAATCATAGAAAACCACCCAGTTCTTATACAATGTTAGAAGTTAGTTTCTTTATCACTTTTTCCCCACTTTATTTTATACTTTCTACAACTCTTTATGTTTTGATATGATTAATGTAATTATGTGATTTTACCTTATATCATTTCACTTTATTGTTCTACACACATACACAGACATTGCTGATGGCCAATGTTGACCATTTTGTCCTGCTTTTACAACTTATGCTTGGAGCCCCCTTGTTGGCGCTTGTGGATATAGTTTTATTTAATGTTATTTTCTATATAGTGCCACATCACAACAAAAGTCACACCTTGCCTTATGTTATTTATCTTATTTAGACCATAGTACACACAGGCACATATGCAAGTACACTCAGATGAGCACCCACCCACCAGCGAACATAGAGTGCAGGTCAGAAAACTTGTTGCGTGTACGCATTCTGACATGAACACATGATCACTAAGCAATCCATACAGAAAAAGTTTTCTGCCTCCCCTTGATCTGACGTGATTGTAGAGAATGCACGTTTAAAAGAGTTAAACGAGCGGATCAGGATACATTTCACTGCATGTTGTACCTGTATAACTTGCACGTGACAAATAAAGAATCTTGAATCTTGATCTTTAATTTAAGGTCTGTACGCACTTTCTAAAGATAGAAAAGAATTTTGTAAACAGTAAAAGTTTGTAAAAAAAGTTTGTATAACACCCAAATCACCAGGTGTTTTTGCACAGAAAGTAATTCTAAAGATGTTAGATTAGCAATGTTTACAAAGCCAAGTTCTGGTATTTTTCATAGAAATAAGTAAACGCAGTAACAATATAATCACAAATTTTACTATTTATCATGTTAGAAATTAAATTTCAATCATCATATCCTGAAACCTCAGTACATAATCTATCATTTTCTGCAATAAACTCATATTGCCTATTTTTGACATTTTTTCTCAATATGACTACTTTGACGCTCTTTATCTCACAATTGTGACCCTCCACGGCAAAATCAGTCGCTTGTCGCAAATTTTCAAAATTGAGTTATTACGTTTTCAAGAAAGGGCATAAATCAAGCTTCAAAACAATACCTATATAGAATCGATTGGACGACATATGACTGAGATATCAACATTCAAATGAGAGGGGTTTCCCCTGTCACGGCAAGTGAGAAACGGAGAAATCTGTTTTGAAGTTGACTATCACCGTAGCACTCACAGACGCTTAGTACGGTCACGGCTATGTTCGTGTTTATGGTATCCTACACTGCATTCACAGCCACGCGGATAGCCTACCTGCGTTAGGTTATGGAGATGGATTCCGGAGAAATATCTTCACGCTAGTCAACGAGTGGATTTACCGTAAATATTGAAGTAGAGCGGACAAAACAGAAAATTTTAACATTCTGCTGGAATTGAATTCCTCACCTCAAGAAAGTCACGTTTTTAGGATGGAAAGGGTAGGTTTTTCAGCGAAATTCATTCACAGCAGTACAGTATAGACCTTCCACTGTTTCAAAACACTAAAAACAAAAAATCCAAAATTTTACCCCATGCAACATAAACGGTCGTTTTTCTCGGAAACCTCCGTTCCGACAAGCGACTGGTTTTGCCGTAGAGGGTCACAATTAGGCCTGGCAACTTTAGCCAGGTTTTCACAGGCGGGGTCACATACAAGCTCATGGTTGCAATACCTAACATATTCAAATGTATTTATATAGCACTCTTAACAACAGTCACTGTCACAAAACACTTATATAACCGGCCTAAACCCCCAACAAGCAAGCTTGTAAAACATTTTATTGATGCAAAATAACAATGACTAACATTGCACTGTGATTCTGAACAACACAAAGTTCACAATTCAACAACTGAATGAGCATGGCACAGAGACCAGTTCTAAGTTACATACAGCTTTCTTTTTTGCCTGCACAGGATGGGCAGGTCCAACTTGCATGCCATCGACAGCGATTGGACCCCGTTGGTAACTGCTTGCCGTTCTAGTTAGATTTTGAGCTAATAGTGCGGCACTCAAAATGTCTATGCAGCCTAAACTGGACTGTCTATGCAGTCTCACAAAGGTTAAACTTGATGGATAAGTATGGATGATATGCATCTCAAAAAATACAATTAAAACAGTTATTGGCCTAAAAACGAATGCATTTTGGTCTTGAACCATGTGGCCTACATAGAAAATTCTTGCTTTACCTGCTTCTTTAACTTAAGTAAAAAAAAAAAAGTTTAAATTGGGACTACAGACTTTCAACAGATTAAATTGATTTTGAACTAATTTGCATAATAAACAGACTGCAGACTTGACCTAATGTCATAACAGAGCTTTTTTTTGGCTATTTTTTGCAAATTGTGCAGCGGGGCATGGCTCTTCAAACTTGAGATCTGAGGTCGGAACAAGTTTCTGAGAATGGGATATAAAAATGGTGTCAATTGAACAATAGGGGGTGCTACAATCAGGAGATCGGGAGACCTGCTTTTACAACATAAAGAGATTTTTTGCAATTGAAAAATGGGATGGATGGTGCCTCTGGCTTAAAAGGCTATAACTTCAGACAGTTTGGTTCATTTGCTGAACTAAATTTGGTACTTCTTTTAGGAGCCATTGCAGTTGCAGGTCTATGAAAACAGGGAGTCCATATTTGAATATATAACTGCAATTCTGTTTTTTTTGTTTGTTTGTTTTTTTTACAGCAATTCTACTCGAGGTGTTAAATTCCAACACCTGTACCCCTGGTTCAATTTGCTGATTAGAGAAAACAGACCTTAGCAAATGAGAATAGTGTGGACTCATAGATCATGTTCTTTTAATGACATAAATTGTAAAATAATGTATGTGTAGTTTGCAACTTCCAGGTTAGATTAAGATCACTTACACCATAAGATAATAAGATAAAAGATGAGAAAATTTACTCCAAAAATGTTTGAAATTTTGAAATGAGCATGGTAAAGTTATAAAAGAACATTGACTTGTATATTTTACAAATTGAGACAAATTGTAATACCAATGAATCAGGAATAAAGTGAGGTGGTCTCTTATTTTTTCTGAAGCTGTATGCAGTCTAAATCAAGTCTATTTTAGCAAAGCTGAAACTTGATAAATAAGTAAGCATGGTGTGCCGCTCAATGTATAAAAGTGTAGTGATCAGCCTATAGGTGGCGCTAATGCAAAGGCAAAGACGTTTTAGACTCTTAACTCTTATACTGTGTGGCATAGAGTAAACATTCCTGCCTTAACTACTTCTTTAACTTAGGTTAAACAACTTTTTCATTTTGACTATGGACTTCTGCCTAATTAAATTTGAGATAAATTGGACAATATGTAAACAAACTTAAATGAATCTGCAAACTTAGCCCAACATCGTAACATTTTTTTTTTCAATTTCACAAAGGGGCAATTAAAATCATTCCTTCGTTCATTCATTCATTTTCCAAACCACTAAATCCCAACCTGGGTCGCGGGGGGACCGGAGCCTATCCCGGGAACTTACGGGCACAAGGTCGGGACCAACCCTGAACAGGGGCCAACACACCGCAGGGCAGCAATTAAAATTGGTTGTAGTTAATTGTAGCTGTATTTATTTTATATTGATAAATATGTAGAAAAAAAACTTTATGGCAGCTACAGATGTGTGCACATCTAAAGATTCTGGAAACGCAGTAAAATGTACATGCATAAACATACATTTTAATACATACAGGGATAGTGCTAACAGAAATTTGACAATTTTAACATTTAATTGCGTTGATTGCCAACTGGTTGCAACTTGCCAACATAAATGAACTATAGACAAGATTTTTGCTCATTTTTTTCTGGTTTGGCGAATTCTGAATTTGAAACTGGACATTTCTTTATAATGTCTGGGCAAATAACATATATTGTAGGTCAAAGCAACTAAAAGCACTATTGCATACCTGCTGAGTTGCTGGTTATACTGCCCACCATGGGGTAAGGTCCTGCTTGGTTCATCATTCCCTGCATGCTGTTCATGGGTTGGGCATATGAACTAGCTCCCAGCATTCCTTGGGCTATGTTGGTATAACCAGGTGGCCTGAGGAAGACAGAGTAACAATAGTTATTCGATTGAACAAACTTGTGGCCATCCATGTCTAACAGTATAATAAAAGAGTCTCTTTCTGTGGCCCTATATGTTTATTATTAACACCGCTCATGTGCATGCTACTTGCCAGGTATGCTTCTGATTGGCTACATATAAGTAGAGCTGCCCTGCCAAATCCTCCACAGCTAAATCAACATTAAACATTGCAATGTTTACATGCATGGTAATTGAAAAAAATAACAGAAATGTGCAAAGATTTCATTACTTTACAGCTAAAAATAAAATGATTAGGTAGAAGTCCAAATGATATTTTATACTCCTGTAAACCAACTTTATAACTTGACATTGCTTGCTAGTTGTTCAAAAACCTTCTCACCTGATGTGATAATTTTGCACCCTACATGCTTTGGGCACAGAATAAACCTGAATGCTACTAATCTAGTTTGCTCATTGTAGGATATTCTAGTTCTTAGCTTGCTAACTGTTTGCCGTTCATATACCCGTCAAACCTCTTCAGCCGATAAAATAATGGCTCTGATTTTTACTGGCTTTAATTTTCCAGAAAAGGGTTGACTTTTAAAGAACAAACACAATGCTTCTCAACTGATTAAAAAAAAGACATTTTGCAATTCAATAAACTTCAGATTAATTTGATAAACAACGACAGAATGTCAAACTCCTTCCAAATTGTTTAATTTACAACTGATAAAAATGTGAAAAATGTGATGCCGTCTGTGAAAACCCAGCTTAAGTCTCCAGACCTAATCATAGTGAGAAAAATGAAATCAAAAATAGATACGTATTTATTGCTGAAAATGAACTCATTATGTATGAGGTTGCAAGGTATGATGACTGAAATTTCTAACTGAAATTTCAGAATAGTGACATTTGTGATTTTATTGATGTTTCCATTTTTCACTGAAAAATAGCGCAAGTTGACTCCGTAAACATTGCTTTTCTAACGTCTTTAGGATTACTTTCTATGCAAAATAACTGGTGATTTGGGCGTTATTCTGTTTACAAATGTCTATCTTTAGAAAATGCATATTCAAAGCGCACCCGCTGCAAGCCGGGTGCCACTTTCTGTATGGATTGCTTTGTGACACTGCGTACACGTCAGAATCAGAGCATTGCTTTAGTTTGTTTAACAAAAGTACAAGGTATGACTTCTATTGTGATCTGGCGCAACAAGTGGGTCCAAGCATAAGTTACAAAAAGCAGGACAAAAGGGTCAGCACTGGCCATCAGCAGTGTCTGTGTGTGTAAGACAAAGTGAAATGATAAGGTAAAAATCACATAACTATATTAATCATACCAAGACATAAAGAGTTAGTATGTAGAAAGCATAAAATAAAGTGAAAAAGTGATAAAGAAACTTCTCCCAGTGTTCATATAAGAATTGGGCAGTTTTCTATAATTTCATGTAATTCATAAAAACTCTGTTTGACCACATAAATATGTAGTGTTGTAGTGCTCCCTAGTGTTTTTGGCTTATGGCACACCACTCCTACTTGCCCAGAAAATGTCAGCCTTCTGTGACTTTCAGTTCAAGGTACACAGTCCGTTTGCATGTAATATGTTGTTGTTTGAATTAAGCAGAGGTGGACAGAGTAGCCAAAAAGTTGACTAAATCTAAATATTTCTCTTATGACATAGTTGAAATATATTTCAGACTATCATCCCCTGAGACTGATGCTAATTTAATAATTACAATATTTTATAATTACAACATAACACAAACACAGGGAACATGAAAACTGAACACAGCTAAGTAAACAATGTGGTTGCTACCTCACTCAGCTTTTGCTGAAAAGAAAGTACACAAATCTCACTAAGGATGTCTAGCTGTCTGGTCCTCCAAGGGTAGATTTGCATCATTGGCCTTGGCATAAATAAATATTATGTTAACATTTAATCTGACAAGACCCTTGTTGATCTATCTGACACTATAAATTACTTTTTAGTAGGTCACCATATGACATCAACTCAATTCAATTCACTACCCAGTAGTAGCTTCAGTGAGTTGGCTGACGAACGCAGGAATTATAATGATGCACTACAACCCACTTTAATTAACACTAAATTGAGTTAATTCATCATCCACAACTTCTAATTCATATTGGCAATAGCAACTATCAAAATGTGTCATTAGCAGTAATATGTTAATCAGTGGTTTATTTGGTAACCATAAATATTAAGTGCACCTTCATAATGCATTTGTAAAGCTTCAATAAAGGATTTACAAGAAGCATTTAATCATACATTAAAGATTCTTAGAGCATCTATTAAAGCTTTAAATAAGCCTGACATAAGAAGTTCAAAAAGCATTTCAATGCATCATTGAATATGATGTTGCATGGCAGTTAAGCACTTTCACAATGTGACTTTATACTGGGTGTTTACATTAAAACTTCATAAAGCATTTATAGTACCTTTATGAGCAAAAACCTTTAACACACAAAACAAATACCTTTTTAAAACAAGTAGTAACATGAAGCTCAACCTTCACTTTAAGGACTTTTGATTGGGATCCATTTACTGTTAATGTAACATTAACTACAGAACTAGATTGAAAAGCTGATTGATAAAATGTATATTAAGGCATTATGAATGATTTCAGTGCAGTTACTGTAAAGTCAAGTCAAATGCACATCTCATTATACATTTATAAGCCGTAAACTACACTGTCATGTTTTATTGTACATACATGAGAACTTCATAAAAGACTTTAGGTAGTTAAAGTAAAGTCAAGCCATTAAAACATCTCATTATGCATTCACAAACTAAATTGTACAACACATAGATATATATATATATGTATTAAACATACATGTACATTGTAACTCAGAAACAAACTTGATTATGTGATATTAACTTTAATAACAAAACACAATTTCAAAACAATAAATTCAAACAAAATTAGGTGATCAATATCAGTGTTTTAGACATAAAAAATGTAATTTTTTAGTAGTTTAGACACCTCCCGTTGCCCTGTTACCAAATGCAGTTACAGGCAATAAAGTTACTGATGGCATTAAACCACACAAACTGCTAAAACTTAGGTGTTGGGAAGAGATCAACAGGGAAAGTTAACCATTAGCCCCGCATTCTATAAGCAGTGCGCTGGGATAATATGTAGGTTTTATTAATACAGTGAACATGCTGATAAATAGTATATCCATTCACTTCTTCCGCCTTCTGTCCAGAACTGAGCCCACGACGCTAACATTGATATCTTTACTCTAAAACAGTATTTATCCACTGCAGTTTAGCTTGCTCCTGTTAATATCTAGCCCAGGGGTCAGCAACCCGCGGCTCCCTGTGGCTTTGGAAAATAAATGAGTATTCAATTTAAGTATATTTTATTTTTAGTCGTTTTTTTTTTTATTGTAGTTTGAAATTTGAAGACTATTGTGATCTTGTAACATTAAAATACAATGCGTTTAATTTTTTGTCGCAAAAAATATCCATCACAAAAGCCGGTATATATCACGCTTTTTGACCCCAGGTAGGCTAAGCACTGAGGTTCAGAAGCAAAATATTCAAATATGTATTTTACATTGTTCAGTGAAATAGTGCAGGGTTTTTTTCCAATTTATTTTTTAATTTCAGGTCGACACTCTGGTAGCCTACAGGCGATGAAAGGATTACGACATGCGGCAGTTTTAGTTTGCTGCATGGATACTTTAAGTTCGGGTTTTTATTTCATTTGAAAGAGACCTTCAACTCAGCGTGTTTTTTTTATTACTTTTTTTAACAGAGTTCTAAATGTTCAAAATGTTTTCTTTGCATAAATAAAATTTCACAAGCAACACATTAGTCTAGTTTTTTTATACATAGCATAAAAGTAAAAAACAATATATGCAGTGTTATCTTCATTTTAGATGTCAAAAATGGTTGAAAAATTATAAGAAATGTAACTAAACTTCCAAAAAGCAAGTCTGTATTGTTAAACACATGAAATATTAAAGTGCATGTTTAACTTTCAACATACTTCTAAAGACAATGTATATATATTGAAGATATTGTGCAATAAATGTATTTGCTCATTAAAGGTATTATGAACGCTTTATGAAGTTATGTAAATTAACACCCAGTATAAAATTGCATTGTGAAGATGCATAACTGCCATGCTATATCACATTTAATAATGCACTGAAGTGCTTCTTGAGCTTCTTTTGTCAGGGTTATGAACACAATAACAACGCATGTTATTAATGTATATTAAAGCTCATATTTTTCATTTAAAACTGTAATAGATGCTTTACGATTCTTAGTGTATGATTTTAAATGCTTCTTATAAATGCCTGATTAATGCATTATAAATGCATTATGAAGGTGCACTTAATATAAATTGTTACCGTTTATTTTTACTGCTCTAGTATTCATGTACCTGTGTATTGAGTTGGCGGGGCCATGATGCATGCCTGCTGCAGCTGGATCCTGAGGTTTTCTGTTCATACCAGGTGGGGGGCACATACCTGATGCCACTTGAGGTGGCATTCCACCCATATTAGGACCCATGCCAGGGCCATATGGCCTAGAACCAATCTGACCTGGACCCATGCGCCCAGGTGGCATCCCTCCATATGGCCCCCCTCCTCCCTGTCCAGCCATTGGGTTCATAGCGGCACCCATGCTTGGTCCACCAGGGTAATTCGAGCTGGGCATTCCACCATACACTGGCTGCCTCGGATAACCTGAAAGAAAGAGGGATAAAACTACATACTGCAGACGACAATGTACAATCATTTGTTCTGATCTACTGCAAAATTAACTTGATTATCTTTCAGCCTGTCCGGATACCTGTCCTGCATTTTTCTTAGAGTTGTATTTGCCCTGCACCCAAGCAAGCAAATCCTACTACTACACCCTAAAAGTGAACGTCTTTATAGCACAAAGGTTAAATTGTGGTATAATCAAGCAATGTTGAGCTGCATTTCAACATTTTTTAATAGAAATAGTTCATTACTAATAGGCCTAGTCCTCATAAAGCATAAAGCATATTTATAATCATTAACAATGTAAAACAAAATACAGTTAACAGTTTTTTCTTTGTGGAGTCACAATGAGTGTAACTGCCACTTCATCTTTTAGTTAGCAATTCCCAAACAAACAGAGATGCAAAGCAGTTGCACCTCAGTTCTTAATTCAGACACACTGAAACAAACGTGTGAGAGTAATGGCTAAAGCTGAATGGTTTATAAGCACAGCTTTCCAAATGCCAGGTTAATAGCCACTGCTCTAGATGACTATGCTCTGATTCCGGTACAAAGGATCCAGGCACTCAATACTTCCCACTCGATCAAGTCAAAACAAATCATTCAGGGGAATACACTACAGCTTTATTACTTTAACTACCTAAGGACTGCTGGGTCTCTGATTTAGCTCTCTGCGCTAACATGCCACACATGGTATCAGTATAAGCAGCCTCAAAAGAACAGTCGAAGAGATAGATTTGAGGAAATATGTATTAGAGAGAAAACAACACTGCCTACACTGCTTACAGCCCTAGCTGGATGTATTTGTTAACAACCCTCTATCTTCCTTACCTCAACATTATCATTTATCAAGATGCCTGTCGAAGGTCTGGATGAAGACAACTAACTCCACAAAACACCTGCTCTTACCTTGAGGTCCATATTGCCCACCCTGTGGGCCATAGTTGCCCATAGAGCTGTTCTGAGGGTAAGGACCTATCCCTGCATGCATCTGGCTTCCAGATGACTGACGTGGGGATAAGGAGGAAGCAGGCTGAGGAGAGCCATAAGGGGGCATCTGAGGGTTTCGCATGTAGACTGCAAATAAGCAAAAATCATAATGTAATGTATATATACATGCATCCCTACATAACACACTCTAATAAATACATAAATTACTAGTAATTTCAAAAGAATAAAAACACTAGCCAGCATTGACAAGAACCTCACCTCTATCCTGTCCCATGGCTGACTGATTCATGGAAGAATGCAGGATTCCATCAGACTGAACACTTGAAGGTCTAGGAGGCATCTGGTTTCCTAAAGAATAATAAAACCCCAGATTTTTTCTTAACAAAATATTTTTAACACTCAGTGATGTATAGTATTCTTCTGAGGAAAGCTTTCCAGTCCTTCATATAAAAACAAATGTTTGCCCACCTGGCACAGCAACAGGTGAAAGAGGCCCAGTCCGTGATGGTGGGGCACTGACAGGTGAGCCCACAGGTGAGGGAGAAGGTCCACGGATGCCTTGCATGTGAGGAGAAGTGTGGGGGGAGAAGGGTGACTGAGCAGGGTTACTCTGGTCACCCTGGCTGCTGGACACACCTGATGTGCTGACCCCTGGGCTCAGACCACCCTCTGTGCCTGTGGGGAGGTCATCAATAGAGCCCAAATCCTGAAAGCAAGAGTAGGAAATTGTTCTGTTATTTAAATGGACTGTAAGACATTATAATGAACCTTTATAAGTTAGAACATTTTACATACAACATTTAAATAGACAGACAGAAAAACTAGATAAACAACTTCTGAAGAAATTATGTGATCACTGTGATGAAAAAATACAAAGAGATATAGTGATAAAAAGGTAAAATGCAGAAATAATAAAGGTTGTTAATAAAAAAAAAAACTATTTTTGCTGATTATAGCTGAGAATTTGATTAACATTTTATTAGAGGATTAAAGGGGAAGAGGAAGAAGGGGAAGAAGCAGAAGCAGGAGGAGGAGTCCCAAAAGAAGGAAAGAAGAACTAGAAGAAAAAAAGACAACAAAAACATTCGGTGCATAGACCCATGATAAAAAAATCAATAATGGAAAAAAATAAACCAACAATCACAATCTTTAGTGCTTTGACAATAAATTGGCATGCCTCCATGTTTTTATCCAAATTATGACTATCTATTCATTAAGCCAGAAAGGGAGTTCTGGAAACAAAAGCAGGAACTAAATGAGCAGCAGGTCCACTTGGTGAATGCAAAACTGACTAACCTATAATCTCACCCTCCCTAAGGGTGTGTTTGTGTTTACATACTGAACTGTCTTCACGTGCTGCCCATGTGTTCGGCACAAATTTGTAAGCTCATCTGCTGTTCAGGCCAAGCTTGAAAAAGAGGGGAAAGAGGGAGAGCAGGAACACACACACACTGGAAGGTGGCCAAGCATTCCCATAGAAATCTCATACTCGAAGCTGGCGGCAAAACCGAAGTTGGCGGTATTGCACTTGAAACATTGCCCATTGCTATTTTTGGGCCGTGACCTGCCTGAGGAACCCCAGAGGGAGGGGGACAGGAGGAGGACGCTAATTCAGGCTCCGGCACCGCCTGCCTCTCTCCTGCCCCTCCTCCACACATATTTACTACTGGATGCATTGGTGCATATGGGTCTCAAGTCTGCTGTGTTTAGCAGAGAGAAAACCCTCCTGTGTTTTAGTGTGTTTCCCCCATCTTTTTTCAGGCTCCTTTTTCAAGCGGCTTGAAAATACTCTGACTACACAGAGATCATTTAAAAACTGCAGGGGTTGCCTACACACAAAGATATTAAGACCTGTATATATTGACTGAGTGCTGTCATCTTACAGCACTGACTGATCCAAGTTAACAACAAGTAGCGTTCTAACAGGATCCTCACAGAATCTGACTCAAACTTTCCTGAAGATCAGAAGTCACAAAAGTCAAGCAGCAGAGTTCTGACCACCCAAAGATGAAGACATATAATGATCATGTGAGGCGACCATTGCAGAATGTTGAATTCAATAGGAATATGAGGCCTAACAACAAAGAAAACTTGCATTAAGTTACCAATTGTGTTCAAAGATGCTTCTCAGCTAGTCTTGATTTACCCTGCTTGAGCAAGCACACTGTTTCCATGCTGCGACAATTAATTCCCACAGCTGGACTCTGCACACCAGAGAGCTGCCAATATGCTGACTGCACAAGCTGAGGCCTGCAAAGTCGCTACACTCTCTGCCCAACACATTCACCCATACTCGCCACACAACAGAGGTTCCATTGTGAAAGCACACACCACCACAGCAACAAAGTTATCTGCGGAGTCCCAGTGCCAATACAAGGTGCACTATATCTATATTACAACCTGTGGTAAGTCATCAGTCCACATATTAACATCATAATAATACATACAAACTGGAACTGCAAGCAGTTATCAACGGGGTCCAAGCACCGGCGCAGACCGCTTCCCGGGCGACGTCTTCCCTATGGTTCCAGAGATATGAGCTAATACGTAAATGGACGTATTATAGCGCCCCCTCTTGTTGTACATGTCATTTTGGTGTGTGGTCAGAGGACCATTCCACATCAGCAGCCCAAAGTGTTTCTAAAAAACTTGTATTGTGGAGGCTGTATATTGTGGAGAATGTATATTATTTAGGGATGCACCGATTGCAATTTTCTTGGCCGATTCCGATTACCGATTTTTTTGTAAGTGTGATTGGCCGATACCAATTTTTCCGATACCGATTTTTTTCCCAAATTAGAGCTGCTGCGAGTAGTCTACGACATCGACACAAAAAAATGGATTTCAACTTTTTTAATGTAACACGGTAGTTACTTTCCCTATTTACTAATTACTTTTATAATAGTGACATATAATAGTGGCAGCTCTACAGCAATACAAACAAAAATCTAATTTTCTTTAATATAATGCTTTATTTTCATAACAAATTTTCTTTACAAATTTAAATAAATAAAATGTAACTCGTAAAATGCAACAACTCCGGTAACTCGACATCCGAAAAGTAACGCCTACTTGGCATTGTGTATTTTGGGCAGAGGTTATTTATCAGATTTCTGAAGCCTGCATCCTCAACTATGGAAAATGGCTGATCATCTAGTGATCATCTTGTGATTGACTTGTGCATCTGTGTTTATGTTGAATTGGGGACAGACAAGTGGGAAAAACCCCGCCCCCAAACTGCCAAAACCCGCCCCCTTTCAAACCACGCACGCAGAAATCTCACTCGAGCACAAAAGCCGCTCGTCGGTAATCTACTTTGCGCGCGAGAACATTTAACACATCGAGAGGAAAAAAGACATTTGCGAGAGGAAAAATACAGTCCGCGCGCAATATCATCACAACCGCGCACTCGATTCTTAATTTTGTGCTCTCGAGTTTCACATTTGCACAAGCAACTTTGAAATTTACGCCCGCAATTTTTTTGCGGCAAGCCATTTTGCGCGCTCTAGTTTTGGCATTGATGTGACGCCATACTCACACACCCAAAATTCATTTTGTCGCCGCACGATGTCACCCCATTCAAAGTGAATGAGAAACGCCTCCATTGAGCGTACATGTGAATGCTGCCTGAATGTGCGCGTGGCTGTGCTGCAAGTAATGCGCATGCACAAGATCGGTTTGAAATCGGCAATACGTGTGAGTGATCGGCCGATCACCGATCAGGCTGATCAGGCCAAATATCGGCCGATTCCGATCACTGGCCGATCGATCGGTGCATCCCTAATATTATTGTAATTGGCCACATCCCCTTTAAGCAATCATAGCCATATTTTAGGAATTGACTCGGAATTGGAGTGCTGATAGATGAAGTCTACCAAATTTCTTGAGCGTATCTTGAGATATTAACATGTTTAAGTTATATCGCCCCCATTGCTCAGATTGCAACATCTTTGGCTGTTGTGTACATGAAGTCTACCAAGTTTGGTTTTGTTTGGAGAAGACATAGGCTTTAGAGTAAATATACGCCACGCATAGAATATGATCCATAACTTTATAACCCTTTGTCCTATCGAAATTTTGTACACAACTTTCTGCCTAGACAGAGCCTAGATGAAGTACACCAAGTTTCGCGAGAATCAGACTCGGAGTTCATTTTACTTTCAATTTAAGTGTGTGTGTGTGTGTGTGTGTGTGTGTGTGTGTGTAAGAAATCCGGGGTTCAACATGCAGTCAGAGACTTTGCATGACCCCAGTTATCTTTCACATTTGGCCACTGGTCTGTTCCCTTAGCCTGTTTCCTGTCCTCAGATATCCCTCCAACTCATATACTGCTATTCATCCATAACTAAAAGAGAGACACTGAAGAAAGGAAAATAAATGAATAACTCTCAACATACTACTGAGTATGTCTTGGCATCCATGCAGAGCCAGGGAGCAGGGGCTACAGAGATATTGTCTACAAACATCAGCCATGGAGATCTACAACCTAATCCAAAGCTTTTGAAGGGCAGACTGCAACCATGAGGTGGCTCTCCCATTCCACAGAGTTGTGCATGCAAGAGAGAATGAGAGGGAGAGGCCAAAGCCTGAAACAGCTGCCATTATTGCCTAACTGCAACTACCCAAGTATGAGGCATCAAAAGATAAACAAAAATTATATTAAGTACTTAATCCAATATGCCACAATGTGTGAAATGTGCAATATGTCTCTAAAATCAAACAAGGAGTGTGCACACATAGCTGAAGTGTTCACTCAATCTTTGTTGAACGCACTCAAAGAAAATTTGCAGCATGCTGTTCTGTGAAGACAAACAAATTTAAGACAATAAACACAAAACAGAAAAGAATGGGTGCAAGACATGGAAGAGAAGAAAGGACAAACAGAAAAAGATAATAAAAAACTAAGAGACAGAGGACAAACAAATTCAAACCAAATCTGAAAATCGAATTCCCTGAAAGATACATTAATTAAACAAAAACACAGAGAGGAATAAATGCAGGAATGGCTAAAGCAAAAAAGCACAATAGGGAATGCATGAGCTCCAGCAAATGAGATAGGGCCCCTGAATGTAAATAAGCCACGCATGGGCACAGGAAGCACAGCAACCAGAATAGCAACAGGAAATACAGCCCAGACTATGAATATTACAATAACACAGGTTCAGAAAGCAACACTGAGAGTTGTGATGAGCTGCAGCCTAAGCAGTACTAGAGAGAGAGAGAGAGAGAGAGAGAGAGAAGAACAGAGAGAGAGAGATAGGGAGCGAGAGGGACAGAGAGACAAGGAAGAGAGATGGGGTGGAGAGAATCAAGCAATGCTGCTGCGTTTGGCAGGCTGACAACAGGCTGTGGGGGGAGAGACGTGGGTGGTCTTTACATGATGTGAGCCACTAGTGTGGCACCGTTAGACCTTTTCCAGAAAATGCACAGAACAACTACAAATGCTTTAATATTCATATGCTCATGCAAACAAAATGCTTTCTGACACTAGTCTCAATAATCCTATCAAAAAATGCCAATTAGAGATAATGACGTTAATGATTTTGTTTTATTAAATTGGAAGTTTATTAAAACTCTTTGCTACTCATGTAATCAAATTTTTACAATCCACTTACTTCTTTGTTCCAAAATAAGCAAAGCAGAAATACAGATATTGCCAAAACATTCAAAAAAAATTTGCAATTACAAAAGTGGTGAACATTTTGAAGAAAGTGCATTGATGCTGCTCTCCATTTGCACCTCTATCAAGGTGGAGGTGACTGAATTAAGATGGAGAGGACTGAGACAGCAAAAGTGTGTGAACAGCATGTGATGTTCCACTGCTTGTGTGAAAGCACCCACTATAAGAGCAAAAGCAAAAGAACACACAAGCAAGTAAGAAGAAAGAGAGGAAAAGTGATAACAGACACAAATCATAGAAAAAAAACAAGGCACTACATCTTATGGTAAACTGACAATCTCAGAGGAGTTGGATTAGCAGCACTGCAAGGAAAGCACACAAAAGCTCCCTCTGGAAGACTGGAAGAGATTAGAGACCACTGAGGAGTGACCAAAATCATGTGCGCACACACACATACACACTGAAAGGAGAAACCTATGTTCACTAGGAGAGCAGGTCCCTCCATCTCTTGAAAATTCAAGTTTACATCCAACCCTGCTGCCATTGCTCCCCATCTGCAGGCCAGAATACAACTGACAACTTAGGACCAATAAAGCCCACAGAAGCAAAATGAATTCCTCTACAAACAATCCTTTTAATCATTGAATTCTTCGTGGAATAACCTTCAGTTATAAAGTAATGAAACCAATAATGTGGTTAAATAAAATTTTGTGTGAAATGACTAGGGGATGGAAACCACACACCCATATAAACCCAATCTACAGACCAAAAACTGAACTGGTTTTGTTATACAAATACTCTCCCCATATAAATAGCCTTATGGATACATATACTGTAAATGATCAAACTGCAAGATTTGGAAGACATTCCACTTTCAACACAAATTCAAAAGTAATCTAATAAGCATGTGTATATACTTGCCTTTAACACTTTTACTTAACATCTCACTCCTTTTGACGTTTACTCAATGTGGAAACAATCTGTCCTGTTGCTTAAATCTCTTGTGTATGCTCTTATTAATTAACCTATTTTTTCTCTGTAATTTAGTCACCAACAAAAACAGAATATCAAGCACAGCTGTACGTGCTCTTTTAGGAAACATTTTATTTCTCATTCAGAACCTCTTGCACTAGATACCCTTCAGCATAATGACAATTTCAAAACCCATTCCAAGTCCCACTGCTAAGAAGTATCACCTCAGCTGACAGCATCACACACTTTTCATGATCACAGTTAACACTGGCTGCAATGTGAAGCCTCCAGCTGGTTAATTAGTACATGTACACACAAAAAACTGAACACAGTGAGAAGACAACCCTATAGGCTCAACAAGGGATAGTCTGACTGGCAAGTATTTAGTATCCTAAATCTTAATCTTTAGGAATATCAGTTATAAACAACAAAACATTTGACTTTATGCAGTTGATTATGCTGCGTGTCTGAAAATTTAGTCTTTCAACTAAACACATACTGCAGCAGGGAATTGTCAAGTCAAAGCAATACTAAGCAATTTGTCTAAATGAAGAAGTGTGAAAAACTGTTTTTGAAAGGTAGTTTTTGCCAAAGTTTTGGGGGGGACTCACTGGCAGGCTGGAAGGCCGTCCCTGCAGGCCGTCCTCTGCACTCTTACTGGAGGCCATGGGCTGATTAGAAGAAGGAACAGAGGCCTGAGAACCAAATGAGTCTTGGGAGAGCTCCTTATATGAGGAAGAGAGAAGAGGAGGAAGAGGAAGCGACAGAAGAGAGAGGGTGAAAGTTTGTTAATGCTTTAAACAGTCCACTTGTCCTGCAGTTTGTTTATTTCTGCATTAACTGAATTCCACTTGACAAATTCTAGCCCAGGAAGTGGATATATCTGTTTTAAATACTTCTCTTGAAGTCTACTAAAATGTCAGGTTAAGGTTCACAGAGCATGGTATGCTCTCATTGTAATTCTGACACAACTTCACCATACCACAGTCTTCTGACATTTATTCAGAGCTTGGGATGAAAATTCTTTATTCATTCATTGTTTATTTGGCAAGTACAAGAGCAAAGGCATGTGTAAACACACAAAGATAATGCCATTTGACTTAAATCTTCTTAACTTTTTCCCTTATGAACTGGCAATAGTGCTAGTGTTTATTTTACCTGTGGGGGAGGTGGAAATCGCTGGAAGGGTGACTGCTGCTGTGGCTGCAATGGAGGGGTCTGCGGGTAAGGAGAGGGCTGTCCCTGTTGGGATGGACCATGCCCCGGAGGCTGTTGGGACTGTGGCGGTAGCACAGTGTTGGACTGCTGCTGTTGCTGCTGGGGAGGACCTTGTTGCTGAGAGGGAGGCTGCTGTTGAGAAGTGTGCCCAGGACCTGTGGTGGCCTGTGAGTACCCAGGCTGTGACTGAGACCCCTGAGTTGACTGAGGAGGGCCTTGTGACTGAGCATGAGGCTGTGGGTAGGATGGCTGGCCAGTATGAGAGTGCATAGGCTGGGCATATGGAGGCTGGCCCTGAGATGGACCCTGCGGAGGTCCCTGGGTCTGAGCATACGGGGTCCCACCCTGTGAATGGGGTGAACCAGAGGGTGCCTGGGAAAATGGGTGCTGAGAACCTGGTCCAGTGGGGTGCTGCTGTGGGCTTCCGTGTGGAGGCGGACCCTGCTGACTGTAGTAGCCCCCTTGACTCTGGCTGTAGCCTCCTGAGCCATGCTGTCCATAACCCATCTATAGAAAGAAAGCACATGAATTTATATTTGTGACATTTAGCTGATGCTTACATTTTCTGATTACAGTAAGAGTCTCCCTGAAGCAACTTGGGTTAAAGCTTTGTTCCTGCTGGAGGTAAGAGTCAGGCTCAATCCCACAAGTTGTTGGTTCAAGGATCATCCCACTTGACATTGACTTTGACATTATTAGTCTGACATAACTATAACTAATTCAAACATGCTCTCATTTGGTAATGTAATCATTTGTGTTTAGGTATGATTACAAAGGAAAGGATTAGAAATGCAGAAACTAGGTTTCTCATTAATTATATTTCAGAAATTGGCATCATAATAAGACTTAAAGGTACAAATACTGAGGATGAATCCAACTAAATTTAGTTAGGTCAAACTTTCATAATTTGGCTTCAACAGTATGGAACTCCAAAATGTTCAAAATTAAATAAATAGGACATTATGAAATAAATAACTATGGATAAATAAGACAATGACAATGAAATTGTGAAATAGTTGGACACAATTTGAAATATAGCTCATTATGAAATACATTGCATTCTGCTTTAAAAACTTTATTTTTGTGAAATATTATTTCATGGTCATTATTTTTCCCCATTTCCAGAGATTATTGCAGAGAACCTTATATTTAATTCCAGCAGTTTTTATTCCAAAATGTAAATTTTTCAAAGTCAGCCTTTATTTCATAATGGCATTTTTCCCGATGGTCCATTTATTTCAAAATACAGCAGAATGACTGTCTCTCAATCAGTGCCAGTGGGTTGGACCTACACACTACTTGACTGATCCTTTAACATTGGTTAGCTTTCATGGATACCTGCTTACCGGACTGCTGGTACATTTCTGGAGGATGGTGGACTGGCCTAAGCTTCACTCAGTTCTGCTTTTTTATCAGATCAAGTAGAGAGGGATAATTTACCAGTAGACGCTGTTTTGAGTCATTTGGATGATGTTTCTGAAATGCACGGAATGATGATTGCTCTTCAAGACGTTAGCACCAATGACGATGACACCATTGTCGGTAGTTTAAGAGCAATTGCACCGTGTCCATTTTGAATATGCACAAGATGAACTGTCTTTAAATGTCGGTTGTCCACGTCTTGAGATCCTGGGTGCAGAACATAAGCTATTGCTTATGTCCGAGTAAAGGAGCAGCCAATCACACAACTGGCTGAGCCCTGTATCTCTTTTTTTCTTTTTTTAATGGAACATTGACAGTTTTACAGGTAATGACAGACTCAGCAAGAAATCTAATTCAATTCAATTCCATTTTATTTATATAGTGCTCTTAACAAGAAAAAATGTGGTTCAATACAGTTAGCACATGGCAAATGAAGTTGTGGTACAGTATAGTTACATAATATACATCAGGAATGTACAATATGAGAATGAGGTGTCTATTACCCCCATGCCAAACCATGGACCCCTGCAAGTTATTGCTCGCAGACAGTCCGGAATCATTTGGAAGGGTTATAGAACATGTGGCAATATATACATTTTGAACAAGTGTAACTTACTCAGCAGTGACAGAGGGAGACTGGACCATAGGGCAAGACCTTGTATAATATGACGAATTAAAGGAGTAAATTTGGCCTTGCACAAATCAGTTAATTTGGGGGTAAAGTGAATGCCTAAGTAGGTG
Organism: Distichodus sexfasciatus; assembly: GCA_032718565.1. Taxonomy (NCBI): domain Eukaryota; kingdom Metazoa; phylum Chordata; class Actinopteri; order Characiformes; family Distichodontidae; genus Distichodus; species Distichodus sexfasciatus. Next base: position 1,559,384 of record JAVGVS010000082.1, read on the forward strand.
CATCCTAGAGGAGACCATCTAAATGGAAAGGCATTGGCAGGGACACAGGAGTCCTGCCTGGAAAGAGACATTGCCTCCGACTGTAGGTAGTTTATCTTACAACCTGAGAATGTAGAGAATGTATCTATAAGGTCAATGACTCGTTTAATAGACTCAGCAGGGTTGCTTAAGTACAGCAAGATATCATTCGCATAGTGATATTTCTTGCTGTCTTGCTCGTGTTTGTGTACCCGATATTAGGATCTATGTGGATGGCCTCAGCTAACGGCTCTATTGCTAGCCCAAAGAGTAACAGAGACTGTGGGCAGCCCTGAGCTGTGCCTTGTTCAAGTGGGAAGACGGCAGATTGCCTGCCATTTGTAAGGACAGAGGCTTTTGGCATACTATAGAGCGTGTGTCAAACTCAAGGCCCGTGGGCCAAATTCGGACCAGCATGTCATTTTATGTGGCCCGTGAGAGTTTAAAACATATATAGTTGGGTTAAAATAAAAGGGTAGCATACACTGACCCTAAACAACATCTCCCATAATGCACGTCGATTTTAGTGGCTAGACTGCAGTGTTTCCATTTGAAAGGCGGTTTTCCAAAATGAAGACGAGAAATGTCAACAGTTAATCCCAAAATGCCCAAGAAGAGAAAAATTGATGCAGAAGGACAGCTTTTCAACGAAAGATGGGAAAGCAAATATATGTTTGTACTTCAAGGGGAAAAATCGGTGTGTCTTTTGTGCTACGAGGCAATATCTGTGGTGAAGGAGTACAATCTACGTCAGCACTTCGACACCAAACATGGAGATAAGTATTAGAGATGTAGCTGATCCGATATGTGGATCGGTATCGGTCCGATAACGGCTCAAACGGCTGGATCGGGCGTCGGTGGCATTGGGCCGTTCTACGGAGCCAATCTGTAAATGCGTGTACACTCTATTCGTTATGCATGGGAAGTGGCGCTGCGGTAAAGCAGAACTGAAACGATTATTCCAATAACTCGAATAATTCTATTACAAAAAATGGTCAAGGCAATTTTTCTAGAATCGAAGCATCGTTTAATTAATTTTACTCGCTAGAGCATGTGCCACTTGTATTTCACACGGACGCTTAATAGTGACACACAATGTTTTCAGTGGCGCGATCAAGACCAAACCTGATCCCTCTGTATGTGAAAGTATTTGTGAGATGTTCTGTGCACTAAAACAGAAGTAAAAACTAAAAACTTAAACATAAAAACTTATTCGCGATGTAAACACGCATGTTGTGTTAATGAGAGCTCGCATGAGCACTGTTACTCGCTCCAGTTCGGTCAAAATGTCGCCTTTATTACAGACACAAACCATATTTTAGCTGATAAATAACCACAATAACCAGGGTTCTAATCAATTCTGCCATTTATTTAGATTTTCCCATAGATTTTCCATCATTTATTCTGGAACGCACGCCCAAAGCTTCATTGTGACGCAGCCAAATTGGTTCAAAATGACAAACTTCAGTATTTCATTTTCAATTGATCAATTTTTTTTCAATTTTATAATGTTATAGTGTAATCAGTAAGAAAGAAGAAATATATGTCTAAACGAACAATTTTTGAGAACAAATAATTTAGCATATGCATGCGTGTGTATAATTATTACATTGTTTTAGTAGGAAAACAGTATTTAAATCAAGCATTTCTTTAAGCATACCAATAATCTCAGTCACTTATTTAGACATTTTTAAAGCATTATTTTATGTTTATAAAAAGACTGTAAATGTATCGGATTTGTATCGGTATCGGCAGATATCCAAATTTACAATATCGGTATCGGTCTCGGACATAATGTGGTATCGGCTCATCTCTAATAAGTATGCTAAATTTAGCATCCAAGAGAAACAACGTATTGTCCAAGAATTAAAAGGCAGAGTGCAACTGCAGCAGGGAATGTTCACCAAAGCTACAGCTAAAATGATGCCGTACTTAAAGCTAGCTTCATTGTGGCTGAAGAAATCGCCCAAGCGTCACAGTGTTTTTCAGAGGGTGCATTTCTGAAGCAGTGCATGCGAAAGGTTTGAGAGCAGGTGTGCCCCGACCAGATGCAGACTATTAAAAATGTCAGTTTGTCATGAAACACCGTTGCAGACCGATTTAAGGAACTGTCAGAAAAGCTGGTGGAGGAAACGTGCAGTTATCTGGCGTTCAGATCATTAGCTGTTGATGAAAGCACAGACAAGACGGATACAGCGCAGTTATCTATTTTTATACGAGGTGCAAAGCCGGACCTCTCTGTCACGGAGGAGCTCTTGGATGTAGCTACCATGCATGGGACGACAATGGGGAGGGACCTTTTCAAGACAGTGGAGAAGTCCATCAGTAAAGCTAAAGTACCCTGGGAAAAGTTGGTGGGGCTAACTACCAATGGTGCACCTGCAATGGTGTGGGGGAAAAAACAGGCTTGGTTGGACTAATCAGTGTTGGGAAGGTTACTTTTAAAATGTATTCCACTACAGATTACAAAATACATGCCCCAAAATGTAGTTTGTAACGTAGTCCGTTAAGTTACTCAATGTGAGTAACGTATTCTGAATACTTAATATATTGTCATGCTTTTTACAACTACACGAATGTAGCAATCACATCCTGCAAATTCTTGTTTGTTTTTCTCTACCAATTGGCTGTTAAGCCCAAATCTCCCTGAATAGTCAATATATTTACTGTAGAGGAGCAAAGACGAAATTTCCGAGTAAGAAATGCATTCCTGCCCGGGCACTGCTGGCTCTGGGTCCATTGTGTAACTGACGCCACCAACATTAACAGGACGCTTACATTAGAGCCTCTTACTGCTTGTTTTGTTTTGGTTTCCGGCAATGCGTGGAATTATCAAAATTAGAGAGGAGATAGCCTAACATATGAAACAGGAAAAGACTGCCGTGTAATCCCTTTATTTCAACAAAGTAACTGTATTCTAATTATCACCTATTTAAACGGTAACTGTAACGGAATACAGTTACTCATATTTTGCATTCTAAATACATAACGCCGGTACATGTATTCCGTTACTCCCCAACACTGGACTAATGAAAGACAAAATGCAAAAAATGAACTGCCCCACACCTCTCATAAGTATCATTGTATTGTACATCAAGAAGCTCTGTGAGGAAAGATTCTGGAAATGAATGGAATAGTGTCCACGGTCAGGAAAACCGTGAACTTCATTCGGGCGCGTGGCCTGAATCAACGCCAGTTCCAGCTGTTTTTGCAGGAGGTGGGTCCGGAGCATGGAGATGTGCCTTATCATACAGAAGTAAGGTGGCTGAGCAGGAGCGCAGTGCTCAAAAGATTTTTTGAGGTCAGGGAAAAAATCGCTGTTTTTATGGAAAGTAAAGGAAACCCTTTGCCTGAACTGTCAGATTCAACCTGGCTTTGTAATTTTGCTATGTTGTGTGACATAACCAAACATCTTGCCCAGCGGAATCAGAGGCTGCAGGGTCGCAAACAAGTAATCACACAAATGTCTGACATGATCACAGCTTTCCAGCGCAAAGTCCACTTATGGAAGTCTCAAATGAAACCAGTCTTGCCCACTTTCCTGTTTGTCAGAGCATCTTAGCCTCAGTTTCTGGTGGATTTCCCTGCTCTAGTTTGGCTACCAAATTGAGCCAGTTAATTAATGAATTTGATCGTGGCTTCTCTGACATCAAGGCGCAGCACTCAGATTTTGCCATCTTTGCTAGTCCTTTCACAGCCAATATCAACAGTGCACCCCAACACCTTCAGATGGAGTTAATAGAACTTCAAAGTGACACTGGCCTGAAAGCAAAGTTCCAGGATGCTGCAATCGAAGACTTTTACCGTCTACTGCCCTTTGACTTGATGCCACAGCTATGGAGTTCATGCTGCCCGTGTTCTGTCCATGTTTTCTGGCCAGAAAACAGGTGGGCATTTTAAAACATAAAATGAAATATAATGTGTTTCAACCAAAAACGAACAGTGTACTATTTGTGAAATGTAATGGTTGTGCTTCTATTTTGTTTGTTATTTTCAGAACATGACTGGATGAGGCTGGTGGATGATTTGGTGTCTCAGAGTCAGAAAGGACCTACTTGGTGTGTTCAGGGACAATCAGCATCACCTTATCAACTTCACCAATATAGTGTTGAACTGTGAACATCCTTTTTGTTATTTTGAGTTAATGACATATCCTTTGAACGTGCAGCAATATTCTTATTTTGCCTGATGTTAGTATTATGAACTTGAATTTTTAATTTATTTTATTGAAGAAAAGGTTGTTGCAGTCTGTTCAAATCCAATATTTCTGGCCAATATATCAGTACTAGACTGTTCAATAAATGTTAATCCTGTCTAGCCCGCAACTTAGTCTGTGCGGTAAATTTCGGCCCGTTGTGTAATTGAGTTTGACATCCCTGCCATAGAGTATCCTTAAGGATTTGAGGAAGTTACCACCAAGTCCAAATGTAACACGAACATGGAACAAGTACGGCAATTCTATTCTGTCGAAGGCTTGATGACCAATGCCTTGTTCTTAATATTTGCACCATACTGTATAATCCTAATATTACTGCATGAATTATGCCCATGTATAAACCCTGTCAGGAGAAACTAATTGTGGTGCTGTAACTTGGCGCTTTGCTAATATTTTGGCCAATACTTTTCCGTTTAGATTTAATAATGAAATTGGTTGGAAAGAAGAGCATTCATCCACACGTCTACCCTTTTTGTGAAACAAGGAGACACAAGCCCCAGTCACAGACAAGCCCCATGCCATCCTCAAAAGACAGAATTAATGCGGCAAGCAGCGGCACCATCAAGCAGTTCTTGAATTCTTGGTAAAATTCTGCTTTTAGGCAATCAGGCCAAGGGGCCCTACTGTTTTGGAGTCGACTTACTGATCCAATCAATTTGCCTTTATCAATGTGTTTGTTAACCTGCTCTCTCTCTTCAGAGGATATACATGGCAAATACATGGTGCAATCTGTTACCAAATTGATCTTTTACTGTGGGTATAGCTTGTGAATGATTTTTGGTCACATACTAGATTTGCAAGGTAACTTCTGGACTAATTTCCATACTCATACATTCTCTGTTTACAGAAAAGCAGTGACATTTTGGCCTCTGATGTAAGAATAGTTCCAAGAGCAGTCTTAGGTGCATTAAGCTGCACTTACAATTCATCTGATGGACTGTCATTTTGTTTTGTTTTTTTGTAAATTTGATAACTCATTCTCATTTTCTCCAATACGGCATATGATGTGTTGGAATGTGTGTTGGAATGTGGTTTGTTATGAGATTTATCAAGACGGTGCAGGCAACAGGTCTCCAACTGCCACCGGGGAAGCAAACAACCAGTTGGAGAAAATAAACATTTAGGTGGTTAGAAATGGTGAGAGGTTTGGGGGAGCATAAATATTCAGAAATGATGTGTACTCTACTCACAGGAGACCTTTGATTATGACATATCGGCCCATCTTATCAGATTTCACCCCCACTTCAGTTAATGAGAGTAATTTATGTATAAGAATCCCCACACCTCTCCTTCTATATATTTGGCACACCCAGTCTCGCTTTAATATGAGATGTTCTGAGTCAGGTAAGTGTGCTTCCTCACAAGTGTGCATGTGAACAAAACCCCTTGAGAGAAACACCCCTCCCCCTTGAACGTTCCCTTCTTCCCACTGAAGGCTCATCTTTGTTCATTTTGCACTGGAACCAGCGCTCCTCTACAGAAAAAAAGTTTTTAAAAACCTTAGCTGCAAACATATGAGAAACTACTGCAGTGTGAACACAGCTTATTTGCAGCCTGAGCGTAGCCTGACAGTGGAGCCGTGATACACCAAAAAGCCTTAACTTTAAACCAAAACGTATAAATTATGTTGTATTAAATGGTTTGGCCTACAGCCACGTTCACTGTCTCAATATTGAAGCTCAAGTCATATGCCTTGTTGTTTTTCTCAATTTAACAATTGTGGATTTATAACATTCTGGAACCAAACTTTTCATTTGTTCTAAAGCAAGAATTTAAGGCAAACATTGCCAAATAAACGAAAAGCATTTTGAAATTAGCAATGTCTCCCGACTTACTGTATAAAAATGACGTGCCTAATGCCAAACGGACTCATTCTTTCAGTTTTTACATGACTATATGACATGTCCTTGAGAATACCTCATAGTAGTTTACAAACCTTGAATGGTGGATTAACTACTGATGGTGTATGGCATTTCTGAAGTGCAGACAAAATAGAAAAATAGTGAACCAAACTGAACAGAACAACGTACATATATACAGTCTTATGCAAAAGTCTGGGCACCCCTCCAAGGTAGCATGATAATTAGCTCTGTCTTCATAAGAGAAGATCACAGCGAGATGTGTTTTTTTTCTAGAGATATATAGACAAGGGGATGTTTACTAGACCAAAATTCTCAATGTAGCATTATTGAGTTGTATGAAATAAAATAAAGTTTAAAAAATGGGATGCGAAAAAGTTTGGGCACCCTCTCACTTGCATTACTTTGAAGAGCTGCAGTCATTTAATACTGACAATTTGCAGCACTAAATTGCTTTGATTAGCTCATTAGACCTTAAACTACAAAGACAGCTGCAACCAATCAAAAAACAAATGGTTTAACATATATAAATTGCCAGTGGTACTTGTCCTTGGTTTCCTCTTAGAGAGTGGCAACATGGGAACCTTTATAGAACTCTACTGACTAAGATAATGCATTTTTATGAATTAGGAGAAGGGTACAAAAGATTATCACAAAGGTTTGGACTGTCTGTCTCAACAGTCAGAAATGTAGTTAGGAAATGGAAGGCCACAGAAACAGTCCTTGTGAAGAAAAGATGTCGTAGGCCAAGATAAATATCTCAAAGGCACAGGCGAAGACTGGTTAGAATTGTCAGAGACAAACCACAGACCACCTCCAGAGAGCTACAACAACATCTGGCTGCTGATGGTGTCATTGTACATCGCTCAACAGTCCAGCGCACTTTGCACCAGGAACAGCTCAGTGGAAGGGTGCTACGCAAAAAGAAGAGCCGCATGAGGTATGCAAAAGAGCATTTGCACAAGCCAGAAATATGCTGGAAAAAATTACTGTGGATAGATGAGACTAAGATAGAGTTATTTGGTCATAACCAGAGGCGCTATGCATGGTGAAAAAAATACACAGCATTCCAGGAGAAGAACTTGCTATCAACAGTAAAATTTGGTGGAGGGTCCATCATGTTATGGTGCTGTGTGGCTAGCACAGGTATTGGAAACCTTGTTAAAGTTGAGGGCCGCATTTCCTATAATTCTTTTATTAAACAAACTAAATAGCCTCGTAACTCTAACCCTATAACCAAGATTACACAGTTATAAAGGAACATAGCCCTGCACCTGCAATAACACCAGCAATAATGTTATTGCTGAATTTTGTTCAGTTTTTATATAAACCCCTTTTATCAACTGGAACTCACCTGCTGTCCATACTGCATGTTGCCCATGCCTCCAGGAGTGCGTCCCTGAATGCCTATTGGGTACCTCTGTGGTCCTGCTGGTCCATAGCCTTGCCCAGGGTATGGGGACCCTTGCTGGGGGCCTGGAGAAGGCCCCTGCTGCTGGGTGTAGGGGTTCCCTGCTCCATAATGCTGGCCCCTGATCTTCCCTACCTGGTCCATTGTGCTGGGGGGCTGAACAAATGAGGAAAAGAAAATATGTACACACCAATTACTTGCTATGAACTTATTAATTAATTAAATCCACATGACACATTCTTCAGTACAGTAACTGAAAATTCTGATGAAAGTCTTACTCTGAATAAACACTACAAATACAAATAATTTTATTCAAATTTAAGAAGTGAGTAGGGAATTTTGGCCCAGCCAAAATATTCTCTGTTTCTATATAATGTACCTATGCTAGACATAAACCTTTGATTTTTTTGTGGTACCTACCGAAACATTGCGGCACTAGAAAAAATGAAAGAAATTTTCAGTGCCAAACTCCAATACCCAAACAGTTATCGTCGTTATTTTTGAGCTGTGAGCATTCAGTGTGAGTCAGTGTGCAAGTGGGTTCGTACACCTTTTCCAAAGTCAAATTCAAGCACTTTTCAAGCACATTTAAGATCCATCCACAAAATTTAGAAGCCATTGGCTCCTAAACCGAAAACATAGGAGCAAAATGCTTTTTTTGGGAGTGATTATCTCCATCACATGCTAAAAAATAAATGAATAAATAAATAAATAAACAAACAAACAATACTTACTTGTATTTGCCTAATATTGTCTTCTGTACTGTCTTATAGTTAACTACAGAAGAATAAATGACATATGAACAATTATTAATAAATTATTTAATAATATTATTAACAAATATTATTTACTTATTATGTTTTAGCATTATGCAGTACAAAAGTGCTAAACTGTATATATAACAGCTAGAAATAGTAACAGTAACAGTAAACAGTGTCTGTTTTATTGACTTGCAGATTTTTATTATGCAGAGACATTCTATGGCTTAGTACTGTGAAACAAAATAAGGTTAAAGGATAAAGGGTGGAAACCCTCCTTTAGCCATTTGGTATCCATCCGGATACAGAATAAATTATTTGATAAAAATGCAATTTTTATATAGTTATTTTTTCTTATTGCTTACTCTCTAACATTATAGAATGGGGAAAATATTTTCTGATAAATTTACAATTAATAAATATTAATATCTTGGGTAGTTTTGAACAAATTTGGTCTATGAGTGCTTTTGGCCTTTCTGGGAGAGAACTACATATTCGACAATCCCCCAGTGTACGAGGCAAGTCGCATCACAATAACAAGATCACTGCGTGCCCGAATCAACAGTAGAAATGATCTATAAATGGGAGTATTGTGAGTGGAATGCTGGTGGTTTTTGCTTTTTCTGCTAAAATATGAGCTTTGTCTTTAATAAAAAGAAAGATTTGACTGCGAGCGCTTAAACACACGGCATTGGCGAGCATTTTAGTCGCCATCTGGAGCCCTGACCCTGGTGCCCCTGGACCCCCTGGTAATAAGCAGAAGTTAAATGATGGATGGCTGATAACTTTTATATTTCAGAATGTGACACCATTTAGTAAGTGGACTTTGCTTGGTAATATAAAGCAATTACCCAGAAAAACATTGCTGACAAACAACTTTTAATCCTTTAACAAGGAACGATATTGTATAGAAGTCTGTCGTTTTCTTCAGATCCTGAAGTATTTTTTTTTTCTTGTTATCTCGAGAATACAAAGTTCATTATGCCAAGATCACAAGTTATTTTTGATTAGTTGTTATTGATCTCGACCATGTTCAGTATCCTGGCAATACGTCATCGTGAGCGAACACATCTGATTTTACACCTGATTAGTTTAGTTCCCATCCAAAGAACACAAAATTGTCTACCTGTCTGCCAGGAATTTATTTCTAACTTGATTTTATATTCATTATAAAACACACCTTCTACTTATGCTAATAAAACATTAAGGACTTTATTATTTTGACCACATTTAGCAAAGCCAAAGCCAGCCTTGTGTTCTTACAACTTTTGTTTTCTCGAGAGAAAAAATAATCTAGGAACAGAAGGAAACACAAAAAATATCTTGCGTTCACAAGAAAACAAGAGGGAAAATAAAGATGACGCAAGTCCTCTACGAACTTCTGTAATATAGAGCGGAGTGGAGAAATCCTCACCGCTCCCCTCACATGCTCATTACAGAGCTGTAACTCATTGGCTAGCTATGCACTGGGCTAACGTCTACTTGTATTTAAAGACCCAGTTATGTAAAAACCGTCCTTGGTATGCTAACGTGAAATGTCAGAAAAGCGTGTCTGAAAACATGTAGAAAACCCCCTGAACTCAATTTTACTACACAGAGTTATGCAGTTTAACAGTTTTTCACAGTAGGTTTTTCAGGGTGGGACAAAAAATAAAAATGCAGCTTGATGACATACATAACTTAGCATAGCTCTGTCCAGATCTACTGCCGAAGCGGTTCCCAATCTCTCAATTCCCTCACCGCCGCTGGCTGCAATTGAACCACCAAGTGTAAGTTTACCTATTTTCTGTTGGCAGAAACTGTCAAATAAGCAGTTCAAATAAGCACATGTGCATGCATATGTTTTAGTCAGTGGGTAGGGGCCCTGTAGTAGTGAGTGGTGATTCAGCGCTTTGAGTCGACACGCCTACAGCATCCGAGCATAGAAAGTACCACCCTTACTTTCACCACTTTGAGACTTAATTTTACCAGTGTAGCAACGTTCATATTCGCCCAAAATTGACGAGGTGATTACTGACATCTCTTGAGGAACTTTAAGCCAACATTATTTTGACTTTACAGAGCCTTTAAGTTTTGAGTAGCAGGAAATCACTAATGTTACAGCTTACCGGTTAGAACTGCTGGCTTTGTTCTCTACATACCGCATAAATGATCATGTGTAACTGACCATTCAAAGTTTATTTATTTATTTATTTATTTATTTATTTATATAGCGCTCTTAACAACAGTCATTGTCACAAAGCACTTTACATATAACCGGCCTAGACAAGCAATCTTAACACTACTACACATTACATCACACACAGTGCTTCTATATTAACATGTATTTAGCGGTTAGCATGCGCAACTCATCCTGGCATGCTGGTATCGGTCAGACACACTGTGCTTTTGGGGGGCGGGGTAACACTGACCAGACACATGCGCTCATGCAAAGCCCACCAGGGAGCGCAGTTTCATTTTTTAATCGGACTAATTTGACTTCTCTCCATTTAATAAGTGAGTTAATATTGACTTAGATGACCGTATGTCGTGAAATATATTTCAAGTTTTATCCAGCACTTTATCCAAAATTCTAGCATTTTCTAACTCTTAAAAAGACCATATTAAAATTCAACCATTGTCAAGGATTTCAAGCACCTGTTCGAACCCTGATTAGTGACGCAGCTCTAAGACAGGCGATGGGGGATTGTGGGAAATGTAGTTCTCTCCCTGAAAGGCCAAAAGCAGTTCAGTTTATGGCCCGAGGAGTAGTGCTTAGGGACTGTACCTTGAGTACCTCAGTGGTACATTTACCAGTCAGAGACTTTGACCGGCGGCCTTCTGATCACGGGGCCAACTCTCTTACTAATACACTACCAACAAATACTATTCAGGGGCAGTTGGTAACATAAAAGTCAGAAGGTTGTCGGTTCAAGTTCCTGACCGGTAAAGGTACTACTGAGGTACAAACTTCTGTTGGTTCTGTTGCTAATAGGGCCGCAAGGATTAGGTGACATAACTGACTGTTATTGCTATTGCCATTGCTGTTCTGTCTTAAAATTTATGGCGTTATTGTGTGCCAAAATTCTGTGCACAGTTGAACATCCACGTGGAACGAACTCTGAATGCACGTGCGCACTTAATAGTATGGTAGGTAAGTAGGGGTGTGCAATATACTGAAAATACTCGATGTAACTTGGCTTGTTCCATGTGTGATGTAGAAAATGATTATATTGTGAAAATTGAGTAAAAATCCTCACAATGCAACAGAATGAGAGAGCGAGCTCATCGCACACCACTATCGAGTATCCTGCTGGCTAACGTTCAGTCACTGGATAACAAGTTAGACGATCTACGGGCCAGAGTTACTTTCCAACACGACATGAGGGATTGTAGCATTCTGTGCTTTACTGAAACATGGCTGACCCCCACCGTGCCGGACCGAGCTGTAACGCCATCGGACTCATTCTCTGTGTTCCGCATGGACAGAACGGCAGAGTTCAACAAGGCTAAAGGCGGAGGAGTGTGTTTCATGATCAACAAGTGGTGCGACGCTCGGAGTGTTTCTACTCTCTCCAGCCACTGCTCGCCTCACCTGGAATATCTGAGCATAAAATGTCGGCCCTTCTACCTGCCTAGCAACCTCGGTCATCGCCACGGCGGTCTACATCCCCCACCCCACGCTGACACAGGTACAGCTTTATCCGAACTGCACGATGTGCTGTGTGCGCTCCAAAATAAACACCTGGACGCAGCACTCATTGTAGCAGAGGACTTTAATAAGGCAAATCTCAAACAAGTTGTGCCAAACTTTTATCAATACGTTACATGTCCGACAAGAGGAAACAACATACTGGACCACTATTACAAGCCGTACAAGCAGTCCCTTCTCAGCCAGCTTTCGGAAAATCCGACCATTCCGCCATTTTCCTCATTCCAATATTAACAAAGCTTTCGTCGTGAGGCTCCGGTCATGACGGAGGTGCAATGCTGGTCTGCCCAATCAGAGGCTACGCTGCAGGACGCACTCGATGACGTATACTGGGACATGTTCCGAGCCTGCACAGACGACAATGAGCTTGCGGATGTAGCAGTTAGCTTCGTTAGCAAGCTTGCGAACGAAGTTATCCCAACGGTGAAAGGTAGAACCTTTCCTAACCAGAAGCCGTGGGGGGACAGATCAATTCGTGCCGCTGCGAACGCCCGAACCGCTGCTTACAACGCCGCTCTCATTACCAGCGATATGAGCGCTTATAAAGCAGCCTCCTATGACCTTCGCCACCAGATTCGAGTTTGCAAGCGCAATTTCAAACAGTGAATCGAATCAGGGAGACGCATGAAGCTTGTGGCATGGACTGCGCACTATTACGGACTATAAAGCTAAAGACACCGCGACAATCGGCGCCGACTCTGCATTTGCCAACGAGCTGAACGCATTCGCAGCTATCGCTACCAGCAGCCTGGCGACTGAGGACGGTGACATCAGCATCACAGAGCACAATGTTCGCGCGGCACTAGGGAGGGTGAACACCAGAAAGGCGGCAGGTCCAGACGGCATCTGCGGGTGCCTGCTGCGCTGTCCAACTGTCAGGTGTGTTCACCTCCATCTTCAACGAGTCTCTGGCGAAGTCCGTGGTCCCCACCTGCTTCAAAAAATCCACCATTGTCCCCGTGCCCAAGAATAACAAACCTTCATGCCTGAATGACTACTGCCCTGTTGCACTGACATCGGTAGTTATGGTGTTTGCAAGATGGCGCGGCCACGTCCAGACACCTTCCCAACCGCTCCGTACAGACTGTGCTCATTTTATCTTATTTATTTGTTTTTTTCTACTTCTTAAGCACAAAAGTCACCGGGGTTAGTTACCTATGACAGTAGAACACTACTGGAGATAGGAAATCAGATTTCACTTTAATTTCGACCGATTTTAAGCCTGACCTGTTGTGGCCGTCTGAGATACTACGAGGCCCGGACGACAACAATGGACGCGACGCTGACCCGCGGCGCAGAACAAAGCAGCGCCGGGGGAAACGTGGCGGCGTCCGCAACAGAATGAGAGAGCAAGCTCATTGCACACCACTCCTGAGTATCCTACTGGCTAATGTTCAGTCACTGGACAACAAGTTGGACGATCTACGGGCCAGAGTTACTTTCCAATGCGACATGAGGGACTGTAACATGCTGTGCTTTACTGAAACATGGCTGACCCCCACCGTGCCGGACCGAGCTGTTACGCCGTCGGACTCATTCTCTGTGTTCCGCATGGACAGAACGGCAGAGTCCAACAAGACTAAAGGAGGAGGAGTGTGTTTCATGATCAACAAGTGATGCGACGCTCGGAGTGTTTCTACTCTCTCCAGCTGCTGCTCACCTCATCTGGAATACCTGAGCATTAAGTGTCGCCCCTTCTACCTGCCTCGCGAGTTCACCTCGGTCATCACCATGGCGGTCTACATCCCACCCCACGCGGACACAGGTACAGCTTTATCCGAACTGCACGATGTGCTGTGTGCGCTCCAAAACAAACACCCGGACGCAGCGCTCATTGTAGCAGGGGACTTTAATAAGGCTAATCTCAGACAAGTCATGCCGAACTTTTATCAACACGTTACATGCCCGACAAGAGGAAACAACATACTGGACCACTGTTACACGCCGTACAAGCATGCTTATAAAGTTTCATCCCAACCAGCTTTCGGAAAATCTGACCATTCCGCCATTTTCCTCATACCAGAATATCAACAAAGCTTTCGTCGTGAGGCTCCGGTCATGAGGGAGGTGCAACGCTGGTCTGCCCAATCAGAGGCTACGCTGCAGGACGCGCTCAATGACGTAGACGGGGACATGTTCCGAGCCTGCACAGACGACATCAACGAGATTGCGGATGTAGCAGTTAGCTTCGTTAGCAAGCTTGCGAACGAAGTCATCCCAACGGTGAGAGTTAAAACATTTCCTAACCAGAAGCCGTGGGTGGACGGATCAATTCGCGCTGCTGTGAACACCCGGACTGCTGCTTACAACGCCGCTCTCGCTACCGGCGATGTGAGTGCTTATAAAGCGGCCTCCTACGAACTTCGCCGCAGGATTTGAGTTTGCAAGCGCAACTTCAAACAGCAAATCAAATCGCAATTTCATCAGGGAGACGCACGAAGCCTGTGGCATGGACTGCGCACTATTACGGACTATAAAGCTAAAGACACCGCAACGATCGGCGCCGACTCCGCATTTGCTAACGAGCTGAACGCATTCTACGCCCGCTTTGAGGTTAGCCAGGCGGCTACTGCTACCAGCAGCCCGGCGACTGAGGACGGTGACGTCATCAGCATCGCAGAGCACGACGTCCACACGGCGCTAAGGAGGGTGAACACCAGAAAGGCAGCGGGTCCAGATGGCATCTCCGGGCGCCTGCTGCGTTGCTGCGCTGACCAACTGTCAGGTGTGTTCACCTCCATCTTCAACGAGTCTCTGGCGAAATACGTGGTCCCCAACTGCTTCAAAAAATCCACCATCGTCCCCGTGCCCAAGAACAACAAACCTTCATGCCTGAATGACTACCGCCCTGTTGCACTGACATCGGTAGTTATGAAGGTGTTTGAAAGACTGATCAAGCACATCATCTCCTCCTCCATCCCAAGCACCACAGACCCACTCCAGTTTGCCTACCGCTCTAACAGATCTACAGAGGATGCCATCTCCCACGTCCTGCACACCTCCCTCAGCCACGTGGACAAGAAACAGGGTAACTATGTGAGATTGCTCTTTATCGACTTCAGCTCAGCATTCAACACAATAGTGCCCTATAGACTGTTTACCAAGCTGAGAGACCTAGGACTCAACACCTGCTTGTGCACGTGGGTGCTGGACTTCCTCACAGGCAGATCTCAGGTGGTGCGGGTGGGCAGGTGTGTCTCCAGCAGCATCACCACCAACGCAAGAGCTCCTCAAGGGTGTGTGATTTCTCCGCTGTTGTACTCACTATACACTTCGGACTGTGTGGCCACTCATGACTCCAACAACATTGTCAAGTTTGCAGAGGACACAGTGGTGTTGGGGTTAATCTCCAACAATGATGAGACAGCCCACGTGGACGAGGTGGAGAACCTGGCACTCTGGTGTCAGGAAAACTGCCTCCAGCTGAACGTCAGCAAGACCAAGGAGCTGGTGGTGGACTTCAGCCGGAGACAGCGCAACTACAGACCCCTCACCATCAACGGTGCTCCGGTGGAAAAGGTGTGTTCGTTCAAATACCTTGGCGTTCACATCTCTGAGGACCTGACATGGGCTGAACATATCAATGTTCAAGTCAAGAAGGCAAAGCAGCGCCTGTATCACCTTCGGAAGCTGAGAAAGTTTCGGGTTTCCCCTGCTGTTCTCAAAGCTTTCTACTCTGGTGCTGTGGAGAGCATCATTACACAGAACATTCTGTCCTGGTACGGGAACAGCCGTGTTCAGGACCAGAAAGCCCTCCAGCGAGTGATCCGGGCAGTGGAGCGCTGCTGCACGTCAGCTCTCCCTTCCCTGCAGGACATGTAGAGAGATGTAGGACCAGGGCAATGAAAATTGTTAAAGACTCAGCTCATCCCGGAAATGGACTTTTTCATCTTCTGCAATCAGGCAGAAGGTTCCGTACCATCACGGCCAAAACAGAGACACTCAGGAGGAGTTTCTATCCTCAGGCCATCCGTTTTCTAAACCAGGACATGCCTTTCTAAGTCTCAATTCTGCTATTACATACTGCTAATACAAACCTCATATTGTTATGATCACTTATACTGTCTGCCACATTTTACTGTCTTAATTCTGCTATTACATACTGCTATATAACCTCAATTGTGATGATCATTTATACTGTTTGCCACATTTCACTGTCCAAATATCACATGCTTCTACTCTGTCTGCTACGTACAATGCTGCAGTTGCACTCGGCACTTTAAAAACATCTCATTGCACCCGTCATCTGTCTCTAGAATAATTTTGTAAACTCAGGTTAAACATCAATACATTTTTTATTTAGTATATACATGCAGATACACCTGTACCCAGCTTGAGTCTTAAATTAAAATTGTACTCCATGCCGTCTGCACATACTGTATGTAACTTTATGTACCTTATTGTATATAAGATATAGTTTTATTTTTTGTCTTAGTTCCTTGACCACCTCATTTAAGTTTGTATTTGTATTTGTTATTTTCTAAATTGCCTAATTGCACAGTTAAAAGAGCGGATCAGGATACATTTCACTGCATGTTGTAACTGTATAGTTTGCACGTGACAAATAAAGAATCTTGAATCTTGATGACTTGCCAAAAGACTGAAAGTGCAGGAATCCTTTAGGTTGTTGCCCCCATAGAGAACACACATAGTGGAACAAACCCACTTTCCTCTTGGTAGCAACCAGTTCTGACAGTTAGCACTTCTGGCACTGGTGATATAAACACTATGGAGTTTTAAGTGGGTGACTGTCATTGTGAACACAACATAACACAGCATATAGTGCAACACAACAAAATGTGACCTGTGCATTTGACCCCTGTGCTTGGGGACAGTACCTTGCTCATGAGTACCTCAGTGATACCTTCGCTGGTCTTTGGATTCAAACCGGCAACCTTCCGATCATGGGAGGAACACCCTACATGTTACGCTATCAACTGCTATCAGCTGACATGCAGTGCCTGGGAAACAGTGCTTGGAGAAAGTATCTTGCTCACACGAACCTCAGTGGTACTAACGATTCCTCCGTTCACTGGGTCAACTCCCTAAGCATTATAGCTTGCTACTGAGTTTAGTTTTTAACGTGCCATAGCCCATTAGAACTCTTTAATGGTAAAATGATGTTTTATTCAAATACTAAAAAATTCAAAGCTGTATTAGCTATGATATTTCTGTGTTAGCATTTTTTGCTTAAGGTCATCATACAGCCAGAATCTCATAAAGACCCTGTGCTGTGTGTGGGCGCTTGCGACTCGATGCAGGCGCTCAAGCTTGCGATATGGAGCACCATTACTCACAAAAACGCTACAGTTCAGTCAAAGCTTCCCTTTTATTACAGAAAAAAATTATTTTAGCTGATAAATAACAAACAGCATTCTACTCACAGTACACTTACTTTGATTTACTTTATACTTTCAGTGTTTTTTCCCCAGACACATGTACACTGCATTATTGTGATGCGGCTCACACGCAGAGGATTGTGGGAAATATGGTTCTCTCCTCGAAAGAGAGACTATATCGAGAAAAATGTTGTGTATCACGATATAGCTTAAAAATATCTGGATATTATTCTTAGGCCATACCCCCCAGCCCTACTTACCAATTATAAAACAATCGTCAATGCATAGTTTTTCCCAATGTTCAAACATTAGGAAAAATTCAAATACATTTAACCCTTTCAAATGTAAATAATGAATAAACCTTTTCAGAGCGAAACACACAATTTGAATTGTTTATTAAATAGTTGTTTTTTTTTTTATATAACTCAGAATCTCTTTAACTTACACACACCATCAGAATCACAAGACTTTGAATTTAACAAGACAGTATATAGATTCTGCTATCTGTGAGATTATTTGAGTAATTCTGTACGTAAAAACTGAAGTAATTCCATAAAAACGCAATAAATGATGTTTTTCGTGATGTTAACACAAACGCTATGTTTGTGCGCACGACTCTCACAGAGAAGTACAACATTCACTAAAACCTTAAAGTTCAGTCAAGTCTTCCACTTTTACAGAAAAAAAACCCCAGCGTTTTACTCACAGTACAGCTGTTTACTTATTTATTTCTTCCCGACGTGCGTCCACAGTGCCATTGTGCCGCAGCTCTCATATGGAATGCCATCATACGCAAAAATGTACTTCTCTCCCAGAAATGCGTCAAAAATGAGTCCAAATAGGCCAAAAATTGCCAGAACTTTATTTTCAACCAAACAGAAAATATTTTTTGCCATTCTAAAATATTAGAGTAAAAAATAAATAAATAAATAAATAAATGATTTGTCATCAAATAATTTTATTCTAGATCCAGATGGATTTCAAATGGATAAAGAAGTGTTTTCACCTGGCACTTACCTTATTGTTCATAGTACTAAACCATACAATGCTCCTACACAATAAAAACTCAGCAAGCCAATAAAACAGACACTGTTCTTAGTATATCTTATATCTACAGTTTCAGCACTTTTATAAGTGAAAGTGCTCACTGTGAACACACCGCAGCAGATAAAGTTTAAAAAAAAAAAAGGGTAAAATTTTCAGAAATGGAATGGTTCAAGACTGTCAGCATTTACACACCAAACTATGATAAATTTAAGTAGTGCAGGATGTCCATTTGAGCTGTTAGTTGTTTGATATTGGGGCGGTTTCCCAGACAGGGATTAAGACTAGTTCTGAACTATATTTCTTTTTCAATGGAAAATCTCCATTCAAAACACTCTGTAATCCAAGACTAGTCTTAATCTCTTTCTGGGAAACCGCCCCATTGTTTTACTAACTTACTAGCTAACCTGTATTATTTTGACAGATGATGCATGTTTGCAAGTAGAAATTATGTGGATAGCCTATGTAGCATTGTGAACAAGCAACTTGTTCATAATGTTTACATTTGTTACTTATATCTCCAAAAATACTGAGGAATGTAAACCACTACATTGTATTCTTACATTTTTTCCACATTTGTCTTACCTTACAGTTCATTACTTGAATATGTGATTTACCCACTTACGTTGTTTGGTTTTGTGCTACATTTACAAACATTTGAGATGTTTGCTTGGTAGGAGTCTTTTGTACGCTGTTTTTGCTCTATATGTTGGTTAATTGTTCTACAATATGTACATTTCAGTGTATCTAAAAATTGAAGGCTGTGAACAAGTACATGTATGTTCTTATTTTTTTCTAATTTATTTTATTAATGGATGTTACTTGCTTTATAAGTTAAAAAAATGTTGAACTTATCTCTGGCTTCTTCAGGTTTCAGTCGAGATGCTTTCAAACTGGCAGCATCAGAAAAAAAAACATGACAAAAAAAATTGATATTGATCAATATGGGAAGATTGTGATCAATTTTTTCACCATATCGCCTAGCCCTAACTGCATGTTTGCCTAAATTGCACAGGTAACATTATAGCAGTGCTTCTACATGGTAAAACTGATCTATGACTTCATAACAACCATTTTTGGTCTAGCAACAGCTAGTGAGAAACCTTTCTTTTTAAGGTATTTCCTCATCTTGCACCTTGCGTTAACTGTTGTCTTCTTTATATATGCTAAAAGCAAAGTGACTGATGCTTGTCAGGTGTTCATATGGTCTGTGCTGTTGATTTTAAGATTGTGGCTTTCAATCACCTAAAACTGCTAAAGGTAGTGGCTTCATCTGACATCATCGATGAGCCCAGGGTCAAAGCCCTTACGCAAAAGCTCCCCGGGCAAGCCAGCCTAACCTCAGTTTACTCAAAGATCAGTGTGCCTGTGTGTCTGAGAGTCTGTAGGCTGCATAAAGAAAAATGATAAACATTTGTAAAGAGTTGGCACTCTCCTTATTAGTAGCCTTGCAAAAGAATTATATAATTGAAGACACTAATGTAGCAAAGCCACAGGACAAACTAAAGACTTTAGTGACCCCTACTGGGTCACTAAAGCCTCTCATGTCATTATGTCCAAGTGATTCCATGCACTTTGATATTTTGGATGAGAACTGAAAAGAAAAACAGGTGAAAATCAAAAAAATGTGATTTGTCAAAGTTCTTTAAGTTATTTCCAATGAATTATTTTCTCAATATTTACCTCCAAATAATGGTATACATAGCTATGTAGCGCAAAAACATAATTAATTACAGGAATCCCTATGAAAGTAAGTCAGTTATTTTGGTTCAGATCAGCAAATGACAGGAATGTACAGCTTCAAACATTTGCTAAGAATTTATAATTGCAACATATAAACAAATATCAAACTAGATATACCAGCAAGGATAAAACCTGCATTATTTGCCACTGTGAACACACCACAGAACAGCACAAAGTGACCTCTGCATTTGACCCATCCGTGAAGGAGCAGGAGCAGCTGGCATGGCCCGGATCCGGGGAGCAGTGCTCATAGGTACCTCAGAGGAACCTTTAATGGTACAGGAATCAAATTGGCAACCTTTCAATCACAGGGCGAACTGTTACACTACCAACTGAATGTAAAAAAAGGTTGAAAATGAGGGTGGATTTTAAAAGGTTTGCTAAAGGCGTACCTTGATTTCTCTTCTGCTTAATATTAGGGATGCACCGAATATTCGGCCACTGAAAAATCTCGGCTGAAAATGGCCAAAAATGCATTTTCGGTTTCGGCCGAAAATTTTTTTTAACGCGACCGAAACAATGATGACGCAAGCAACAACCGCAACCTGCTCGTGCCAGATTGGATTACCCCTGTTTTACACTGGATGCGTGCGCGCTGCGGTGCGTCTCCGACACGGCAGCCGCAGCTAATCGCCGCCAATAAAGTCAACGCATCAGTTTACACCAGATCCGCTGCGTTGCGTCTCTGCTATGTCTCTGTTCCGTCACATATCCTGCAGTCCGTCGAGATGCGCATCACATCTATTTTTGACGGATACGGATCAAGAACAATGCTAAACACAAACACAATTAAAGCTGAGCAACAACAAGGACAAAGTACAAATATTTGTCTAACAATTCATTATTTTATTAACAGCTGATCACAGCTACCAATTTCATAATTTAGACTGGCATAGAGGATGTCACCACCTCCAAGAACATCACGAGAGCCAACGAAAAGCCCTGGTTCACAGCAAGTGTGTGTGCACAGCTAAGAGAGAGAGATGCTGCTTTGTGGTCTGGGAATAAAGCTGCTCTCAGAACAGCCAGAGCAACCTCTTTCGCTCCATCCGACAAGCAAAGCAAGATCATGCACTAAAGATCCAAAGCCACTTTCACAACACAAAAGACTCTCGCAGTTTATGGCAGCACATTCAGGCTGTCACCCAATACAAGCCTGCACCAAGCAGCTGTGATGGAGATGCCACACTTGCTGAAGAGGTGAGCAAGCTCTATGCATGGTTTGATGTAGTGAACAACATGCATGCGACGAAAACCACAGCTCCCACCACCGACCAGATCATCTCTATGCCTGCAACTGATGTGAGGAGAACTTTCATCAAGCAACCTAAGAAAAGCTGCTGGACCAGACAATGTTGCAGGTTGTGTGGCTGAGGTCACCACCTCCATCACCAAAAAGGCCCAGCAGCATCTCCATTTTCTGAAGTGCCTGAAGGCGAGCCAACCTCCCTCCTCCCATCCTCACCGTCTCCTACAGGGGCACTATACAGAGCGTCCTGACCAGCTGCATCTCCGTGGGGTTGGATAACAGCATAGTGGCTGGTAAGAATTGGCCACAAAGGATTGTTAAAGCAGCTGGCAACATCATTGGAGCGTCTCTTCCCCTGCTGCAGGACATCTTTCACAAACTGCATCAGAAAAGCCTCACACATCACGCTCGACGCATATGGACTCTTCACACTCCTCTAATCTGGCAGACCCTATTGTAGGATCAGGGCCCGAGCCATCAGACTGCATGATAGCTTTTCCCTACAAGCAATCATACCCTTAAACACACTGCCTGCCCTCCCACTCACCCACCACACACACCCGGACTGTGAACTGACTCTATTGCACCTCTGCACTTTACACATCACTGTCTTTGTGATGTAGATGCTGTTATACGGACAATCTCATTCATGTTGCAGTGAAACTGTCTCAGAAAAAAATGCATATTTACAGACTGTACAGTACTGTCACTCCAAACTGCTGCTGATCTGGCATGCATTTAATGCCAGACGATTTAAATTGTAGCTCAGTTCTCTTGACTGCTGCTACAATATTTGCAGAATTTTTGGACTGCTGCTACAATATTTTACTATTAAACATTGCTTGTATATATGATTGTAGTTTCTCACTGACTGATATCTGCCAAATTATAGAATGACTGTAGTTCTCCACTGCTGTTACAATATCTGCACATACTAGATCCGACTTGAATGTTAGCTCAGACTTTATAAAAGATATTGTTTTATTTAACATTTTATTTAAATAATTTTTCGTAGACACTGTTACAGAACTTATACACATTCAGTGTAAAAGACAACTCTAAGGCTCTAATTGTAGGCTGAATACCACAGGTAACTAAATTGTCTCTCCTTCTACCTTTAATTTAAAGTGCGTGGTCCCCTATTGTTATTGTGCCGATTTAAAAAAAAAAAAAATTCTGCCTCAAAACGCGTTGGGGAGAAAAAACGGTAAGACCGACAGCTTTGAAATTTGGCAGGTAGGTCCGGTACCCCACCCACTACTCAGGCAAAAAAAATTGCACCAAAATAAGCTATTTTGCAATTTTCCAAAAAAAAATAAGCATTTTGCCGAATAAATGTTGAACCGTAGCTCTGATTCTCAAAAATCTTATATCATCTTATTCTTTGGTTTAAGACGAATTTTTTAGACCCTCGCATCTATTTCTGCCATATTTGATTTTTCGCTAATTTGCATAAAATGAAATCCCATCTTTTTCGAACTCGTCACTGGATTTTTGTCCAATTAGCATGCAACTGGTATCATTTGAATCCCAAGACACTTTTCTTTAATTATAATCGAGCACATTTTTAACTTAGGTCTTCATTTTTTCGTAATATGCAAATAAATGGGCTCGGCTTGGCCTAGGACTGCAAATCCATATACATATACCGATCCAAATCCATATACCGATTTTCCGTCATAATTGCACCGCTCTACCACTTGGTGGCGCTAATAAGCTATTATGCGTTTTCCGTAATAACTTTTGAATCGTAGCTCCGATTCTTAAAAATCTTATACCATCTTATTTCTTAGGTCAAGACGAATCTTAATAAAGCCTCGTATCTATTTTTCCCATATTGGATTTTTCTTTAATCGGCATAACTAGTGAACTAGATCCTGGATTTTTATCCAATTTGCATGTAACTGGTATTATTTGAATTATTTGAATAATTACTAAATAATAGTAATTATTAAGACCAAATCTCCCTAAATAGACAATATATTTACTGTAGGTAACTGTACTGTGTAACTGACGCCACCAACATTAACAGGATGCTTACATTAGAGCCGCGTGTCTGTTTGGGTGACCGGTGTCGTGCCTAAATCGGCACCCTTGCCGCGAGAAGCATCCCCGACGCGGGTGCGCGCATTTGATGCCTTCCGCCTTTATACGAACTACTGTCCATAAACTCCAATTCGTTCCTACACTCTGTTAACGCAGAGTCACGAAATTCGTTCCTACACTCTGTTAACGCCAATAAGATGAGGGTAAAATTACTCATATTCTTAAAAATGAAAAAAACCCTTACACAAGTAGTTCGTATAAAGGCGGAAGTCATCAAATGCGCGCGTCCGCGTCGAGGGTGCGTCTCGCAGCAATGCGTGGAATTACCAAAATTATAGAGGGGATAGAGAGGGGACAGCCTAACATATGAAACAGGAGAAAGACCGCCGTGTAAGACCGCCTGTTATTTCAACAAAGTAACTGTATTCTAATTACCACCTATTTAAACGGTAACTGTAACGGAATACAGTTACTCATATTTTGTATTCTAAATACGTAACGCCGGTACATGTATTCCGTTACTCCCCAACACTGTGGCTGTATTATGCAAATCAATACTTTGGAACAAATTCAGCAAGACATATGTTTGAATAAGGAAACTTTACTATAATTTACAGTTTTTAGACATTCTCTTATAGTAATTATTAAGCACATTTTCAGGTATTTCTTTATATGACTGCAAAGCTTCACTTCAAAGTTGATATCCCACTTATTGGCGCATTATAAACTATTTTAAAGTTAGCCTAATAAGTTTTGAACCGTAAATACGTAGAAAAAAAGATGAAAGATATCAAATCTCAACATGTGTACTTCAATTCATAAAAAACTGATAAAGCTGCAAACTGCAGATATCAAATCTCAACATTTATGTACTTCAATTCGTAAAAAACAGATTAAGCTGCAAACTGCATGGCCCCCGTAATAACTGCTTGCAGTTATATTTTATATTCTATTTATATATTACCTATTCTATGTGCCTTATTTGTTCTTTGCACTGTTAAAACTGGAGCCACCTCATCTTGTCTCTCTGTATACTTATACAGTAGAGCTGAGATGACAATAGCTTACTTCATATTTCTAATTTTTTTTTTCTACATGAAAATATTTTTAGTCAACGTCATTTGTTTACAATTCTAATACATTGTTTCTAATGGTTTCTAATACATTTTGGCCGCTGCAGCCCCCTGTATGTGTTACCTGTTGAGGCGGGACTCGGCTTTCCACACACACAAACGCACAGACACAGAGGGGGAAAAAGTCACCGGTCAGCTATGGCAAAGTGGCTCGCTGAAACACCGAAGTCCTCAAAAAAATTACGGAATTCGAGTGTTAGTGCCAAGTTTAGAGCAGAACAATACCAAAATGATTTTTATAAATTGGGAGAACAACTCTTTTGTAAGGTATGCCAGCACACAATAGACTGCACCCGCAAGAACACGTGACGACCACTTACAGTCAAAAACTCACATCAGAAACGTTTCGTTTTGCACGAAAAAAGGAATTTTTTTTTGTTGTTTACAGGTAAATGTTTTACCAAAGCAGTAAATGTTCTGCTGAACTCCAGCACTTTGTTGAAGTTGAATAACAGTCATTTAATGTGAATTAGTTTTCTATTGCATTGTTCTTTTTTCCCCATCCACTACATAATTAGACACTTTTTAGGTGAATAAATATGATAAGGTAAAACACGGAATTCAGAAGAATAAAAACGGAAAAAACGGAATTCAGGAACCAACTGGCAGAGTGGTGCAATTTTTTTTGCCTGAGTAGTGGGAGGGGTACCAGACCATCCATCCATTTGCTACCGCTGTTCCGGGTCGGGTCGCGGGGGCAGCAACCTAAGCAGGGAAACCCAGACTTCCCTCTCACCCGCCACTTCGTCCAACTCTTCTGGGGGAATCCCAAGGCGTTCCCAGGCCAGCCGAGAGATATAATCTCTCCAGCGTGTCCTGGGTCTTCCCCGGGGCCCCCCTCTGGAGCCAGGCCTGGGGGTGGGGCTCGATGGCGAGCGCCTGGTGGCCAGGCCTGCACCCATGGGGCCTGGCCGGGCACAGCCCGAAGAAGGAACGTGGGTCTCCCCTCCAATGGGCTCACCACCTGTAAGAGGGGCCAGAGGGGTCGGGTGCAGTGTGAGTTGGGCGGTGGCCGAAGGCGGGGGCCTTGGCGGTCCGATCCTCGGCTACAGAAGCTAGCTCTTGGGGTACCAGACCTACCTGCCAAATTTCAAAGCTGTAGCCCACCCAGAGCCGGATTTCTATGACACTCAGTGTGTGGCATTGCAGTCCTATGCCAAGTCCACCACATTTATTTGCATATTACAGCCAAATGAAGACCTAAATTAAAAATGCGCTCGATAATAATTAAAGAAGAGTATCTTGGGATTCATGCTTCTAACATTAGTCACACTGCCTTCTTTCAACTCCGTAATATTGCCAAACGAAGAAACGTGCTATCCTTTCAAGATGCCGAGAAACTGGTTCATGCATTTATTACCTCCAGGTTGGATTACTGTAACGTCTTATTCTCCGGTTGTCCAAACAGGTCGCTAAATAAACTCCAGCTAGTCCAGAATGCAGCAGCTAGAGTCCTCACTAAAACTAAAAAATATGATCATATCACCCCAATTCTATCCTCACTCCACTGGCTACCAGTAAAATTTCGTGTTGACTATAAAGTACTCCTCTTGACCTATAAAGCTCTAAATGGTCTTGCAGCGCAGTATGTGAGTGACCTCATTTGCAATTACAATCTGGCACGTACGCTTCGATGGCAAGACGCAGATCTCTTAGTAATACCTAGAATAAAAAATGTTACCATGGGGGGGAAGAGCATTTGCTCATAAACTTCCCGTTAGTGTTCGGAGCTCAGAAACAATCTCTGCTTTTAAGTCAAGGCTTAAGACTTACTTGTTTAGTCAGTCTTTTGGTTATTAAAATCCCTTTTTCTTAGTTAAAGGTGAGATCTGGGGATTCATGGTCATTTGAGATTAAAGGTGAAAGGGGGGATTGGTGCTGTCATCCTACCACTCTTGCTGATCGCTCAAGTTTGCAGACGGTGGTTTGGTGTGATGCCGAGACCCCTGGAAGCCCTCATGTCTGTGTTACCTTCCAGCTCTCCCTTCTTAGCTGGGCTGCCATAGTTACTCTAGCATTGCCGAAGGTTAGGTTAGGGCACTTAACTCTCTTCTCTCTCTTCTTCTTTTTCCGAGCTGTTCCCGAGATGACGCTTGGCTGACCAAATCCTCACCGGGATTCTATGGAGTTGCCCCGAGCTGACGCTGACCATCTCAACCCTACCAAGCTGACGTTGACCAACTGGACTCACCAGGATTCCCTGGAGACGTCCTGAGCTGACGCTTGACCTTGTCAACCCTCCCGAGCTGATCCTGGCCGACTGAACCGGCAACAGGATTCCATGGAGACATCATCATGAAACGAACTGGAATTGGACCTTATGGACGTCTACTGACTACCTTATGCACAATACTGAACTAATTTCAGCTTAATGTTGCTGAGAGGGTCCTGCAAGTGGCCCAGCAACAACCCGGGATTCGAAATATCCCTTGGACTACTTTTGTATCTTTGCTTCCTTAAATAACTAACAACTCATCTTGATCTATTGCTGTTGTACATTAATGTTCGTGCGCCCGGTCACCCAGAGGAGGATGGGGTCCCCCTCCGAGGCTTGGTTCCTCTCAAGGTTTCTTCCTACTAGAGGGAGTTTTTCCTTGCCACTGTCGCCTCAGGCTTGCTTGTTGGGGGGTTTAGGCCGGTTATATGTAAAGTGCTTTGTGACAATGACTGTTGTTAAGAGCACTATATAAATAAACTTTGAATTGAACTGAACTCAAATGATACCAGTTGCATGCAGATTGGATAAAAATCCAGGGACTAGTTCACAAGAGATGGTTTTGCATATTATGCAAATTAGCGAGAAATCCAATACGGCGGAAATAGGCGAGGGTCTATAAAGACTCGTCTTGACCGAAGGAGTAAGATGGTATAGGATTTTTGAGAATCAGAGCTATGGTTCAAAAGTTATTAGGCAAAAATGCAGATTTTTTGCAAAATAGCTTATGTTGGTGCAAATTTTTTTTCCTGAATAGTGGGTGGGGTATCGGACCTACCTGCCAAATTTCAAAGCTGTAGGTCTTACAGTTTTTTCTCCACAACAAGTTTGAAGGCAGGAAAAAAAAAAAAAAAAATCAGCACGATTCCAATAGGGTTCGACGCAGTGTTCCACTGCATGGCCCCTAAATGAATCGCAGCCACTCTAGTCAGAACTCAGTAGTATTCTAAAAATTTTCAACTGAACTGTTGTGCGGAAAGAAAGCTTTGCACGCAAGTAAATCCATAAAAACACATAAATGACATTTTCACGGTGTAAACACGTGCTGTTTGTGAAATGCTACAGTTCAGTCAAATCTCCCCATAGACTAAACTCATATGTGAGCTGATAACTAACCACAACAACCAGCGTTCTACTTACAATTTAATGATACTGATGAGATTTTCAGCATTTATTCCGAAACATCCGTCCATCATTTTATTGTGCCGCGGCTTTGCGAGTTTGCAATGTACACCCACCCCCTGCTTGCATTTTAATTCTCGTGGATCTGCTTTTATCTTAAATATGCCTTTGCGTTTGATTGACGTAAACCGTCACAGCGAGAGTCCAATGGGCGGAAATCCGTTGTAGCCATGGAGAACTTTAATCTCTGGGAGTGCGTGCACAATGACCACGCTTTAAAAATTACAGTTTAATGTCAGGCGTACCGAACTATTGCAGTTCACCTGGGTGTACCGAACTGAACAGGGCATACCAAACGGTTCGGTACCATACAGAAAACCACTGCATCCCTAGTCAGAACGCATGTATTTATTATATCAAATATACAGTAACTGCTGTATTTACCTGTTATAAAGGCTATTCCCTTTTCTTTACCAAGTTAAAAGCAACGTTTGGAATTTAAGCCTCTCTTCTGAAAGTTCTGGCTAGGGTCCTTCACACGTGGTCACACTCACATGTGCTGCACAGCAACAATAACACAGGGTTTCCCGCAGACGTGCCTGATAAATCCCTGTACTACACTTGAAAATCGGCCGATGCCAATATATTAAATAGCTAAGCTGAATCCTCTTTTCCAGCACCCTGGCATTTCTTCTTAGGGAGGCTGAGTGTGATCCTCTTAAGTTGAAGCACAATCACAATCCTCTTTTTTTTTTTTTTTTATATGGGGACCAAAACCCTGGTCTACCAATCAAAGCAGTACTGTCCCCTGCCTCCACGCAACATTAACCAGGAATGTGCACGACAGCAGTTATGGTCAATCCCCACCCGGAGCCCCCACACTCTCAGCTTGCATTTTCCGCTGCCATCTGATCTTCATCTCAATACCAGGTGATCAGTTGACAGCTCTGACCCTCTCTTCACCCAAGTGTCCAAGATATGTGGTGATGATAAGATATTACTACAAAATCAGTCATCACCCTATGACCTAGGTTGTCCTGGGACCAAGTGTATAAACACAACGGCCATGACTAGCAGATGAGCTAGTCATGGCATTCACTGTAAAATGTAATCAAAACGGAATTCAAATATGTTTGTGCTAATAAATAACAATATATTTGCATTATTTTATTTATAGATATTAACAAATCTAAAGGTTTAAACGCTTCTTTAGATAGAAAACAGCAAGTAACGTTAACATATTTGGTAAGATTGCTTTTCTGTGTCTTCCTCTTGAAAGGTTGTGTGCCCATTCTACAGTGATGAAGACTGACGTTGCATCAGCAAATCAGCTGTCGGACTGAGCTGTGCTTAGCATTTATCCACGTACAAAAGTTGCTACCCCAAGGTGCAGCTCCAGTAGATAGATAAATGCTAAGTCCCGCCCAGTCCACCAGCTGATTTCTGGATGGGTCGGGGAGTGAGCGCTCTGCTTTGAAAGGGCAGAGAAGACAAACTCAAAAGACATACTGTCTGTTTAACATTATATGTGAGGATTTGAGGATTCCACAGTAGTTATTTACTGCATCAGGCATGGAAGAATCTGCGATACATCGGGTATATTATCGCCCACCCCTAACCCAAACATATAAAAAATATGGTCATAAAAATATCTACATACGTGCAAACAAGCCCTAAATGACATGTTAATGAGCCAATGCCTGGTAATTAGGGGTCCAAGCAGTGCAGTAGCTGTAAATGCAGCCTGCTCAGAACATCAAATCAACATTCCAACATGCTTAAAATCAGCTCTACACCTCTAGTTTTCATGACTTTCCAACAGCAGCAATGTTTTAATTAAGACAGAAAACAGCAGAACTATCTGAACTTGGTTTTATAGTTACAGTCTACAAGCGAGATGTTACCCTACTGGTTGACTGTCACCTGCCAAACAACCAATCACGTTTAAGAAAAGGGAGAATATAACATTCACTTTATCCACAGATTTGAAAGTAACGAGTAACGAGAACCTTGATAGAAATGTAGTGAAGTAAAAAGTATGGTATTTGTCTTTCAAACACAGTGAAGTGAAAGTCATGTTTCCAAGAAAAATACCACTCAAGCAGGGCTGCAACAAATGACTATTTTTGTAATCGAGTAATCTATCGATTATTTTATCAATTAATCGAGTAATCGGATTTAAAAAATTTTGAACCAATTTGGCCAATAAAATGAGTTGCTTTTGGCCTTTCTGGAAGAGAACTGCATTTCCCACAATCCCCTGCGCACGCCTCGGAGCCGCGTCACAATAAAGGGTTCAGCGCGTTCCGGAATGAACTATGAAAAAAACTGATGGGAAAATCTTAATAAATGACTGTATTGTGAGTAGAACGCTAGTTGTTGTGGTTATTTATCAGCAAAAATGTGTTTTGTCTGTAATAAAGGTGATGTTTTGACGGAAACGGAGCATTTTAGCGAGTAATGACGCTTACAAACAGCGCGCGTGTTTACATCGCAAAAAATGTCATTTATGCGTTTTTATGCATTTACTTCTGTTTTTGTGCACGGAATATCTCACAAATACGTTCACATACAGAGGGATCTATTCTTGCCTTGATCGCGCCACTGAAAATATTGTGCGTCATTAATAAGCATTTGTGTGAAACACGAGCGGCGTATGCTGTAGCAATTTAAATGACTTAAACGAAGCTTCGATCCTAGAAAAATTGCCTTGACCATTTTTTGTAATTGAATTATTTGAGTTAAGTGAAGTACAGATACTCAAAAACTGTACTTAAGTACAGTACTCAAGTAAATGTACTTAGTTACTGTCCACCTCTGATTATTACTGCACCAAAGTCCAACCACAGCCAAAACCATACACGTTGTGTACAGAATTTTGATAGGATAAAGGGTTACAAAGTTATGCATCAATTTATATTCTATGTGTGGCCCATAGTGCTGGGCGATAAAACAATCTCGATATTTTATCGAGAAAAATGTGATGGCGATAACGATGATAAACTAAGCTATAAAATTCGATCATACTTGTGTGTCCACTATGCGACAGCGCGTTGAGAGAGACAGTATCTTTGGCCAATCATGTAGCTTGGCATAACGCCAGCACAACAGCCAATCGCGGCCAATGATGCAAATTTGCCCATAACACACGAAAAAGCCACGTGGTAAACATTAGTGGACGCGTGCCGAGATATACTTAACGTTCAGAGCGCTTATGCGCACATCATGGCTGCCACGCGTTCTCAGCATTCTCTTGACACATCCGCTGAGCATGTCGTCATAAATTTATGAGAGTTGCAGTACCAGCAAAACTTGAGGCGGCTGTATGTTAAAGTTTTGCCATGTTACATCAGCATCGTTGTTAACTATCAACTATCAACTATCATTTCACAGCAAAACGTTTTCTCTCACTGCCGCTTTCTACTTCTTCCTCTTCTTCTGTCACTTAACGGCAGACTGGGCGCTTTTATGGTGTACACTGCCACCTGTTGGAGTCCTCAAGATTAACAAAAAGTATGTGCGCAAGCGCACCCGTCACGTAGCGTTAAGTATGTCGCGGCCCTTAGACGAGATGTCGCAGTGAGTGAAAAAGGCGATGAAAATGCAGCACTTTATGGTTACAGTGGACGCCAAATGCCGCCAGGGAAAAAACTAATAAAATACGAACGTGTAAGTACCAGATGACGCTTTTTGTAACTTAGCAACAACAAGCACCGAGAAAGCGCTCTGGAAGTGAGGTGTTGACAGCTCTCTTCAGCTGTTCTTTGGCAGCGGCAATTTTTTTTGCCCCAGTTCTCAGAGCTCTTCAAGTAGAAATTTTTTGAAAATTGTTTAATATTGTTTGATTATTTTAACTTGTTCATTCAGTCTGCATAAGAATCCAAAAAACAAAACATTGAAAAGACACAATGACAATATATCGTGATAATTATCGAAATTGATCAATATGACAAAAAACATCGTGATAATGTTTTTGTTCATATCGCCCAGCTTTATTTTCAGTTATATTTTAAGGTTTTATTGATGTTATTTAAGCATATATTTAAGTTTACACTTATGTTATAAAAACCTAATACAAATTCTGTTTGATAAAAGTACTACACCTTTTATCTATGTACTTATTTGGCAGTTTTTTAAAACATTACCTGTTTTATTTAATAACTGGCTTATACAACTTTTTGTTTTTAATTTAAAGACAGCATAGTGCAGTGCACAAAATAGACTTTAAAGAGATTGTTGAAGTCAGTACTCAAGACATTTTGTGTATCTGTTATGATTAGTGTGACATTTTTTCATGCAAATAGAGAGGAAACACCCAATTATTGCAACACATTTCCAAAAAAGTTGGAACAGTAAAGCATTTACCACTCTGCAATGTTGCCATTCCTTTTCACAACACTTAAAAGACGTTTAGGGACTGAAGACACCAAGTGATGAAGTGTTTCAGGTGTAATTTTGTCCCATTCTTCCTGCAAACAAGTCTTAAGGTGGGCAACAGTACGGGGTCTTCGTTGTTGCATTTTGCGCTTCAAAATGCGCCACATATTCTCTATTGGAGACAGGTCGGGACTGCAGACAGGCCAGTCAAGCACCCGTCAGGCTTGTGCACAATTCAGAATTGAATTGAAAATGACTCCTAAATTCCAATTCAATTCTTGAATTTGAATTGAATTTGAATTGATGTCAAAAACAGGATCTAGAATTACAATTCGAAATTGAATTAAAAGAAGCAGAATTGCAATTCAATACAAATTCAAAGAAATTCATATACATAAGTGAAGTGTTTAACAATGAAGCTTTACAATATATGTCATATGATTTCATTACATATTCTATAAATGTTATTAGTTTGAACTACTTGTACAGATTACATTAACAGGAAATGCTTCCCCCCTAGCAATGAAGCTCTAGTCACAGAACACATAATTAAGTTTGATTTATTAGAATTGTAATTTTGTGGAACACAATGGCACGTGACTCCATAACCCAGAATGCTTTGCTTTAACCAAGTATTTAAAATGGTTGCCAAACAATTTGAGGTGGACATTTCTTTGAAAGCTTCTTTTCTACACAATTTGATGGTCAGACCAGAACAGTGCAGACTCAATGATAAAACATTTGAGGAGCTATTGAGAATTAGATGCAACAGTGTTGCTCAATGAGTTTTGCATTGGAATAAATGACAACTGCATCTACAACGACTTTGTGTTATTTGATTACTTTGAAATGAAAATAACATTTTGAACAAAACTAATCAAACATTGAGGGAGTAATTTATTTCAAGAATTTGATCATTATCTATATGTTGGAACAATATGTATGCAGGGTTGAGGAGTGACTAGTTATGTGTAATGAAATCATGCTATTAAATTACAAAATTAATGTATTTGTATGTGAGATTCAACACATTCTATCTGTTGTATGACTGTGTGGAATGTCTTTGAATTGCCATGAATATAATTCCACTTTCTGTCATTCCAACTCCAATTCAAATTCAACTTCCTGTGGGGCGGAGTCAATTCAATTCAAATTCCAACTCATGAATTGAATGGCGGCCAATTCTGAAATTCTGAATTGTGCACAAGCCTGGCACCCGTACCCTCTTCCTCCGCAGCCAGGACTTTATAATGTGTGCAGAATGTGGTTTTGCATTGTCTTGCTGAAATATGCATGGGCGTCCCTGGAAAAGATGTGTTCTTGAAGGCAGCATATTGTGCTCCAAAATCTCTATGTACTTTTCAGCATTAATGGTGCCATCACAGAAGTGCACGTTACCTTTGCCAAGGGCACTGACACAACCCCATACCATGACAGACCCTGGCTTTTGGACTTGTTGCTGGTAACAGTCTGGATGATCCTTTTCATCTTTGGTCCGGAGCACACGGCGTCCATTTCTCCCAAAAAATACCTGAAATACTGATTCATCTGACCACAGTACACGTTTCCACTGTGTGATGGTCTACCCCGGATGCCTCCGAGCCCAGAGAAGTCGACGGCGCTTCTGGACACTTAACATAGGGCTTCCTTTTGGCACAGTACAGTTTTAACTGGCATTTGTGGATGCAACTACGTATTGTGGTACTTGACAAAGGTTTGCCAAAGTAGTCCTGAGCCCATGTGGTGATATTGCTTATAGATGAATGACGATTCTTGATGCAGTGCCGCCTGAGGGATCGGAGATCACGGTTGTTCAGCTTAGGCTTGCGGCCTTGTCCTTTACGCACTGACATTCCTCCAGATTCCTTGAATCTTTTAATTATGTTATGCACTGTTGGAGGTGAAATATCCAAACCTCTTCCTATCTTTCTTTGAGGAACATTGTTTTTAAACATTTCAATAATTTTCTCACGTATTTGTTGGCAAACTGGCGATCCTCGGCCCATCTTTGCTCCTAAAGGACTAGACCTTTCTTGGATGCTGCTTTTGTACCAAATCATAATTACAATCACAGTTTCAAATCACATCATTGTTTAACCATTTTACCTCATTACTAGCCCTAAATTGCTCCTGTCCCAACCTTTTTTGGAATGTGCTGCAGGTCTGAATGACAGGAAAGGATGTATATTTACAAATGAAATGAAGTGGACCAGACAAAACATGAAATATTTTGTGTTCATTTTGTCTGCAATGAAATACACGTCAAGCGTTTTCCATACTGTCCCAACTTTTTCTGATTTGGGTTTGTACTTTAAATATCAAACAAAGTTGAATTCAATTGTGAATAGGGAAAAATAATTCTGGTAGTAATAAAATGTAAACAAGGGTAAGTTTTTAAAATTCTGCCAAGAATTTGCAAACAGCTAAAATTAGAGGTAGAAAGGCAGATGGTGAGGAAGTAACAGGTGAAGAATCAAATGTCCAGTACCTTCCATCTGAAATACAGGTACAAACAACTTTACTATGCTATCAAACTAGCTAACTAAACTCCAGGCACATTAGTTACATATTGTAAACATGAAAGTTTAGGTTGACATTCTGTTTATATTAGATGTAATGATTCTCTGCTTTCACTGTCACAGGTTTTTTGGCAGAAAAATCAACTTTATGGTGTTTCAGAGCAGCCCTTTGACTTGTGACAATATTCCCACCTGTGCTAAACACTTTCTGATGGTTGCACTGGTTGCTGAGATACGAAGAAACTTTTTTGCACTTTTCAAGCTTCTAGACGTTAATAAAATGAATGGTCACACTCAGGTACAGCTCTGATGTTTGACTGGACCATAAGTCACTCATTGATACAAGAAAAAACGCTGTGCTTTAATTTCTTCACAACACATTCGCTATGCATATGCAGAACAGCCGTTAATATTTGCAACTTGGATCATATATCGCGCATATTAAGTGAGCAGCAATTTCTTAAAACCCATGTTGTCTGCATCTTTGAATTGTACTTTATCCCTAGTTAGGTAGAATGTGACCTCGTTACTTACCACTTTATAGTTTGCTGCTTTTATCACATTTTTTCAACTACTCTAATGCGCTGCAGAACGACAACTATTTGTTTCGTGACCATGCGAGTTGTACTGGGTTGTACTGACCAGACTAAAACAGTAACGGCATATTCCTTTGGGTTTCTCCGTTTAAAATGATTAAATAGATTTGCCGTGTTTCCTCCCGAAGTGCCGACCGTTGTCCGACAAATGTTTCATAAAACTTTGCTTTGTGCAGTATCTGACTGTGCATAGCCAAACCACTGTCCACGACTTCAAATCTCAGGTTCAGCACTTAAGAGTATGCATTGCACCTCCAGACCTAAATCGATACTTCATGTGCTATTGCTTGCGTCTGAGTAAAGGAGCAGCCAATCACACAAATGGCTCCGCCCCATTTCTCTTCATTGACAGACGAAGTCATTCTGCTGAAAAGCAGCATTATGAAATATAGACCATCTGGAAAAACGCCCTTACGAAAAAAAGACTTTGGAAAAAAAGATGTTTTGGAAAAAAACGACTGAAATAAAGGTCTCTGCAATAATCTCTGATAATGGGGAAAAATAATGATCATGAAATAATATTCCACAATAATAAGTGGTTTTTAAAGCAGAATGCAATGTATTTCATAATAATCTTTTTCAAAATTATTTCACAACTTCATTGTCATAATATTTATGTCTCATTTATTCATAATTATTTCATTTATTTCATAATATCTTATTTATTTAATTTTGACCATTTGGGAGTTCCATACAGTACTGTGCAAGTTTTAGGCAGGTGTGAAAAAATGCTGTAAACAAAGAATGCTTTCAGAAATATAAATAATGGTTGTTTATTTTTTATCAATTTACAAAATGCAAAGTGAGCAAACAAAAGAAAAATCTAAATCAAATCAATACTTGGTGTTACTCCCTTTTGCCTTCAAACCAGCATCAATTCTTATAGGTACACTTGCACAAAGTCAGGGGTTTTGTAGGATTATAGTCATTATATTATTTTGTAGTCATTATACTATTTTGAAGGATTATAGGATTATAGATCTGTGGTTAGTTCTCCAAGATGTTTGGAACAACCTACCAGCCGAGTTCCTTCAAAAACTGTGTGCAAGTGTACCTAGAAGAATTGATGCTGTTTTGAAGGCAAAGGGTGGTCACACCAAATATTGATTTGATTTAGATTTCTCTTTTGTTCATTCACTGCATTTTGTTGATTGATGAAAATAAATGATTAACACTTCCATTTTTGAAAGCATTCTTTGTTTACAGCATTTTTTCCACACTTGCCTAAAACTTTTGCACAGTACTGTATATGACAACCTCAAACAAAAAAATAATTTTTACAGTATTGTTTATGGTAGGGCTGCAGCTATTTATTATTTTTGTATTTCAGTATTCTATCAATTGTTTTAATTAATTAATTAGATAAACTCTTTAAAAAAAACAAATCTGAAAATGTTCCTTACTTTGAAATCATAATTATACTAATTTGTTTAACTTCTGTACCATCTGAACCAGATTAAACCGTGTGTGTGTGTGAGTTAGAGAGAGAGAGAGAGAGAGAGAGAGAGAGAGCGAGAGAGAGAGAGAGGGGTGCACGTTTGACAAAATGAGTGTGTGTATTCTTCTGTGTATTAGGCTAACAACTGCTCACAGAAAAACAAGAATTTAATTAACTTTGCCTCAACCATTTTTTGTAAATGAATTATTCGAATCATTTCAGCCCTAGTCTATGGTCAGCTGTATTTTGTGTAATTTTGAAAGGACTATAATGTTTTATATGTGTTCCCCCTACCATTATATTAGGGGGTGCTCCACCCCCCCCCCCCAAACAGCGCCCCCTGCCCCCTCTTGAAGGTCAAGGAAGTTAATTTTATTTTCTATAAAGCGCCAGAACAGAATAATACAAAATAAGGGTTAGGGGTTAGGGTTAGGTTAACCCTAGGGGTCAAAATAAAATTGGTTCCTCATATCAAAGAAACAGTTGTCAGAAATCACCTCATCAAGTTTGAGAGAATATGAACATTACTACATAGGTAAAACTACTACACTAAACTAAAGCACTACTACAGAGCCCTTACCCATCGACGGTTAAAAACATGCATGCACATGCACTGTTAAAAAAAAAAAAAAGATCACTCAAAGTCGTTCAAGTAAACCTATGTAAAATGTACTCTTGTTGTGCATTTACAATATCTGTTTCAGTGGAGGGGCTGAGGACAGTGACATGATAGTAAGTAGGGCCCTATGATTTAAACGATGTGGAAAACGCGGACGGAATCGCGGAAATAAATAAAATGGAATCCGTTGTAAAACGCGCAATGTCGTATAATTCGCCGATATCGGTGTGTGGGCAAAGCAATGGTTTCTAATACATTTTGGCCGCTGCAGCCCCCTGTATGTGTTACCTGTTGAGGCGGGACTCAGCTTTCCACACACACGCACAGAGGGGAAAAAGTCAATGGTCAGCTATGGCGAAGCTCGCTGAAACACCGAAGTGCTCAAAAAAAATTACGGAATTCGACT
The DNA here is from genome assembly GCA_032718565.1 of Distichodus sexfasciatus. Classification (NCBI taxonomy): domain Eukaryota; kingdom Metazoa; phylum Chordata; class Actinopteri; order Characiformes; family Distichodontidae; genus Distichodus; species Distichodus sexfasciatus. Next base: position 1,597,183 of record JAVGVS010000082.1, read on the forward strand.
CTTAGTTCCAAGTTCATAGCAGAACAATAACCAAATGATTTTTATGAATCGGGGGAACAACTCTTTTGTACGTTTTGCCAGCACAAGATAGACTGGACCCGCAAGAACATGTGACGACCACTTACAGTCAAAGACAGAAATGTTTTGTTTTGCATGATTTTTTTTGTTTTGTTTACAGGTACATGTTTTACCAAAGCAGTAAATGTTCAGCTGAACCCCAGCACTTTGTTGAAGTGAACAACAGTCATTTAATTTGAGATTTTTTCCTATTGCATTGTTCTTTTTCCCCATCCACGCCATAATTAGACACTTTTTAGGTGAATAAATACGTTTATAACGTAAAACACAGAATTCAGAAGAATAAAAATGGAAAAAAACAGAATTTAGGAAAAAAAAAAAAAACGGATTTCACAGGGTCCTAAGCAAGCACAGTCGGGGCTAATATGGAACAGAAAGAGAAAGGCTAAAATGACAGAGGAACGCAAAAAAAATTAGAGATTATAGGTTAGAGCAGATGGTTTGCGAACTTACATTTTACCATGCATAACGCCACCGCTATAATCCACATCTGAGCTAGCTCATATGGACTAGCTGCATGTTCTCATAATTTCGCTAAACATTGAGTTCTTCACAACAGTTTAAACATGGAAATATTATACAGTTTAAGACAGCACAAAATGGAGATACGGATTAGTTATTAGTAGACAAACATTCCGACATGCTTGGTGGAGAAGGGGCAAATAAAGTGATTTCCAAACTTTGGAAGATCGTGTGGGAGCCTTTTTGCTGCATGGTTCTCTAGAGGCTCCGTTATTCTGTGGGTAGACACAGCCAAGTTGCCTTGTGCGGCGTGGGAGGAGTGGGGCCATCTATGGCAAGTCCCGAGGGAATAAATTACATTATTAGCTTATCCCGTAGAGCATTGCAACAACAAATCATTTAAATGTGTCAACACAAATTCCACGTTGAAGATTTTTTTAGGGGTCTACCTCTACCTAATCGTTCTGTTTCTTATGTTTTTTTTTCTGCTAAAAACTCACTGACAAAAATTATTGGAATGTGACTAACAGGTGTTTTTTTTTTTTTTTTATTCCAAAGGTGTGTCCAATTACAATGATTACTCAAACAATAAATAGCACGGAATTAGGGCTGGGTGATATGGATAAAATCCTATCTCGATATTTTTTTTTCAGCCAATCAGCCGATATCGATATATCACGATATAAGTCAAATCACTGTCAAACCACCTTTTCATTTCTGAGATGTGAAGACATCATAACCTTATTTTTAGTTAAATATTGTTTATTTTGTGAGCAGTTGAACATGAAGTCAGCACATTTCTGATAAAAAACTTGACTTGCGCCTGTAGAAATGTTCAGGCTTTGTAGCTTTATGTCATATAAAAGTGCTGAAACTGTAGACATACAGTGCTGTAAAAAGTATTTGCCCCCTTTCTGATTTCTGATTTTTTTGCATGTTTGTCACACTTAAATGTTTCAAATTATCAAACAAATTTAAATATTAGATAAAAGATAACCCAAGTAAACACAAAATGCAGTTTTTAAGTGAAAATTTTATTTATTAAGGAAAAAAAAACAAAAACTATCCATACCTACATGGCCCTATGTGAAAAAGTAATTGCCCCCTAAACCTAATAACTGGTTGTGCCACCTTTAGCAGAAACAACTGCAATTAAGTGTTCGTGATAACCGGCAATGCGTTTTTCCACATCGCTGTGGAGGGATTTTGGCCCACTCTTCTTTGCAGAATTGTTTTAATTCAGCCATATTGGAGAGTTTTCGAGCATGAACCACCATTTTAAGGTCATGCCACAGCATCTCAATTGGACTCAGGTCCAGACTTTGACTAGACCACTCCACAACCTTCATTTAGTTTTTTTAAGCCATTCAGAGATGGACTTGCTGGTGTGTTTTGGATCATTGTCCTGCTGCGGAACCCGAGTGTGCTTCAGCTTGAGGTCACGAACTGATGGCCGCACATTCTCCTTCAGGATTTTTTGGTAGACAGCAGAATTCATGGTTCCATCAATCACAGCAAGTCATCCAGGTCCTGAAGCAGCAAAGCAGCCCAAGACTATCATACTACCACCAACTTGCTTGACTGTTGGCATGATGTTCTTTTTCTGAAATGCTGTGTTACTTTTACACCAGATGTAACTGAACGCACACCATCCAAAAAGTTCAGCTTTTGTTTTGTCAGTCCATAGAATATTGTCCCAAAAGACTTGGGGATCATCAAGGTGTTTTTTGGCAAAAGTAAGAGCAGCCGTTATGTTCTTTTTGGTCAGCAGTGGTTTTCGCCTTGGAACTTTTCCATGCATGCCATTTTTGCCCATTCTCTTTCTTATAGTTGAGTCATGAACACTGAGCTTAACTGATGCAAGTGAGGCCTGCAGTTTTTAAGATGTTGTTCTGGGTTCTTTTGTGACCTCTTGGATGAGACGTTGCTGCGCTCTTGGGGTCATTTTTATAGGCCAGTCACTCCTAGGAAGTTTCATCACTGTTCCATGTTTTCTCTATTTGTGAATAATGGCCCTCATCATGGTTCACTGGAGACCCAAAGCTTTAGAAATGGCTTTGTAACCTTTTCCAGAACGACAGATGTCATTACTTTGTTTCTCATCTGTTCTTGAATTTCTTTAGATCACAGCATGATGTCTTCCTTTTTTGGGATCTTTTGGGCTCCTTTTTAAGTGATCTCTTGATTCAACAGGTCTGGCAGTAATCATGCCTGGGTGTGGCTGGTGAAATTGCACTCAGCGTTCCAAAAAATGTGATTAACCACAATTACTTTATTATTTTACACGGGGGGCAATTACTTTTCCACATAGGGCCACGTAGGTTTGGATAGTTTTTTTTTTCCTTAATAAATAAAATTTTCACTTAAAAACTGCATTTTGTGTTTACTTGGGTTATCTTTGTCTAATATTTAAATTTGTTTGATAATCTGAAACATTTAAGTGTGACAAACATGCAAAAAAATAAGAAATCAGGAAGGGGGCAAATACTTATTCACAGCACTGTAACTACTAGAAATAGTAGGAACATTGTCTGTTTTATTGCCGAGTTGTAGTGTTTTTATTATGCATTCTATGTCTTAAAATTCTAACACTTTGTCCATAAAAAAATGTTCTATATTTTTCTTTCTTATTGATTATGCTCTAACATTATTAAATAAAAAAAATAATAAATTGAAAATAAGGAAATACTTATGTTTCGGGGTCCTTTTGAATCAATTTGGCCTATAAAATGAGTTGCTTTTGGCGTTTTGGAAGAGAACTACATTTACCACAATCCCCTGCGCGCCCCTCGGAGCCGCGTGACTATAAAGCGTTAAGTGCACGGTGTGAAATAAACAATGGAAAATCTATGGGAAAACCTCAATAAACGTCTGTATTGTGAGTAGAACGCTAGTTTTTGTGGTTATTTATCAGCTAAAGTGTGTCTGTAACAAAGGGGACGTGTTGACTGAACTGAGCGTTTTAGAGAGTAATGGCACTCATGTGCGAGCCCATAAATACGGCGTGTGTTTACATCGCGAAAAATGTCATTTATGCGCTTTAATGCATTTACTTATGTTTTTGTGCACGTAACACCTCACAAATACTTTCACATACAGAGTGATCAGGTCTTGTTTTGATCAACGTTGGGCGTCACTAATAAACGTCCGTGTGAAACACAAGCAATGCATGCTCTAGCGAGTGAAATTAATTAAACGTATTTTTGTGTATTCGAATAATCATTTCAACTCTAGTATTACTGGTCTTTTTATAACCATGCTTTCATTTGCAGTGTGCGCTACTCTGCTCCGTATCGGACTTTTAAGTAGCCAAAATATTTCCAAACTGCGGAATTCTTCGGACCCGTTTTTTCCAACAATGTCCTCATCCTTTGAGCACAGTGTCCATTGAGGTGTCTTTCTATAACGGTATTGCTTGTCATCATTTTTTTACTATTTTATCTCGCTCGCTCGCTCTGCTGACATACTGTTGTACACGGCCGCTGTTGTACTGTTGTACCCCACGTTAGAAGCCACCCTTACTTAACTGAGGTGAGCGGGAACGTTTTTGCAACCACGTGATTGGTTCGGCTGCTCTGTCCGTCAACCTGACTGATGTGAGCGGTAACCACACGATTGGTTTGGCACAAAACTAGCGTAAGAACACATCTTTTCCAGGGACGCCCACGCATATTTCAACAAGACGATGCAAAACCACATTCTGCACACATTACAAAGTCCTGGCTGCGGAGGAAGAGGGTACGGGTACTTGACTGGCCTGCCTGCAGTCCCGACCTGTCTCCAATAGAGAATGTGTGGCGCATTTTGAAGCGCAAAATGCGACAACGAAGACCCCGTACTGTTGCCCACCTTAAGACTTGTTTGCAGGAAGAATGGGACAAAATTACACCTGAAACACTTCATCACTTGGTGTCTTCAGTCCCTAAACGTCTTTTAAGTGTTGTGAAAAGGAATGGCAACATTGCAGAGTGGTAAATGCTTTACTGTTCCAACTTTTTTGAAAATGTGTTGCAAGAACCAAAATTGGAATATGTGTTTATTTTGAAAAAACAATAAAATTCATGAGGAACACATTAAATAATGTGCTGTTGTATTGTTTTCAATGTAATACAGGTCAAAGATAATTTAACAAAGTACTGTTTTCAGTTTGATTTTAATTCAACATACCATCCCAACTTTTTCTGATTTGGGGTTACATGCAGACCAGAGAGCTGTCTATGGGAGAAAAGAAACCAATTTAAGCTTAGAGAAGATGGAAAATCCATCAGAGCCATTGCACAAACATTGAGCATATCCATTACATCTATTTGGAATGTTCTGAAGAAGAAAGATATCACTGGTGTACTGAGCAACAAACATCAAACCAGCAGACCATGGAAAATGTCAACAATTGATGACAAACATTGTGATAACTGTAAAGAAAAACCCTAAAATAACTGACAGTGACATCACTAACAGCCTTTAGAGGGCAAGAGTAAAGGTAACACACACCACCATTCACAGAACAGGACATACTAGAAGACGCAAACCACTTACTAGCAAAAATAATAGGAAGGCCAGATTGGAATTTGCCAAACGTAGAGAGACAAGGTACAAGTCTCAAACATTCTCATTTTATGGACTGATAAGACACAGATGAACCTTAACCAAAGTGATAGAAAGGAGCTTCTCATGATACCAAACACACAAGCTCTCTGAAACACAGAGGTAATGTCAGAACCTGGGCTTACATGGCTTCTTTCGGGGATGGGCTCATTTATCTTTACTCACGATGTAACACACGATGGCAGCAGCAAAATTAGAACTCAAGATTACAGAGACATTGTCTGCCAATTTAAAGAGGGATGCAACCAAACTGATTGGGAGATGATGACCCAAAATACACTGCCAAAAAATTAAGGAGTTCATCAGGGGAAAGAAGTGGAAGGTTTTACATTGGCCAGGTCAATCTACAGACTTAAAGCCTACTGAGCATGCATTTTACCTGCTAAAGAGAAGACTGAAGGGAGAAATCCCCCAAAACCAAGAATGAATGAAAGGGGCTGTGGTAAATGCCAGGACAAGCATCACAAAAGAAGAATGCAAATGTTTGATGGTGTCAAAGGGTCACAGGCTTGGTGCAGTTGTTACAAGTAAAGGATTTCCTAATTTTTATCGGTATCTGACACCAGTAAAAATGATTGGATGCAGTCATTGTAAACAAAACCCGACCAGGAGTAGGGGTGGAAGGGTTCACAAAATCCACGGTTCAGTTCATATCACAGTTTCGGGTCATGGTTTTCAGTTCGGTTCACTATTTTTCTATTTTGTCTACACTTCAGAAATACCACACATCAGTAGATAATCCACCATTTATTCTCAAGGACGTCATGTAGTCATGTACAAACTGAAAGAATGAGGCCGTTTTACATTAGGCACCTCATTGTGACTTAGATTAGTGCTGGATGCAATTTTTATACAGTAAACGGGGAGACATTGCTGATTTCAAAATGCTTTTCATTTATTTGGGAATTGGGAAAAAAAATGTTTGCCTTAAATTCTTGCTTCAGAACAAATGAGTTTGGTTCCAAAACGCGATAAATCCACAATTGTTAAATTGAGAAAAAACAGGTCTTTTCTTTCCCAAAAACTGGTTGCATGAAAACCACTATTTTCTGTTTCAAGCTCCAATATTTCATCATGAGTTTTTAATAACATAAAAAAATCTAATCTATATTTTGATTATCAAACATTCATTAAACATATTTTTGCCCAAAATAAGTATTCTCACCGCTTTCACTTTTTCCACAATATCTTATGTTACAGGCCTATTTTCAAATAGATTAAATTCATTTTTACTTCAAAATTCTACACACAATACCCCATAATGACAAAGTGAAAAAAGTTTATTTGAAACTTTTGCAAATTTATTAAAAATAAAAAACAAAAATCAAACATTTACATAAGTATTCACAGCGTTTGCCATGACTGTCAAAAGTGAGCTCAGGTGCATCCTGTTTCCACTGATCATCCTTCAAAGGTTTCTACAACTTGATTGCAGTCCACCTGTGGTAAATTGAGCTGATTGGTCATGATTTGGAAAGGCACACACCTTTCCATAAAAGGTCCCATAGTTGACAGTGCATGTCAGAACACAAACCAAGCCATGAAGTCCAAGGAATTGTCTGAAGACCTCCGAGACAGGATTGTGTCGAGGCACAGATCTGGGGAAGGCTACAGAAAAATTGCTGCAGCATTGAAGATCCCAATGAGCACAGTGGCCTCCATCATCTGTAAATGAAAGAAGTTTGGAACCACCAGGACTCTTCCTAGAGCTGCCGCCCATCCACTCTGAGGGATCGGGGTAGAAGGGCCTTTGTCAGGGAGGTGAACAAGAACCCGATGATCACTCTGACAGAGCTCCAACATTGCTCTGTGGAGAGAGGAGAACCTTCCAGAAGGACAACCATTTCTGCAGCACTCCACCAATCAGGTCTGTATGGTAGAGTGGCCAAAAGGAAGCCACTCCTCAGTAAAAGGCACATGACAGCCCACCTGGAGTTTGCCAAAAGGCACCTGAAAGACTCTCAGACCATGAGAAATAAAATTCTCTGGTCTGATGAAACAAAGATTGAACTCTTTGGCCTGAATGCCAAGTGTTATGTCTGGAGAAAACCAGGCACTGGTCATCACCTGGCTAATACCATCCCTACAGTGAAGCATGGAGGTGGCAGCAACAAGCTGTGGGGATGTTTTTCAGCAGCAGGAACTGGAAGACTCGTCAGGGTCGAGGGAAAGATGAATACAGCAATGTACAAAGACATCCTTGATGATAACCTGCTTCAGAGGGCTCTGGACCTCGGACTGGTGCGACGGTTCATCTTCCAACAGGACAACGACCCTAAGCACACAGCCAAGATAACAAAGCAGTGGCTTCAGGACAACTCTGTGAATGTCCTTGAGTGGCCCAGCCAGAGCCCAGATTTGAAGCCAATTGAACATCTCTTGAGAGATCTGAAAATGGCTGCGCATCGACGCTCCCCATCCAACCTGATGGAGCTTGAGAGGTTCTGCAAAGAAGAATGGGGGAAACTGCCCAAAAATAGGTTTGCCAAGCTTGTGGCATCGTACTCAAAGGCTTGAGGCTGTAATTGCTACCAAAGGCGCTTCGACAAAGTGCTGAGCAAACACTGTGAATACTTATGTAAATGTTTGATTTCTGTTTTTTATTTTTAATAAATTTGCAAAAATTTCAAATAAACTTTTTTCACTTCATCATTATGGGGTATTGTGCACAGAATTTTGAGGTAAAAGATGAATTTAACCTATTTGGCAATAAGGCTGTAACATAGGATATCGGGGGTAAAAGTGGAGCGCTGTGAATACTTTCCGGATGCACTGTATCCACGACACATTTTTCCCAATAAAATATAAGCAACAAAAGCAAATTTACTGTACGAAAATGAGCAAAATATAACCATAAATAACAAGGAAAAGTTATCTATACATATGACATGCCCCAAACTTGGACATCACTTGTATTTGACCACAGATTTCTTAAATGAAAAAATAAAAAAACCCATCTTGCCGTGTTTCCTAAATTGCATTCATCTCATTCCCACAGACGAAACAAGTACTGGATCATCGATAACGTCAAAGTTATTCACTTATCATTCATTCATTCATTCATTCATTCATTCATTCAATATCCGAACCGCTTTATCATCGCTAAAAACAGTCACTTGAAAGATGACAGTGTTCTTTCTAGTGATGTGTCAGTTGCGAATGAAACGACTCTTAGAAGAGAAGCCGGTCACAGGAGGGAGGGAGGGAGATTTACATGTGTCCATGTTTCACTGTAAATAGTTTATAAGTTTATAAATATTCTACATACAATTAGAGATTGTTTTTGTCAAATTGAGATAGGTATTTGTTTTTGTATTTAAGGTAAATAATAAACATTTGATATGATTTATGCTTTGTACATTAGTAATTCATTCCCATCACTTCAGTGATCACTGACGGGGACTGCCGTTGCAGTTTGCGTCTTGCAATGGTGCGCTGTGATTGGTCAAATAGAAATGTCGTGTTCAGGACTGGCGTTTGATGCGGTTTGGGAAAAAAGGGAAGAAACACTACAGAGAAATGCAACGGATACTGCGTTTTATATACAATTGATTCTCAAACTTTGAATAGTGACCAAATGCAGCACTTATTTTGGCAGTCACTTTTTTTTTGCGTTTAACCCTCTGTTGTGACTGATCTTACTGCCGCACTCTGTCCCTTCATTAGGTTACTCATTAGGTCATTATAGTATAGTTAAGTAACGCGAACTACGGGAGCCGAAGGAGGCACAGACAGGGTAGAGCAGGAAAAGGATGCACCATGTGAGATGACGCTGTTGACAATAAAAGATGTAAACTAAAATACAGTTTCTTTATTGAACAACACTACACGCATGCGCTGAACCGAATGCTACACACGTGTCCCGAACCAACACAAGCAAACCGAACAGGACAGATTTTTTTCGTGAAAAAATTGGGGATGCACCGATTGCAATTTTCTTGGCCGATTCCAATTACCGATTTTTTTGTAAGTGTGATCGTCCGATACCGATTTTTCCGATACCGATTTTTTTTCCCCAGATAACAGAAAATTAGAGCTGCTGCGAGTAGTCTACGACATCGCCACAAAATAATGGGTTTCAACTTTTTTAATGTAACACGGTAGTTACTTTCTCTGTTTACTAGTTACTTTTAAAATAGTGACATAATAGTGGCAGCTCTACAGCAAATACAAACAAAAATTTAATTTTCTTTAATATAATGCTTTATTTTCATAACAAATTTTCTTTACAAATTTAAATAAATAAAATGTATCTTGTAAAATGTAAAATGTCACAACTCCGGTACTCGATGTCTGAAAAGTAACGCCTACTTGGCATTATGTATTTTGGGCAGAGGTGATTTATCAGATTTCTGAAGTCTGTATCCTCAACTATGGAAAACGGCTGATCTAGTGATCATCTTGTAATTGACTTGTGCATCTGTGTTTATGTTGAATTGGGGACAGACAAGTGGGCAAGGGGAGCCATTGACTGCGTGCTTATTAAACGTGTAAGACCTAACTATTAAATTATAATTATAAGGTTGATAAAATATAACTTGAGTTTAATCTACCTGTCGCCGTTCCTCTTTCTACGTCATCTTTGGTTTATCTGTAAAAACTGTCTGTAGTGTGCAGTCAAACACAAGACCAGGAGCCATCGGCCAATAGGATTCGCAGGCAGAAGCTGCCAAAACCCCGACCGCAAACTGCCAAAGTTTTGTGCTCTCGAGTTTCACATTTGCGCGAGCGACTTTAAAATTTACGTCCGCGAATCTTTTGCGGCAAGCCATTTTGCACGCTCTAGTTTTGGCATTGATGTGACGTCATACTCACGCACCTAAAATTCATTTCATCGCCGCACAATGTCACCCCATTCAAAGTGAATGAGAAACGCCTCCGTTGAGCATACATGTGAACGCTGCCTGAATGCGCGCGTGGCTGTGCTGCAAGTAGCGCGCATGCGCAAGATCGGTTTGAAATCTGCAATACGTGTGAGTGATCGGCCGATCACCGATCAGGCCAAAAATCGAACGATGGCCGATCAATCGGTGCATCCCTAGAAAAAATCCATCCCTAACCAGGAGAATGTGAGATGCACATATTTAACAGACCTTTAGAAAAGCAGCAACTGCATCATGTCTTACTCAGCATCAACACTCATGTAGAGCTGAAACGATTATTCGAATAACTCGAATAATTTGATTACAAAAAATGGTCGAGGCAATTTTTCTAGAATCGAAGCTTCGTTTAAGTCATTTAAATGCCAAAGCATGCGCTGCTTGCGTTTCACACAGATGCTTATTAATGACGCACAATATTTTCAGTGGCACGATCAAGGCGAGAATAGATCCCTCTGTATGTGAACGTATTTGTAAGATATTCTGTGCACAAAAATAGAAGTAAATTCATGAAAACGCATAAATGACATTTTTTTAAAACGCTCCGTTCCCGTCAAAACATCCCCATTATTACAGACAAAACGTGTAATTTAGCTTATAAATAACCACATCAACCAGCATTCTACTCACAATACAGCCATTTATTAAGATTTTCCCATCGATTTTTTTTTCATAGTTCATTCCGGAACGCGCTGAACCCTTTATTGTGACGCGGCTCCGAGGCGTGCGCAAGGGATTGTGGGAAATGCAGTTCTCTTCCAGAAAGGCCAAAAGCAACTCATTTTATTGGCCAAATTGATTTAAAATGACCCTTGAACTTCATGTTTCTTCATTTTCAATTGAATACAACATAAAGCGTATTTGACTAACTTCTACTCACAGTAGAATAAGCCTAATAACAAATGTATTGTCATTTTCATTTACATTTTTTTTATCCGATTACTCTATGAATCGATAAAATAATCGATAGATTACTCGATTACAAAAATAGTCGTTTGTTGCAGCCCTACACTCATGGCACTTGCAGAACACGAGAACTATTATACACTCATGCACAGACACATCACATGCACAGAGACGTGATATATCAAAGTTCTGTTATCCATAGTCCGAGTATGTCACATCGACATTGTTGGTTTTTGTTTCGTTGGAAAACGGATACACCTACGGCTGGGTATAGTTTAGTACTTTTGTGATACTTACTGAAATTCTCCAGTAATTATCTTTCAGTAACAAATTGTGATACCCAATTCTAGCTATACACTAATGATGACTGCATAGTGTCCATGTTGCATGTTAAAACCTCAAGAAACACATAGAAATAAAACATTCTATACATGTCAAAAAGTGTAGCGTGACTGCTTTAGAAAAGCAGTTGCTGCTTACTGGGATTTGCCAAACCGCAAAATGCAAAGTCAAGATGATGAAATCGTTTTTTCATGGTGTCGCACAGCATGCCGTTACTGTTTACAGTAATACCTTTTCATCATATGGATGAGGCTTTGCAATGTTACATGCCACATGGATGCAGGCTAGAATGCAATTCTGTGCAAACTGTGACTTTGTCAAAGCAACTGTGCCAAAATTCCAGTTTGAGACAATGACAGCTGTCTCCATACTGACACCTACTGTACATTTTAGCTATTGCAGCATCTTGATAATGCTGCTCTGAAAAGTGAGGACTGTGTTAATTTTTGCTTAATATGGGTTCTATTAATCTTTTTAATAGTTCTTTACATATAGGCTGACGTTATAATTCAAACTTGAAGTGTTTTGCCTTCTTGTTATTAGGGCTGCAACTAACGACTATTTTGATAGTCGACTAGTCATCGACTATTAAAACGATTAGTCGACTAATCGGATTATAAACGGCATAATTATAAAATGGCTCCGATTTAGCTACCAGCTTTTACATTTAGTATGAGGTTATTTAAATTTTGTGGTAAATAATAAAGACAAGAAAGATTCACTCTAGGGCTGTGCAATTAATTGCAATCGCAAAAAAATCGCGATTTAAGCACATGCAATTTCTAAACCGCATAAGGCTGCGATTTTATCTATTAATTTATTTAGATTTTTATTCAGAATACGTTCTTGTGCGCATGATTTTAATATGTTAACCAATCAGAGCTGACGCAGCGCCCCGGGCAATTACAGCTAAGCTGAGCGGAAGAAATATGTTAACCAATCAGAGCTCGCTCCGCGCACGACGAAGCTGAGCGGGAGAACCGAATAGGCGAGCGGGAGGAAAGAACATAAAATATGGATGCAGGTCAAAATAAAAATGATTTGGTGCCAAAGAGAAATTCAACGTCAGTCGTTTGGGAGTATTTTGGATTCAGGAGAGAGGATGTGTCACAGAGCAAGGTAATTGCAAGACTTGTGAAATGATTATTCCAACGAAACGGAGCAATACTACAAATCTGTTCCAACACTTAAAACAGCGTCATAAAAAACTGCATGATCAATGCATGTCGACAAAGTCCATCGAAACAAACAAAAGCACACATCAAAGCCAGCCCGAACAGACTGAACAAGTATCCATTGTTCAAGCATTTGCAAGCGCCGTGCCTTATGAGAAAGGATCAAAACGGCACAAAGAAATTACCGACGCAATCACCTATCATATATGCAAAGATATGATGCCTGCGCACATCGTCAGTAAAGACGGCTTCCGAAGACTAATACAAACACTTGACAAAAGATACCAGCTGCCATCTCGCACTCATTTCACACGATTTGCTATTCCCGAAATGTATGAGAAATGTAAGGCGGGCGTTGAACACGAGCTCAAGCAGGTGAAATACTTCGCCACGACCACAGATATGTGGTCCAGCAGAACGATGGAGCCGTACATGAGTTTAACGGTCCATTATATTAATGACAACTTTGAAATGAAAAGTCGATGTTTGCAAACAGCATTCTTCCCAGAAGATCACACTGGAGAAAATATATCTGAAGGTTTAAAAGAAGCTTTAGCATCATGGGGACTTTGTGAAGAGCAACAAGTGTCTGTCACCACAGACAATGGAACTAATATAGTGAAGGCTGTCACTTTGAACAACTGGACACGATTGCAGTGCTTCGGACACAGACTGCATTTGGCAATTGGTAAGTTAGATTTTATTATACTTTACATTAAGTAATGTATAATTTACATTAGGACACGTTGTAGGGCATACTTTTTTTTTATTAAGAAACAAATTGCGCAAAGATGTTTAATATGAAAACGTATTATAATGTTTTGTAATAGTATTTTCAACTTGTACCATAGTTGGTACCATAAGTCTGAAGGAAACCGACTGTCCTCAGAAATTTTTGGATGTCAATTTCTTTTTATTTTGCATGTAATGCCTGATAAAGCGTTGCTTTGTATATAGCGTTACCAAGGAAACCGCTCTCTGTCTCGCTCTAAGCGCCTCCTACTGGCGGAAAATGAATTTGCATATATGTCGCCACAAATACTAATATATTAGCTAACAATAAACAATTTTCTTTTGCAGCATTTATTCATTCTTGTTAATGTTAGTTCATGTCAGTACAGCTATTCATGTTAGTTCATGGTGCATTAACTAATGTTAACAATGACAACGTTTGATTTTAATAATGTATTAATAAATGCTAAAATTAACATGAACTAACATTATTAGTATTGCTCATTGTCAGTTCATTTTAGCTAATGTATTAACTAGTTGTTAACAAATAGCACCTTATTGTAAAGTGTTACTCAATAGTTTTATATTTAAATGAATTAAATACACATTTTCATCATGTTTTGCAATTTTTTATTTTTTAGAAAATGCAATCAAAGATGAACCTCGCATTTCCCGAGCCAATGGCTTGTGTAAAAAGCTAGTGGGACATTTTTCCCACAGTTGGAAAAAGAAGAAGATGTTAGCCGAAGCCCAGGAAGAACTCCAGCTTCCCCAACATGCCCTCATAACATCATGCCCAACAAGATGGGGCTCAATGCAACAAATGATAGAAAGGATTTTGGAGCAACAGAGGGCACTGTCCCAGGTCCTTTCAGCTGACCGTAAAACAAGACACCTAGTGCCCCAATGGCAAGACACAGATGTTCTAGAATCTGTAAGTAAGGCATTGGGTCCACTTCAGGAGTTCACGGATGCCCTTTCCAGTGAAAACTACATCAGTGTGTCGTATGTGAAACCGGTTCTTCACCTGCTGAACACCAAGATACTTGCAGTGGAGGATGAAGATACTGACTTGACAAAGACTATAAAATCAAAAATTCTGAACTACATCAACAAACATTATGAGGATGAAACTACCCAAGAGCTTCTGGATACAGCAACATTTTTGGATCCAAGATTCAAAACCAGCTACACTGATGAGGATAAACTTCCAAACATTAAGGCCAGGGTGATGTCTGACATGGAAATGAGTTCACACAAGGTGAGTTAATTTATGTAAACTGGATGAAAATGTCATCTCCTTAGATAAACACTATTTTATATGGCTTTTTAATCTTTTCTTTCTGTTCTGTATGTCAAAGGATACATCTAAATCTGTGAGTAACACATGCAGAGAGAATCCTGACATCAATCTACCTCCACCAGGCAAAAAAGCACGGAAGTCCTTAGGAAGCTTCTTCAAAACGACATCAGCCATGCCAGCAGCTCTGCAACTTGAAGAAGCCATAGCCGCTGAGTTAAACAGCTACCTGCTTTCTCCATCCATTGACAGTGAGGAAGATCCTCTGAAATGGTGGAGACTCCATCAGATAAATTTTCCAAGAATGAGCAGGGTTGCACAAAAGTATCTTTGTATTCCTGCCACCAGTTCACCTTCGGAGAGAGTGTTTAGTACTGGGGGAAATGTGGTGACATGTCACCGTTCATGCTTAAAACCAGAAATGGTGGACATGCTGGTTTTTCTTGCAAAAAACCTTTAAGAGAGCAATCTGTTTTTTGGTTTTATTTACGTGAGTTTTTATTTATTGTTATGACTGGAACTGAGGTTAGTTAATCTTTATTTTTTTCATGTTGTCTGTTTTTAAGACAATTTATTACAGTTTTGTTTATCAAGCAGTTAGTACTACTGTGTACAGTATGTTATTAACTAGAGTTGAGGTTAGTTAATCTTAATTTATTTTATGTTGTCTGTTTTAAAGACAATTTTACTACAGTTTTGTTTATTAAACTTAATACTATGTTATTTCCTTGTGAAATGTTTTGTTATGCACTTCTTGTGCACTGAATACATTTAGAATGTATGTATGTAGCTTGTTTGAAAAAGCAAAAACAGTTGCCAAAATCGCAAATAAAATCGCAATCGCAATATTCGTTCAAAAAATCGCAATATGATTATTTTGTCCATATTGCACAGCCCTAATTCACTCAAAAGCATATTTTAATAAATAAGTTTCTTCTTTGCCTTATCTAGCCTTACGATGGCTCCTGGTTTTGTGATGGTACTGAGAAAATGGTAACATACCATTATAACATTTATGAGCGAGTGACAAAGGCGTTGGGTTACCGTTTTGTGTGCTTATTAAACGTATAAGACCTAACTATTAAATTATAAGGTCGATAAACTATAACTTGCGTTTAACCGACCCGTCGCCGTTCCTCTTCCTCCGACATCTTTGGTTTTTCTGTAGGAACTTTCTTAAGCCAATCACAAAACCAGGAGCCATTGGCCAATAGGATTCGCAGGCAGAAACTGCCAATACCCCGCCCCCAAACTGTCCAAACCCGCCCCTTTCAAACCACACGCGTAGAAATCTTACTCGAGCAAAAAAGCCGCTCGTCGGTAATCTGCTTTGTGTGCGAGGACATTTAACACATCGAGAGGAAAAAGACATTCGAGAGAGGAAAAATACAGTTTGCGCGCAATATCACAACCGCGCACTTGATTCTTAATTTTGTGCTCTCAAGTTTCACATTTGCGCTCACGACTTTGAAATTCACGCCCGCAAAATTTTTGCGGCAAGCCATTTTGCGCGCTCTAGTTTTGGCCTTGATGTGACGCCATAGAGCCATTCTTCTAGCTGTCACTGAATGCTATTGCGCAAGAGCGAATCTCACCAGAGTGTGGTGTATTGGTGCACTCTATTGGAAAGCGGCAGTATTGCACAGGTAGAAAGGAAGGAAAATGTTTCACTCCATTTAAAAATACGTCTGGCGACAATTATCGACAATTAAATTCGTCGGCGACTATTTTTATTGTCGACAATGTCGAATAATCGTTGCACCCTTGTTATATTTAATTTATTTATGTGGTTAGCCTTATATCGCTGTTACAGTTTAACTTATATTGCTGCTACAGCCTGACAGTACAGTGTTCACATTTGGCATTTTCTTAAAAAAACAATTACCCAGAGGTTCTAAATAAAAAAGAAAAATAATTAGTAAATAATTTAAAATGTAAAAAGGAAGTATGAATTCATTTAATTTTTAGAAAATGTCATATGCACTCTGTAGATTGTATATGTATTGTACCCAATCTAGCCATTTGAGTCATTATCAAACCGATATCCGATACATGTACCGGTAACTAGGAAAAGCCACCATTTCAAAACCATACAAAATTACTAGGGATGCACCGAATATTCAGCCACCGAAAAATTTCGGCCGAAAATGGCCAAAAAATGCATTTTCGGCTCGGCCGAATTTTTTTTTTTTTTACACGTCCGAAACAGTGATGACGCAAGCAACAACCGCAACATACACGTGCCAGATTGGAAATCAAAACATCCCGATCGCCATGCAGAGTACGAGAAGAGGCAAGACCCTTCGAGCACACCCACTCCGTCTGTGGTGGACGTTTTTGAAAAGGCAAGAAAGTTTTCATTTTAGTGTTTTAATACACTATTTTGTTATAGGCCTACAGAGAATGTTGTTATAGCTTTCAACAGTTTTTAAAGCACTTGTTCTGAATGCACTTTGTTCATGCACTTCGTTCAGAATATTAAAATGCACTTGAATTCACTTGTTTTATGAGAGAACATATTTAATTGTATAATATTTCAGCTATCTTACTTTTAGGCTATTCATGAGTGGGGGCAAGTAAAACAATTTGTTTTATATTGTGCATTGTTTGAATGCTAAATAAATATTTTCATAGTTTTGTAACAAATTTATTCTTTGAACCATGAATATTAATTTATGCAGTTGCAATGCTTGACATTAGTGAGGTAAGCACACAAAGCCATAACGGCAACATCACAAAAAATTGGTATAATAATTTATTTCGGTGTTTCGTCCAAGTGTTTCCTCATTTTCGGTTTTGGCCAAAAAAAAATCATTTCGGTGCATCCCTAAAAGTTACCATCATACCGCCTCTGTGATAGCAGTTTATTAGAATCTGACAATTATTTATTCTATTTTTTCTATTAGTTGAGTAGTTTCCTATTAGTTCAACAATTACTTCTGTAATGTCCTAAAAAATACTCTTCATATAGCAGAAATAAGGCAGCTCAAAACATTTTATACCAAACACACTAATTTAGATAGTATACTTAACATAGCAGGAGCGGGGGTGCGCTATCTTTCCAAAAAATCATATCACAAACCTTTTAACACACAATCACGATCTCTCTGGATCACTATCTAGCATAGGCTTAAAAAAATATCGAGACTCAAACTCATTAAGACTTAAGTTATACTAGGGGTGGGCGATATATCGAATATACTCAATGTATCTCTGCTTGTTCCACGTGCGATGTAGTAAATGACTATATCGTGATCGAGTATAAATCCTAACGTTACTGTTAAACAGACAGCATGTACTTCGCTTTCTAGTTTTGCTTTTCTGTCCCGTCAAAACAGACAGCTCGCTCCCCCGCCCATCCAGAAAACTCCTAATGCATGCACGTTTTGTACCGCTTTCATGTTAGGCTTCTATGCTCGCTCCCCTGCCTATGGCGTCACATCAATGCCAAAACTAGAGCTCGCAAAATCGCTTGCCGCAAAAATTTCACGGGCGCAAATGTTAAACTCAAGAGCACAAAATTAAGAATCGAGTGCGCGGTTGTGATAATATTGCACGCAAACTGTTTTTTTCCTCTCTCGAATGTCTTTTTTCCTCTCAATGTGTTAAATGTCATCGTGCGCAAAGTAGATTACTGATGAGCTGCTTTTCTACGTGAGATTTCTACGAGCAGTTTGAAAGGGGAGGGTTTTGGCAGTTTGGGGGCGTGGTTTTGGCAGTTTCGGAAAAAGAGGAACAGCAGCAGGTAGGTTACACGCAAGTTATAGTTTATCGATCTTATAATTATAATTTAATAGTTAGGTCTTACACGTTTAATAAGCACGCAATCAATGGCTCCCCTTGCCCACTTATCTGTTCCCAATATAAAGTATAAAGGTTGCTATATAATACTTTGGTTTAAAATAAAAGCATTTAATATGTTAAACTTTGGCTAAATTAATTATATTGTTGTCATTTTATCCAGTGTAGGGTCGAATTTATCATTTATACAGTGGTTTAGAGGAAATGTCAAAGTATTGAGATATATATTGTGTATCGTGATATAGCCTAAAAATATCGCGATTTTTTATGCCATATCGCCCAGCCCTAAGTTATACTTTACTTTAAATATCAAACAAAGTTGAATTCAACTGTGACTAGACAAAAAATAATTCTAGAAGTAAAATTAGAGGTAGAAAGGTACATAACAGGTGAAGAATCAAATGTCCAGTACCTTTCATTTGAAATACAGGTACAAACATCTTTACTATGCTATCAAACTAGCTAACTAAACTCCAGGCACGTTAGTTACATATTTTAATGAAAGTTTAGGTGGACATTCTGTTTATATTAGATGTAATGATTCTCTGTTTTCACAGTCACAGATTTTTTTGGCAAGGAGAATCAACTGAACAACTTTATGGGGTTTCAGAGCAGACCTTTGACTTGTGACAATATTCCCACCTGTGCTAAACACTTTCTGATACAAAGATACTTTTTGCACTTTTTAGCTTCCAGGCATAAATAAAATGGATGGTAAGACTCGGATGTTTGTCTGGACTATAAGTCACTCATTGATACCAAAACAAAATAAAAATAATTTTAAAATAGTAATCGCCGTTCTTTAATTTCTTCACAACACTGTCAACATTTGCTATACATATAGTGAATGGCCAAATCAGAGAAATGTCTGCAACTTGGATCATGTCATATCACGCATATTAATCAAGCATCAATTTCTTAAAACCCAGGTTGTCTGCATCTTTGAATGGTACTGTATCCCTAGTAAGGTAGAATGTGACCTTGAATGTGACAACTGTTCATGGTTCGCGACCACGCAAGATGCGATGAGATGAGTGGGTCTGTACTGTGACCCAACTGAAACAGTCTCAGCATTTTTCTTCAGGTGTCTCAGTTTAAGATGATTAAAACAATGTCATATTTCCTCCCGAAGTGCCGACCTCTGTCCAACAAATTTTACACAGAACTTTGCTTTGTGCAGTATCTGACTGTGCACAGCCGAACCACTGCCACACTACAGACGTTTAGTGCTTCTTTGGCACAAGCTCCTCATCTACCGTGCTGCTGTCATGCTATGAATTGCTTTTAACTTCATCACGCAAGAGAGCCGTGGTGGGACACACAATATAATTTGACCAGGCACAATCATCCTGTTGGCTTGTGGGCTTGACACGGATAGATCAGTACATAGTATTAGAAGAATATAAAAGATTACGATCTGTATGACTCGCTTCAATATTAGATTGTGGACGTCTTTAAGATCAATCACATTCTAAAGACGTGAGATCATCCACCTCTAAGCAGGACTACCAATCATGTTAGCCAACGTTTTTCTAAATAAGAATATATCAGTATGTTGACTATTTAAGGAAATGGGTGAGCAAGAAAAATACTATGTATTGAAAGAGGAGTATTACTTACAGAAAGAACTCTCTTAAAGTGAAAACTAAATGCCATAACTGACAGGCTACCTCAGCAGAAAGCATTTCTTGAAAGTACTTTCACATGTCAATGACAAAATACTGCAAATTACATTAAAATACTGCAAACCTGAGTTCTGGCATTCTGGTTTTTATATTACCTTTTAATTATCATTTTGGATATGGATAAAGAATATAAATGCAAAAAAAGTTTTTCTGTCTGGAACTTTATTTCTTTTCACAGTACTAAGCCATAGAAAATCTCTAAATAGGGTTAGGCTATGCAAGCCAAAAAATATACACAAAAAACAGGACATTTCAAGGTATCAAGATTTATTGTGTATCGTGATATACGTAGCTTAAAAATGTTGCAATATTATTTTTAGGCCATATCACCGAACCCTACAATTAACTACTCATTTATTTAAAAATTTTAACTTTTAAACCTATACAAGATTTTTTATTAAAGTTGTGAGATCACATTGAGCATTGAATTGAATGTAACTTTTCAAAATCAAAAGTAAAAATATAGTAGCCTACATTTATCAACTTATTTGGGAATTTACTTGGAAAAGAAATGGAGTTACGCAAACTAACCAGGTAGTGTCCACTAATTCAACAGAAATCACATTGCAAATCACAAATTCTCTGCTCCAAATATTTTAACTGGATTTTTTTTCTCCATGCCCTGTTTGTCCTTTTTCCAGACTTCTCCAGACCTGGAAATACTTTTCTAAACTGCACAGGAACCCTGACACACCCTACACATATGGAAAAAGGGAACACTAGGCAAAAATCACCAAATTGGGTTATGCACTTATTTCTAGTGACAGGAAACTAATGCATTATTGTTGACATGGTAATAGTGTTGGGCGATAAAACAATCTAGATTTTTTTTATCGAGAAACTTGATAATGATTAAAGTAGGCTATAAAATTCATTCACATTTGTTTGCAAAAAATCCTGCCGCATCCACGCATCCATAGACAGCAAAAGAAGACCGTATCACAATTAGGCTGAATAACGGCATCTAAACCACTTATCTCAAAGGAACACGTCCCAATGTTAACATGAACTAGGAACGAACGCGCAAGTGGCCAATGACGCTTTTCATAACTTAGCAACAACAAGTGTCGAGAAAGCGCTCTGGAAAAGAGGATTTGGCCGCTCTCAGCGCAAAAAACGTGTTTGGTGGACGGTCCAATTTTTTACACAAATCCTATGAGCTTCAGCGTTCAGAGCACTAAGGACCTTCAGCAGAAAAAAAAAAAAAAAAAAAAGACATTGGCGGAGGCGTTTTTTGCCGCAGCACTCAAGTTAAAATCTGTTCCACAGCGCTGGGCTCGTCAATGTAACTTCTCTCTTGCTAACCAATCAAAATCGAGAAAATATTGTTTAACACTTTGTTCAATAGTGTTTGATTATTTTAAATATTTACCGATACAAAACCGATAGTCATAGTCTTTTTTTAAACATAAAATAATGCTTTAAAATGTCTGAATACATGAGAGATTATTGTTATGCTTAAGGAAATGCTCGATTTAAATACCGTTTTCCTACTAAAACAATGTAATAACTAAAAACACGCATGTATATGCTAAATTATTTGTTCTCAAAAATTGTTTGTTTAGACATAAATTTCTTCTTTCTTATTGATAACACTATAACACTATAAAATTGAAAAAAAAACTGATCAATTGAAAATGAAATACTGAAGATTGTTATTTTGAACCAATTTGGCCTATAAAATGAGCTGCTTTTGCAGAGAACTACATTTCCCACCATCCGCTGTGCGCGCCCCGGAGCCGCGTCACAATGAAGCGTTGGGCGCGTGTTCCAGAATCTTGTCGCGCCACTGAAAACGCTGTGTGTCACTATTAAGCGTCCATGTGAAATACAAGCGGAGCATGCGCTAGCGGGTAAAATTAATTAAACAAAGCTTCGATTCTAGAAAAATAGCCTCGACCATTTTTTGTAATAGAATTATTCGAGTTATTGGAACAATCGTTTCAGCTCTACTTCACCGCAGTGCCATTTCCCATGCATAACGAATTGAGTGTACACGTATTTACAGATTGGCTCCATAGAACTGCCCAGTGCCACCGATCCTCGATCCAGCCATTTGAGCCCGTTATCAGACCAATACCAATCCACATATCGGATGCTACATCCCTAATCACAATATATTGTGATAATTATTAGGGGTGGGCCGATCCACATTTTTTCAGATCCAAGCCGATTCTGAAAAAGTTACCAATACAGATTCGGATACCATATCTCTTTTTACCTTAAAATTATTTTAGGGATGCACCGATCTAACGTTTTCAGTTCCGATACTTGGATTTTGTGTATCGGACGATCCCGAGTACCAATCTGATACCTTTACAGCCCTTAAGAGAATCTGGGGCATTCTTATTACCTTTGTTTTAAGGCTTAGTATAGTGTTTGTGTAGAAGTTAGCCATACATGCCATGTTGCTGTGTTCAGAACATCCTGTACTACTCAGATCTGTCATAGTTTGATCTGCAAATGCTGACACAATTTTGACATCGGAAGTCCATTTCTGATATAAAAACTTGAGTTTGTAGAATTTTTCTTTTTTAGCTTTATGTAGTATAAAAGTGCTACAAAGTAAACGGCTGTACTGTGACTAGAACTATGGTTGTTTTTGTTATTTCAGACCTCCACGGCAAAACCAGTCGCTTGTCGCAAATTTTCATAATTGAGTTATTATGTTTTTTTGATAGGGCTTAAATCAAGCTTCAAAACGATACCTACATCGAATTAATCGGACGACATATGACTGAGATATCAACAATCAAAGGAGTCGGGTTTCTCCTGTCACGCCAAGTGAGAAACAGAGAAATCTGCATTCACAGCCACATGGATAGCCTACCTGCGTTAGGCTAACTGAACTCGGGAGACTCGCTAAACAACGAGTGGATTTACTACAAACATTGAAGTAGAGCGGGCAAAACCGAAACTTTTAACATTCCGCTGGAATTGAATTCCTCACCTCAAGAAAGTCACGTTTATAGGATGGAAAGGGTAAGTTTTTCAGTGAAATTTATTCACAACAGTACTGTATAGACCTTCCACTCTTTCAAAACACTAAAAACAAAAAACCCAAAATTTTACCCCACGCAACATAAACGGTCGTTTTTCTCGGAAACCTCCATTGCAACAAGCGACTGGTTTTGCCGTGGAGGGTCACATTTATTAGCTACATATTAGGGATGCACCGAATCGGCCGATTTTTGGCCTGATCGGCGATCGACCGATCACTCACACATATTACCGATTTCAAACCGATCTTGCGCATGCGCATTACTTGCAGCACAGCCACGCGGGCATTCAGGCAGCATTCACATGTACGCTCGATGGAGGCTTTTCTCATTCACTTTGAATGGGGTGACATCGTGCGGCGACGAAATGAATTTTGGGCGCGTGAGTATGGCGTCACATTAATGCCAAAACTAGAGCGCGCAATATGGCTTGCTGCAAAAATTCAAAGTAAATTTCAAAGTCGCGCTCGCAAATGTGAAACTCAAGAGCACAAAATTAAGAATCGAGTGCGCGGTTGTGATAATATTGCACGCAAACTGTTTTTTTCCTCTCTCGAATGTTTTTTTTCCTCTCAATGTGTTAAATGTCATCGCGCGCAAAGTAGATTACTGATGAGCTGCTTTTCTACGTGAGATTTCTACGAGCAGTTTGAAAGGGGAGGGTTTTGGCAGTTTGGGGGCGGGGTTTTGGCAGTTTCGGAGAAAGAGGAACAGCAGCAGGTAGGTTAAACGCAAGTTATAGTTTATCGATCTTATCGACTGTATTTTTCCTCTCGCGAATGTCTTTTTTCCTCTCGATGTGTTAAATATTCTCGCGCGCGAAGTAAATTACTGACAGTGTTGGGGCGTAACGGAATACATGTACCGGCGTTACGTATTTAGAATACAAAATATGAGTAACTGTATTCCGTTACAGTTACCGTTTAAATAGGTGATAATTAGAATACAGTTACTTTGTTGAAATAAATGGATTACACAGCGGTCTATTCCTGTTTCATATGTTATGCTATCATATGTTACGCAATGGACCCGGAGCCAGAAAACAAACAAGAATTTGCAGGATGTGATTGCTACATTCATGTAGTTGTAAAAAGCATGACAATACATTAAGTAATCCAAAGTATTCAGAATACGTTACTCACATTGAGTAACTTAACGGAATACGTTACAAACTACATTTTGGGGCATGTATTCTATAATCTGTAGTGGAATACATTTTAAAAGTAACCTTCCCAACACTGATTACCGACGAGCGGCTTTTATGCTCGAGTGAGATTTCTGCGCACGGTTTGAAAGGGGGCATGTTTTGGCAGTTTGGGGGCGGGGTTTTTCCACTTGTCTGTCCCCAATTCAACATAAACACAGATGCACAAGTCAATCACAAGATGATCAGCCGTTTTCCATAGTTGAGGATACAGGCTTCAGAAATCTGATAAATAACCTCTGCCCAAAATACACAATGCCAAGTAGGCATTACTTTTCAGATGTTGAATTACCAGAGTTGTTACATTTTACATTCTACGAGTTACATTTTATTTATTTAAATTTGTAAAGAAAATTTGTTATGAAAATAAAGCATTATATTAAAGAAAATTAGATTTTTGTTTGTATTTGCTGTAGAGCTGCCACTATTATATGTCACTATTATAAAAGTAACTAGTAAACAGGGAAACTAACTACCGTGTTACGTTAAAAAAGTTTAAACCCATTTTTTTGTGTCGATGTCGTCGACTACTCGCAGCAGCTCTAATGTTCTGTGACCTGGGGGGAAAAAAAATCGGTATCGGCCGATCACGCTTACAAAAGAAAACGGTAATCGGCCAAGAAAATTGCAATTGGTGCATCCCTAATAAATAAATAAATAAATAAATAAATAAATAAATAAATAAATAAATAAAAGTTGTCTGTAACTCTTCAATGAATATTGTTACAGACACCCGTGCTAACAAAAAGAAGTGAGGACCGCAGAGATTGGGAGCGAGAGCTTGTGTTGTTAAAGAAATTAAACACTATATTCTCGTGATTTGCTTTTGAGTTTATAGTGTGTTGCCCTGCTTGTTCTGCTCATTGTCATATCAATATGCAGGAATTAGCACGAATGTCAAACAATATTCCAGCTTTACTGTAGTAACACTTCTGATGCATTACGAACAGAGCATGCACGCATAAGCATACATAAATAAACATACAATTTACATATCGACTCCAGAGAACGGCCCAATGCCACTGATACCCAATCCAGCTATTTGAGCCATTATCAGATCACATATCAAATCGATGCATCCGTAATAATTATCGAAATCAAAAAACACTGATAATATTTTTGCTCATATCGCATAGCTCTACATAGTGACACAGAATAAGAATGGAAAGGTGGTACAAAGAAGTTACACTTGGCTGACACTTGCATGGGCTGTTTTATTTGGTCAGAACTACACAAACCTTAAATATGAACTGTCCCAGAATCAGTACACCAACATACTGTGTGCAAAAAGGCACTGTATACTGTGCATAAAAATATATATATATATAAGAAACACACCTAATATTAACCAACACAGAAGTTACTACAAAGACAAGTTTAAATAAGTGAAATGCAGATCTGGAGAATAGAAATGACAATATTTTGTGATCATGTTTAACTCAAAGCAAGATATAATGTACACAAACTACTAGACATCCAGTAAAAAACTAATATATTGTGTGTGTGTGTGTGTGTGTGTGTGTGTGTGTGTGTAGCAGTAATTATTAGACACAGCTTTTCATGCCTTAGGAAAGTTCTCAATAAAAACTACAGTACTGTACTATTTTCAAATCACAGGAAGAACATGCATGTCTATGATCCAATTGTTTAAGTCAGTAAACAAATGCAGCTCATGTGACAGGAGTTTTGAAGCAAAAAAACGACTCTTTTACAGGTAACTGCCAACTAAAACATTGATTGCACTGGCCTCAAATAAACTATAGCTACATAAAATGACATCTAACTGTGTTGGCAGTTCTGATGCACATCATAACTAAGACAGGGCACATGGCTGAAATACAGCAATAGCAGCAGACTGTCAGTAGGGCCCTTTGCTGCATAACATTAGATGCAATTATAAATGGCCAAGAGCAAGAGATGGGGAGCCAATCAGATTTCAGCAAGCATGTCAACCTAAGACCAACTGTCTTCTGCCTTTGACAGAAGGATTTTACCTCCATAATTCAAATCCCAAAGCAAAGCAGCCTGCGTTTACTCAAATCGTTTACTTTGTTTTCCTCGCGTTTGCAGCGTACAAATACGTTTCCGTGCGAAACACAGCTTCACAAACGAATAAATGACGCAGTTTTAAACAACAGAAGCCCTACATTCACATATGGGAGTATTAATAAACATGTTTATATCAAATCGCAGAATTTAAAAAGGCAGTCTGGTAACCTTGTTGCCATTTTGAGGGCCTCTCCAATGACACGACGTACGCTATAAGTCGCAGTTAACAAACATCCCTCAACGATTGTCTAAACACACACTGCTATTTTTAACATGTAGAGAACGTTTGTTTATACATGTTCAGCGTTACAACATTATTTTGAATACTAACTACATTAAGCGTTTTAGCAGCTTATTTGGTGCAGTCAAGCAGGTCTGCTTCGCAAAATTAGAATTACGTCTCAATTTTGTAGACCAAACTCGTGGACCTTTGCCGCTATTCCATTCAAGCCTGCAATCTCTTCTCATAAGCAGTCAGAAATTTAACCTTACGGCGAATTTATTCTAGTTCAACTAGAGTAATAGATTACGTTAAGAGAAAAACAGACAGGCAGCCATTTTAGAAAAGAGACAGAAACAATGGCAGGTCCATTACTTGCACGATATCCTATGCACTACTACCGGTCCCAGCTAGCTCACTTTGCACAGTTCACACATGAACAGAGTACGGAGTTAAACAAAGTTTACCTGGTTTCTGTTGAGTGGTTGCCCGGTGTTTCCGGGGCTCATGGGGGAAGAATGATGGCTTCTTTGTTGCCAACCTGGATGGCCCCCACCATACTGATTACTGCTGCCCATGTCCCCTGCTCCCTTGTTGGCCCCTTCCTGATTATTATAGTCATTTGGTGGGTAATTGATATAGCTTCTTGTGGAACTCGGAGAGGTTAGAAGCTGGTTTAAAGTTGGGGTTGAAGTTGGCTGATGATTTCCAATGCTATATCTCTGATTATTGTAGCCGATCATTGCCGTTGTACCTCCTGGCGCCAGCTGCTTGCCTGTCGGTCCTCCGGCCGCCGAGGGGTGGCTACTTCGCGGGGAATTCATGCTGTATCCCTGACCCTGATAAGGAGTCCGATTATATGCACTGTAATTGTTATAGTGATTAGAAAAGCCGTGTTCGTGAGAGTTTGACGTGTATGGTTCCATCATGCCGACCGGCTGCACTGCCTGTCCCGCTGCAGCTGCCATGCCAGGGCTTTGTTGTCCGCCATGTTGATGAAAAGGGGCCCGGTTGTAGTGCTGGTTGTAACCGTAAGGAGGTGGACCCGCGTGGTAGTGTGCCAAGCCGGGATGACTATTACCTTCGGGCCCCCCGGAAGCATTCTGGTTATTGTTATTGGTTACTTTGGACAAATTCCCGTTCTTCACGTCCAAATCCCCTCCTCCCCCTGTATTTCCTACATCGGCCCCATCCTGTAGCTCTTTCTGTTTAGGAGATCCAATTTCTGCTCGCGGCTCCTTATTATCCTGTTTCTTCTCTCCGAGTACTGACTCCTCCTGAGGCTCCGGCTTTTTAATTTCTGCGGGAGGACCTGTATTGAGACTGGTGACTGTTGCGACTTGAGCGGCCATGATCTCCCTCTCTTTCTTAGAGACTCGGTCACAAGCAAGCTCTGAATAGGATTTAATATAAACACAATTATTTATAACAATGTACCCGTGTCATCTCCCCTACCTCCAGACCGGATCCGGTCTCCTCTCGTTTTTTGAAGTCGAAACGTTATTTGAAGAGTATAAATAAAACTCCCGGTAATTATTTAAACCAACAAGAAATGTTGGGGGATCTCTGTTGCAGAACGAGACTTTGAGAGAGAAACTGCTCAAACCAGCACGAGGCTCCGCGAGACACAGCCATTTTACTGAGGCACGCGGTCACACTGAATGTACGGAGTGGAGTCAGACAGGAACGCGGTTCCGGAGCGTATAAGAAACATGACAACAATGAAAGCTTAAGGCACTTTCGCGGCATACATACTATTTCTAAACAAAGGGACACAGTAACGCAATATAAACATAACAAATTAATACAACATCTAATCAATAAATGGCAAAATAATATGTCTATCTGTGTAATGCTTTAAAAGGGTAAGGAATGTATTTTGGGGACTCGTTACAAAACAACAGAAAGAGATGTAATGGTCCGTAGGCACCTTCACATTTAACCACAATGATATAAATATAAGAACTTTTGCATGTGTTGGCAGCAAATTTGAGCTCTAATAACAAAGCTTTATTTGTGTAGTGAAAAGAAATTATAGCTTTGTGTGCGTGCGTGTGCGCGTGTGTGAGAGAGAGAGAGCGCGCAAGTGTAAACGAAAAAAGAGTGAAATGATGAAAGAGCAACTCAAGCTACAGTGTAAACCTCTTCCTAAGCCAAACGAAATATGATCTACGAAATATGATCAATTTTACAATCGCAGTATTTTCACATCCAGAAGCACTGTCGAGCTACAGTAAACAGTCAGGAGAGAAGAGCGAACGGCAATGCTCTCTCCCCCACTCTTTCTTTACTCCCCGCCCCTCTCAGTTTGCAGAGGCAGCAGAACTTTGCTGTGGGAGTGTGGGGGAAGGGCGCACAAGCAGCTCTTTTCACTACACAATGCAGAGTCTCTGCAAGCTTCGACAACCAAGCTGACCTTGTTCGTTGCACAGAATCAGAAATACCCCACACTGAACGTTTGCTTTTTGGGAAAATAGGGGAAAGACGGTGCTAAATATGTATTGCATGTGTTTGTTCCTTTTTATGTGTTGGAGGTCACAGTTAAAACGATAATTTATTAAGCTTCTAACAGGAATGTTCTGAGCCTTGTTTTTCCATTTTTTGCTACACGATTGTATAACCAACATAATTTATTTGTTTCATTTGTTAATTTATAACATTTTATTAGCTAAAGGCCGAGCTAAAGCATGCCAGCAATAATTAAATACATTCTTGAGAATGTATTTAAGAATACTGCATCCTGACTTGACTAAATTTTTACCTCTATGTCTATTTCTAGCTTCTAATTATATTTAAAACTCCCTGTCTAGTTTAAAATGTATATTGCATATTGTATAGTTTAAAATGTTTATTGTTTAATGTATATTGTAGTATTTTTACTTATTTTTTGTCTATCCCATGTGCCTAGTTGTGCCACTGCCTATTTATTCTCTGTTCTACTGTTCTCTGTTTGTTTGCACTGGAAATAACCTGGAGCCACGTCGTCTCGTCTCTCTATGTATCTGTACAGTATATAGCAGAGATGACAATAAAGTTGACTTTGACTTTTTGACTTTGAGAAAGATGTCTTGATGGTAAACGTTAAGCATCTAACACAAAGATTATTAGACCAGGTTCTCATTTAATCACAATTACTTTAGAAAGACACTGGCTTAGAATCAGGCTAGTTGAGGTCCAATCTTGGCGTATATACAGAGAAATAAGAGAAATGCTTGGCTAGATTCGCTCTGGTGGGAATGCCTGAATCACAAGTGGAGCAATGTAAATGGACACATTTTTATATTCACATTCTTTTAGCTGCTCAGACCAATTTGAAGAGTTGCAAATAGGCTGAATTTCTAGTTCACATTTGAACTGCTGCCATTCTTTAAAATTGAAAGGTTTTAACTGATGGAGCCAGAAGCAGTCCTGCACTCAGAATGGCCTCCTGTTGAACTCCCTGTATCGGTGTTGTGACATACACCATCTGTGACAGTGTACATACACCATATGTACACCACCTCCCCTTGACTCTGACCATGATGTAACCCCTGTAGCCTCTTGTTGCGGGGCTCCGCACTCGCCACAGCCACAAGCCTGGAACCAAGCCTGGGGAACATGGGACAAAATCAACTTTGGTCTCCAGACTTACATCCTTACTTAAACAAGAACAATATGTACAAAGTGTGGTGGGGTAATATTTCATAAGAAGCTGTTAAGAGACTTCAAAAATCTACTCATAACTGTAAAGACATTTAGCTTTACTTGGTTGTCTCTAGAGAGATATATTTTTGAGACAGAATCTTCTGCGGCAGCCCAGTGAGCAACCTTTCAGAAGTTGTCTCTTTAACCAACCATTAGATGTTTTGAGTGGACGACTTGCCTTAACCACAGCAGAGGGTATGACATTTGCAGTTTCCCCTCAGAGTTAACTGAAAAGGTTTACAGAGTAGCCACGTTTAACCACAGCAAAGCTTTTCTGGTCTGCAACAAAAGTTTAAATCACCTGAATATAATGGGTGAATGGAAATATTTAAAATAAGGCAATATATAAAATAAGTGGCAGTGAAAGTGTCAACCATTAGAAAAGTGAATTGATAAGAGATAATTTGCTTTTTCTCAATCTCACTGGAGGAGTCTTGGATCTGGGCCATCAAACCACCAAGACACCACAGTTACAGTATGTAGAATGGAATTTTATAACAAGAGAGTCAGGCTTGGACTAACAGAAACACACGCACACAACACACGCGCTATGAAAACCTGGATCAGAAAATCTCTCTCTCTCTCAACAGCATCTTGGATCTCTTTATTGGCCTATAAAATGCAAAATAATTTAAATAACTAATTAAATTAATTATAATACTGTCATGAGTGACATCATAAACAAGAAAAGAAAACACTATGCTGACAGATTTATTATTAAATGCTAAGTGGACATTAATTCTCTTTTCATAGGCACATAATGTGAGCCCAGCATCCTAGTTGAAAACCTAACAGAGTTCTCCACAGGACAGGGAAATGTGAGGGAGCATGAGAGGGGACTCCTTGATCTCTCTAAAGTGCTCAAAGGCCAAAAGCACTCACATAATGCTGGTGCTATTTTTTTTTCTTTTTATCCAAAGCAAATAAAACATAAAGCAAAAACAGAATGTGATGGCACTGATGGTCAAACACCTAATGCAAGGTTTTCTGCACAGATTGGGTCACTGCTCAGGATTGCTGAGGGTATGCATCAGTATGTAAACAAAGCATTTGTCTGATTTACCTATTTTAAATAACGAAGTGACTAGTGAAGGACTTTAGGCTGTCATAACTATACACAGGTTTTACAGGGAGATGGTACAATCTACAGAACATTTCTCATTTCTTCTTGGTGAGAAAACAGTGTTTTTTACTTATCTGCTCTCCTAGCAGCATGACAATACATCACATATGCAATACATGCGAAGTTGTAATAATAAGAATCTATCAAAGAACACAGCCAGGGTCAACAGAGTGCTTCATATAATGTCCTAATCAAATTATAATTAAAATAGTTAAGGTCATCTTTTAAAACGCATTTTCATTTGCCCTCTATTCACGGGTTATTGTTTTGAGTGAGATTACTGAGGCTGAATTTGCCTGTAAAAGAGACTTGCACTGGAAGAGGAGTGAGTGAAGGGCACAGCAGCAGAGAAAAAATGCTAGAGGCCCTGGTTATGCAGAAACATAGATTTAATATAAGGTTTGGCCCCTTGTTAGAGAAGTAAGAATGAAAAGGTGGCCTGGATCAAAAAACAAGGCCTGGCAAAAGATAGGGCAGGAACATGCTCTCATCTCCACACAATATCAACTTTTTAACAATATGTTAAAAGCGGGAACAGGGGTTCTGCAAAGCCATTTGTGTCCTTGTATTCATATAGTGTGGGTATACAAAGCCACAATCCACACCCAAGGCAAAATTAGAGTCCCTCTCTCTAAAACAATGATGCACCAGACTCACACTCCCTTATTTAAAACAAGTGTTCAAACAAATAACCTTAATACTAAGATGTGTACTATGATGATAAAGCCATCACAGGTGTTGCAGAAAAAGAGGATTAATTTGTAAAAGCGAGCAAATAAATGATAAGAAGTTGAATCCATTAAATAAATTTGTATGATCGCAAAAATTTACATGTGCAGAAGACTTCACAAACTGAAATGCTTGATACATTAAGATTCATATAAGCCCGATGACGATGAGTCCCTGCTCAAGTGACACTGCAATATGTATGATCAATGTTATCATTGTGGATCAATGAATCAATGTATCAGGGTAGATCGATGTGTCATTACATCCTTTGCCAGAATACGTTGCATGATCATTACGCACAACCTTCCCCATTTATCAGGGTTTGGGACCGGCACTAAGAAATACATTGAATTGCTTCACGTTGCACTGCTTTTGAGACTAGGAATCTAAGGAATACGAACTAAGTAGACTAGGAAAGTGCAGTCAATGCTGTGTTTCTCTGTTCAATTAAATGTGAAATGTTTTTAAAACACCAGCAAAAATCTTGCATAAAAGTTTCGCTTCCAACGTTTCACTTTCCTCCGATAAGGTTCAATATCTAAAAGTGTTAAGTCATGTTTTGTTGAGCTATGGAGCAGGTAGATATCATGGGCAGACGCTGCCCATGTCAGCTGCCCACTGCTTCTTCATGGATCGGTCAAATGCAGAGGTCACATTTCGTTATGGCGCACTGTGAGCTATGTTCACAGCGACAAATAATCACTTACTTTTCACACTAAGGGTCAGACCGGCGAAGCCAGCTCCCAGTTAGGTTAGGGTGAAAACAGTGAAAAGTAGATATAGTAATCATGTAGAACATGAAAATACCCTTTCCGTCCTTCGCCCAATGTTAAATTGTTCCAGAGCAGTGTTCAAACAGCGTAATCGTTTTGTTTTTAGCTAGGTTTCCTCTCTTGATAACATCCCACTCCATTCCGGGTTTTGAAGACGATTCTTCCTTCAATTTACTGTGCGTGTGCTCAGGGACGCAGCACGGACCGAGATCCTTATGGATTCCTCCGCGGATCACTTCTGTATGTGTGAGTGTTTTACAAGACAAATCTGGCGATACATCCTCGTAGTACTTTGAGTTGATACATTTGTATATTTATTAGCTGTTCTATGTATATTCTGACAAAAATAAATATATGATAATCTAACAAATCATTTAAAGTACTATTTGGCCTGTGTACTATGTCTCGCTAATACATACATTGCATTCCTGGGTTGATCCGCGCGTGATGTGGCTTCCCTGCTTGCTGTTCCTGTAAACTCCCGCCTTAACTAAAGAGAGATAACTAGCAAAGGAAACACGCGAAGGTCCCACTGAAGTGGACGTCTATCGGGAGAGGTAATTTAACAGAGGCATCACAGGATTAAGCTAAAAAAGTAATATTTTGATGTCATGACTTAAGATTAAAAATTCCAGGACTGTGATTGTAGTTTTTTCTCCACTTGACTGCTTCTGCAATACTTGCACATATCAGAGCACCGTATGTAACTAAGTTGCGCATTTTAATTTTCTTTTTCTACCTCTAGTGTATAGTTTATATTTATAGTCTATTTATTAGCAAAAAGGAGGGCAAACGGGTCAGCACTGGCCATCAGCAGTGTCTGTGTGTGTATTTATTAAATAATTTTATTAAATATATAATTTATTAAATATAATAGTAATTCATTTATACAAGTGTTCATATATGTTTGCAAACATCGCAAAAACGTTCTGTTATGACTTGACATAATTGTATGTAGGGCTTTAGTGCCCTCTATTGTTCAAATAGTATTATTGTATAGAGTAATTTCCTCTTCCCTTTTAGACAGCGAAAACAACGCCAGTGTGTATATTTGTGACGCGTTACGTTGTAACAGCCGATTGCCTAGTTACTGGCTAGGAGAAAGCTAGCTGGGCTAACCACAACGGCATCGTCAACGGCACTGCCAGTATGGGAAGACGTATTTAACCCGCTTGCGGAAAGAAGAAGACTATCAGAGATCGGTAGTATTCTAAAAGTTTTCAGCTGAACTGCAAAGCATTCCTTACGTGCTGTCAATGCCGAACTTCGCAGGTTTTGTACAGAAAATAGACGCTGCAGTTTAAAACATAAGTAGCGCTTGTGTTACGTAATGAAAGTATAACAGAACGCGTTCAGCACTTATGGAAGGCCAACGGGGCCAAAACGCCTTAACACTGCACGCCTAAAGACGTCAAAAAATAACATTTGATGTCTACAGACAGACGGCAATTTTAAACGTGTGTTGACATCGACAAAGTGACGCTTTCAAAATAAAAGCCTGTCTTCAAACGCCTTATCAAAATTGAGTACTTTTTAATTATGCAATTACACTTAATTATTTATTGTAAAACTACAGTATCATATTCAATCACATACTAATATTAAGGTGGAGAAACTTCATCTACTTCATTTATTTTACAGCACAGTGGCAGAAATCAATCTAATTATTAAAAGCTGCTTTTTTTTTTTTTTACAAATCTTAAAACACAAGGAGCATAAGATATTATTTATTTATTCAAAATGTTTGATGTGGTCTGCTCACTGTTGCTAAAACAATTCAGATAGTTGGGGCACTTTAGTGGAATGTTGTGATGTGTTTTTAAGTTGTAATAGCAATGTAAAAATTTGTTAGCAATATAAAAAATATATATTTACATTTAAATTCTCAAGGCATACTCTTTTTT
This sequence comes from Distichodus sexfasciatus, assembly GCA_032718565.1. Taxonomy (NCBI): domain Eukaryota; kingdom Metazoa; phylum Chordata; class Actinopteri; order Characiformes; family Distichodontidae; genus Distichodus; species Distichodus sexfasciatus. The sequence continues at coordinate 1,631,834 of JAVGVS010000082.1, forward strand.
AATAAAAAAGAATTGAATACGGTTTTTATTTAATAAATTTTCTGTGATCAGAAAATTGTCGTAGCATATTGTGTCTCTGTCTGCTGGTCCATCTACGGCATCAGTATAAATGGTCAGTTGTGCAGACAAACTAAAACGCGCAAACAGATCATCATTTAAGTGAAGGTGTAATACCAACATATAAACACATAAACCTTGTTCTGTATTTTGAAATATAGAAATGAATAAACAAACCGAGTTTCAAACTCCATCACTGTCGCGTGATTTGCAGTCATACTTTGTCGATACGCGCGTATACTTACGTCCTAAATGAAATAAGCAAATATTCATTATAACGAAAGTTCACGTTTCGTGTCGCAGCTATGAATATTTACATTATTCTACTACGCAGTGGGAGGTGTCACTATACGTGTTTGAACGTATCGTGACTAAGAGACAACGCAAGCCTTTGCCGCAGGTACGTATTTCTGCATTATATTAAGTATTCGATGACAGATTCTTTGCATGGTCGTGACGAGCCTCAGACGTCTACGTAACGGAGGAGGGCATGAAATTAAACAGGATAGAAAACCCGGTGCGGGAAGGAAAGGAAAATGGCTCTTAGAAACATACTCAAATGTTAATCCGTGTTCATAGTGATCAAGGGCTGTAAGCCCACAGAGAGGTTAATAAGGTTCAAAGGCAGTGTACTAGAACTTACTCTATGCAGAATTAAAACTACTTCCGGAACTAAAACAAATTCCCAGGAAATATACCATAAGTTTAATTTCATTCAATGAAATAACAGCCCCTTGCTGGGTTGCCCTAAAACTTGAAGAAACTTTAAGTGGATTTAATATATTGCATCTATTACACTGAGCACAAGATATTGCTATTATTGAAATCATTACATTTTTTATTTAATTTTACTGGGCTAGCTCGTAAATATTGGTGGAATATGTAATGAAGTTGGGCCACATCTTGCTGCATTAAAAAATCTTGGTAAAGAATGGCTGAGAAGCAAAGACAAGATCCAAGGCGGGTCTGAGGAGGGCCCAGGGATAAAAATAATGATGGCAAATTGCCAAGAGGTGTGATAGTAAAATTATTAGGAGTCTACAAGTGTTGTGTATGCTGTATAAAAGAAAGCCCCTGACCTGCCATCACGTTCACACTGTTTAATTGCTTGGAATAAGCAACCCAAAAAATATTACTCTTTGTTGTCGGAGTTTAATTTCTGAAATTTTTACTTCATATTCTCCAGGACATAATCTGAAGGCTTATGCTGGTAACCAGACGTTTGTAACGTTGAGTCCTGCAGTGCTGATGGTAGTTCGTTTAGAATGAGTACTGGTGCTCATGACTATGCAGTATAATATGCAGACCAAAAAAAAACGTACAAACATTCTAAATATATATTTAAAAAAAAAATCAAAAATGTTCCCTTCCCTTTGACAGGGACCACAACAACAACAACAACAACAATAATAATAATAATAATAATAATAATAATAATAATAATATACACATATACTAATACTAATAGTAATAAAAATGTAATTAAGAATATTAATAATGTACACATGCACACATTGATTATTTTTTAATAATTGAGTGTAATGGCATAATTAAAAAAGAGGGAGCACTCGATTTTTGTTAAGGTGCTTCGCTGGACAGAAGTCGGCCAGCGCTTTTATTTTGAAAGGGTCACTTTATGCGGCGTCGCTCTGATTTCAAATTATCGTCTGTCTGTAGGCGTGAAATAATGATGTTATTTTTATAGAACGCCGTCGCACACTAAAAGCCTTGAAAATAAGGCGTATATATATTTCAAGTTTCAAGTTTCATCTTGATCGGTCATGATATATGTTTATGCATGAAAACGTTACTACCTGCCATTTTTTTGGAACAATTTAGTATGTTTTCTATAATAGTATTTGTTGATCTGTAATATTTTAGTATGAGCTAGAGCACTGCAGAGGTGTTCACTGTAGATTTTTTGAGCTTCTAGGCCATACGATTGTAGAGACAGAAGGCAATAATGTCTATCAGTGCTCTTTTCACCTGTAATAAGCGCCACATACGGCCAATGTTGACCGGCCTCACAGTACTTCCTCGTGACCCACACATAAATGCTCAAGTTTGGTAGCCACTCCTCTGGGTTCAGGAGTTATTACAGTTTAAGTGTTAATATACAAATGATGGCAACATTAGATTTTATATGTCTCGGCTGATTGAAATCACAAATGTTTTGATAATTATTGACTAGGACCGTCTCGGTCAAATGACACCAACATGTCGATTGGACAAAAATCCAGGGACTGGCTACTTGGCAGTTTTGCAAATTATGCCAGATTAGCAAAGAAATGCATTGTTTTCTTTGGATGTTGTTTACTTTTAAATAAGAGTAAAGAATCAATTTGAATTTTAAAATTGACCGCCGATCACGAGATCTAGACCTTAATGCGTTGACCTTCACTGTGGCACCCCCTATTGGCCAATTGGACTGTCGGCATGCGCCTGAGTAGCAGGTGGGGTACTACCTAACCACCAAGTTTCAGTTTCTCACGTTCACCGGTTTAGGCTGCTAATGCGTTTTAAGGCAGAAAAAAAATAATAAAATAAATCCGGCAAAAATAATGGGGTTCCCGCACTGCGTTAGCGATCTCTAAATAACCACAATCGAAAGTGATTAAGGGCCCATACAGTTTGCAGCTTTATCTGATTTTGATGGTCGAAGTGGACAACGTTGGCGTAAACAAGTTCATCCTTTATCTACAAGGTGCTATGGTTCCAAAGCGAGATTAGGCAAAAAGGCAAAATAACTATTATAAGCATGCAAGTGGCAGAGTGGGCATGAATTTTTTGCCTGAGTAGTGGGAGAGTGCCAGACACCTGCCAAATTCAAGCTGTAGCCCAGGCAGTTCTATGACACTCGAGTGTGTGGCATTGCAGTCCTCTGCAGCCCACCACATTTATTTGCATATTACAGCCAAATGAAGACCTAAATTAAAAATGTGCTCGATAATAATTAAAGAAGAGTGTCTTGGGATTAAAATGATGCCAGTTGCATGGAATTGGATCAGGGTCTGGATTACATGAGGAATGGTTTTACATATTGTAAATTAACAAGAAATCAATATGCCAGAAATAGTCTTGAGGGTCCTGGGGAGTCGTCTTAACCCATGGAATAAAGATATAAAGATTTTTGAGAATCTGGTTTAAAATTATTAGGAAAATGCAAAAATTTTTGTAAAATCATAAAATGGCTTATTTACAGGTGCAGAATTTTTGCTGTAATCAATAGTGGGAATTACCGGACCTACGATGCCAAATTTCAAAGCTGTAGGTCTTACAGTTTTTCCGGCATTTGAAAAATCAACACATTTTCAATAGGGTTCCGCAGTATTCCTGCATAGCCCCCTAATAATAATAATAATAATAATAATAATAATAATATAACTGCAAGCAGTTATTCGCAGAACCAATACGGTTGCAGCTTTATCATTTTTCTGAATTATGAGTACATTTTGTGTTGGTTGATATCTTTCTGCTTTCTCACGTATTCTGATTTCAAAAACTTGATAAATACTTTAAATAGTTTATTATGGCGCTTCAATAAAATTTGGGATATTGACTTTAGTGAAGCTTTGCAGCCATATAAAAATACCTGAAATGTGTATAATTACTTTAAGAGTGTCTAAAACATAAATTATAGTAAAGTTTTAAGTTTGTTCAAACATATGTCTTACTTCAGATTTGTTTCGAGTGTTGATTTATAATATAATATATGAATAGGTAAATGAAAATATTAACTCCAATAACTATTAAAGAAGAATATGGTGAATTTAAATATCACGATTTCATATTATGAAAATTAGTGGTAGCTCACTCAGAGCTAGATTTCTATGATATTCAGTGTGTGGCATTGCATTACTATATATGGCAGACACATTTATTTTAAAAAATACAGCCCCTAATGAAGACCTAAATAAAAATATACTTGATAATAATTAAAGAAAGATATTTTTGGAATTGAAACAACATACCAGTTACTACATGAATTGGATAAATCCGGATCTAGTTATTCAGAACTATGTAATTGAAGAAAAAATCAATATGGGAAAAAATAAATCTGAGGGTTTTATTAAGATTAAGTCTTATTACAAGAAATAAGATAATATATGACTTTTAAATTGGAGCTACGATTCAAAAGTTATTACGGAAAACTTATAATAACATTAAGCACCACCAAGTGGTAGAGTAGATTGCAATTATTCTGAATGCATAATAGCTTATTACTGCATACTTAGTGGTAAAATTAGTTGCAATTATTTTTATTTGCTAAGTAGTAAAATAATGTTTATATCGGCAAAATATGGCACTAATTTTTTGGCTCAGTATTGGGTGGGGAATCAGGGGCCTACCTGCCAAATTTCAAAGCTGTTCTTTTAGAGGCGAATTTCTATGATGACTTACTCGATTATTATTAGTGTTTTTTAATCCGATGCCAAGCGAACTTTTTATTTATTTGCATATTACAGAAAAAATGAAGCTAAGTAAAAAATGTGCTGGAAATAATAGTGCAAAAGAGTGTCTTGGGATTTGACGGCAGTTGCATGGAATTGGACAAAAATCCCGGGGCGAGTTCGAAAAAAATGGGATTTCATTTTATGCAAATTAGCGAGAATTCAAATATGGCAGAAATAGGTGCGAGGATCTAATAATTCGTCTTAAACTAAAAATAAGTTGATATAAGATTTTTTGAGAATCAGAGCTAGGTTCAACATTTATTAAACAAAATGCTATTTTTTGGAAAATTACCATCTTGTTACGGGTGCAATTTTTGTGCCTGAGTAGTGGGTAGGGTACCGGACCTACCTGCCAAATTTCAAAGCTGTAGATCTTACCATTTTTCCTCCTGGCAACGTTTTGGGGCGAAAAATGTCATCGACTGTACAGCGGGGACCCACGCGGTGTTCCCACTGCGTGGCTAATAATAATAATAATAAAAATAACTGCAAGCAGTGATTCACGGCGGCCATGCAGTTTACGCTTTATCAGTTTTGACGAATCGAAGTGTAAAGGCGTTAGTATTTACATTTCATCCCTTTCATCTAGGGTGCTACGTTCCAAAAACTGATTAGGCAAAGTAACCCCATTAGTAGCCACCAACTGGCAGAGTGGGCATGAATTTGTTGCCTGGTAGTGGGTGGTCCCCGGACCTGCCTGTCAAAATTCAAAGTTGTAGCCCACCCAAGAGCAGATTTTATGACACTTTCGGTGTGTGTCGTTGCAGTCTCGCCAAGCCCAGCCACATTTGTTTGCATAATACAGCCAAATAAAGACTTAAATTAAATTGTGCTCGATAATAATTAAAAGAAAGGAAATGTTTTAGGATTCCGTGATACCAGTTGCATGCAGGTGGATAAAATCAGGGTCTGGTTGCAAGATGGTTTTGCATATTAATACTGCAAATGTAAGACATCAATATGGCGAAATAATTTTAGGGTTCTAAATTCGTCTTAACCCGCATGGAATAGATGATATAAGACTTTTGAAATCGAACTAGGGTTTAAAAATTATTAGGGAAAATGCAAATTTTTTTGGAAAAACACAAAATAGCTTATTTTGGTGCAATTTTCTTTTTTGCCTGAGTAGTGGGTCAGAATTACCCGGACCCGCATTTAGAGCCCTAAAAGCTGTAAGGTCTTACAGTTTTTCTCCTAGCGCGTTTAAGGCAGGAAAAAATCCTTTTGATTCAGTAGGGTTCCGCAGTGTTCCACTGCATAGCCCTAACTGTAATAATAAATATAGCATGGCGGCGATGAGCGAATCACATACGGTATGTAAATATAAGGCATTGACAAGCTTTGCATACATGTAAAATGCTAAATTGAAACATCGCGAGAAGCACATTTACACTTTGATCTACTACGCAAGACACCGTAAAGCTTTGCATACTTGGAAATGCTCATTGAAACATGCAAGCACATTTACACACTTTGGTCTATCACATAAGACTGCCGATAAACTTGCATACTACGTGAAATGCTTCATTGAAACATGCGAAACACATTTACACTTTGGTCTACCACTTTGTACAAATCAATTTCCATGCATGTTTTCAATAATAGTGATTGGTGATCTGCATGATATTTTGGTATGAGCTGAACCCATGTGTTGGGGTGTGCACTGTAAAGATTTGAGCTTGAAATTCCTCGATTGTAGGGCAATATACGTGTTTCCTTTCTTCTAAGTGCGCCAACTGGTAGCCAATGTTGGCCAGACTCGCACTTGCACAAACTGACTGCTACATACCTGATCTAAGTTTGAAAGTGACCATCGCCTCCTGGGTTCAGGAGTTATTACAGTTAGACTTTTCATATGCAACAACAGTAACATTAATTTGCATATAGCGTAAGTACGTTACCAAATCTACCGTGTTTTGATAATTGACTTCACTACAACCCGTCTCCGTGTCAAATGACACCATGCTGCGTGCTGGGGTTGAAAAAACCACATTGGTTGAAAAGGTTCAGTTCTATATTAATGCATAACTATATTCAAAAGAAATGAGTTGGGATGACACTGTGCATTTCCAGTTTAGCACACAGGGCAGGATACAGCAATCAAAGAATTTTGGCTCCATGTTCTTTGAGTCACAATGCTGTAAATAGGATGCTGTGACCTTTATAGGCCGTTAAACATAGGCTTCAAGCCAATTGCTGTTATTTGTGGCCCTGCAGTGGCGATGTTCTAGGCTTGGCAGGTTGTATTGGGAGTAGTGTCTGCATGTACATTCCAAATGTGGTGCAGTTCTGACCTAGCATTAACAATCTGCGACCCTCTGTGCTGTTAGACCATTGGCGGTTCAATGTATGTGAATGTAGCAGCCATTTTGTGATGAAAAAGTCAAAAATGTTTTTGATGATTATTTGCTTTACAGAAACACTTTTTGAATCATTTGTTTACAGATTGGTGAAGATTGGGCAAAAACCCTGGGACTAGTTAGAAAAGGTGCAATTTCATGTCATGTAGAGTGTATGTACAAAAAGCAGAGTGAGGACAATGACCTGCATATTTTTAGATATGACCCTCTTGGCAGTAAACGGCACTCAAATGGTATATCTGTGATTATTCATCACGCTTCTTGAGTTATTCCCAAAAAACATTGCAAAGTTTGGACCTTTGCCACTTAGCGCCGCAAGTGGCCAAATTTAACAAATTTGAACTGTATAGTCCTAAGCACAGAAGTTAATGTGTCATTCAAGTTTCGAATTTTTGGTCAGGAATAACCATGTTTTTCGCAAAAAGCATTTTTTTACCATTTTTTGCACATTTTGTGCATGTTTTTCCATAATACTGTTTGCTGATCTGCATGATATTTAATATAAGGCTGAACCCATGTCTTGAGAGTGTTCACTGTAAATTTTTTTGAGCTTCTAGGCCATCTCTACGATTGTAGAACAGAGGCAATAATGTCACGTCAGTGCTCTTTCACCTGTAATAAGCGCCACCTTTTGTATGTTGACCCGATTCACGGTGGTGCTTCCTCAAAAGTATTGTATAAATAGTCCAAGTTTGGTAGCCACCATAGCCCTCTGGGTTCAAGGGTTATTACAGTTTAAGTGTTAATATGCAAATGGCGGCAACATTAGTTGCATATGGCAGCCATTTTGAATGCAAATCACAAATGTTTTGATAATTATGGACAGGACACTCTGCTGATTCAAATGACATAGCATGTGCAGATTGGACAAATCAGGGACTAGTTCTGAAAGTTGGTTTTAAATTATGCTGGAGTGTAAAAAAATCTAATTAGGCGGAAGTCAATAGTCCCCAATTTAAGTTGTTCATTTCTTTAATGAGTAGAATCAAGTTGAATTTTAAAATTATTACACCTGTCACAAGTTCTGGACATGCGTTTGCCTTCGCTGTAGCGCCCCTATTATTGATTTGGCTGTCGGCGTGTGCTGAGTGGTGGGAGGACTACTACCTAACCACAAGTTCAGATTTCTCGACTTACGGTTTAGAGGCTGCTAGCCGCGTTTTAAGGCAGAAAAATAATAATAATATAATAAAAAAATCCGCTAAAACAATAGGTTCCCTGCGGTTACTGCATGGACCTAATAATAAAATATAACTGCAAGCAGTGATGCAGGGAGCCATACGGTTGCAGCTATCAGTTTTTGGCCAGATCGGAAGTAGCAAAGGCGTTGAAATGGCATTTCATCCTTTCATCTAGGGTGGTCTGGGTTCCAAAACTGATTAAGCCAGCATAAAATGGCTTGTGCAGCGCCACCAACTGGCAAGAATGGCTTTTGCCTGAGTAGTGGGTGGGGTCCCGGACCTACCTGTCAAAATTCAAAGTTGTAGCCCACCCAGAGCCAGATTTTTATGACACTCGGTGTGTGTCGTTGCAGTCCTACGCCAAGCCAACCACATTTATTTGCATATTACAGCCAAATAAAGACTTAAATTAAAATTGTGCTCGATAATAATTAAAGAAGAATGTTTTGGGATTCAAATGATACCAGTTGCATGCAGATTGGATAAAAATCCAGGGTCTAGTTTGCAAGAGATGGTTTTGCATATTATGCAAATTAGCAAGACATCAAATATGGCAGAAAGAGATGCGAGGTTCTAAAAAAATCGTCTTAACCCATGGAATAAGATGATATAAGATTTTTGAGAATCGGAGCTATGGTTCAAAAGTTATTAGGCAAAACGCAAAATAGCACTATTATAGCGCCCCCAACTGGCAGAGTGGTGCAATTTTTTTTTTGCGTGAGTAGTGGGTGGGGTTTGGACTGTTGGGATTTGGGCAGAGTGGTGCAATTTTTTTTGCCTGAGTAGAGGGTGGGGTCCCGGACCTACCTGCCAAATTTCAAAGCTGTAGCCCATCCAGAGCCGGAGTTCTATGACATATTACAGAAAAATTTAATTTATTTATTTGTTTTTTGCACTTAAACATGTTGTGGAGAAAAAACTGTAAGACCTACAGCTTTGAAATTTGGCAGGTAGGTCCGGTACCCCACCCACTGCTCAGGCACAAAAAATTGCACCAAAATAAGCTATTTCGCGATTTTCCAAAAAAAATTGCATTTTTTCAAATAATTTTTGAACCCCATTTCCAATTCTCAAAAATCGTATATCATCTTATTCCATGGTTCAAGACAAATTCTTTAGACCATCGCATCTATTTCTGCCATATTTGATTTTTTTCTAATTTGCATAAGATTCAAGATTCAAGACTCTTTATTTGTCACGTGCAAGTTATACAGGTACAACATGCAGTGAAATGTATCCTGATCCGCTCTTTTAACTGTGCAATAGACAAGGGAAAACAATAGACACAATACAATACAAACTTACAAACATGAGACTGACTTAAATAAGGAGGTTGGGGTAACAGGACGAAAAAAAATAAAACTATAATATACAATAAGGAACATAAGTTACATGTGCAATATAAAGTTACCTGTGCAAGTTTGAACCTGAGATTGCAAAATTGTGCTAAGACAGAACAGGTGCAATGAAATGATTTCTTTAAAGTGCCAAGTGCAACTGCTGCATTGTACATAGCAGACAGAGTAGAGCATGTGATATGGACAATGAAATGTGGCAACCAGTATAAGTGATTATCACAGTTGAGGTTTATATAACAGTCAGACAGTATAAGTTATCATAGCACTATGAGGTATATAATAGCAGCATGTAATAACATGGACATTTACAGTATAAGTTATCGTACTGATATGAGGTACATAATAGCAGCATGTAATAACATGGACATTTACAGTGTAAGTTATCGTACTGATATGAGGTATGTAATAGCAGCATGTAATAACATGGACATTTACAGTGTAAGTTATCGTAATGATATGAGGTATGTATTAGCAGATGTAATAGCAGAGCTTAAAACGGCATGTCCTTGTTCAGAAAACGGATGGCCTGAGGATAGAAACTCCTCTTGAGTCTCTCTGTTTTGGCCATGATGGTGCGGAACCTTCTGCCTGAGTGCAGGAGATGAAAGAGTTTGTTTTCTGGGTGAGAGGAGTCTTTTATAATCCTAATTGCCCTGGTCCTACATCTCTTGGAGTAAATGTCCTGCAGGGAAGGGAGAGCTGACGTGCAGCAACGTGGATCACTCTCTGGAGGGCTTTCTGGTCCTGAACACAGCTGTTCCCATACCAGGACAAAATGTTCTGTGTAATGATGCTCTCCACAGCACCCGAGTAGAAAGCTTTCAGAACAGCAGGGGAAACCCGAAAATTTCTCAGCTTCCGAAGGTGGTACAGACGCTGCTTTGCCTTCTTGACCTGAACATTGATATGTCCAGCCCATGTCAGGTCCTCAGAGATGTGAACGCCAAGGTATTTGAACGAGCACACCTTCTCCACCGGAGCACCGTTGATGGAGAGGGGTCTGTAGTTGCGCTGTCCCCGGCTGAAGTCCACCACCAGCTCCTTGGTCTTGCTGACGTTCAGCTGGAGGCAGTTCTCCACCTCGTCCACGTAGGCCGTCTCTTCGTTGTTGGAGATTAACCCCAACACCACTGTGTCGTCCGCAAACTTTACAATGCTGTTGGAGTCATGAGTGGCCACACAGTCCGAAGTGTATAGTGAGTACAACAGCGGAGAAAGTACACACCCCTGAGGAGCTCCTGCGTTGGTGGTGATGCTGTTGGAGACAGACCTGCCCACCCGCACCACCTGAGATCTGCCTGTGAGGAAGTCCAGCACCCACGTGCACAAGCGGGTGTTGAGTCCTAGGTCTCTCAGCTTATTAAACAGTCTATAGGGCACTATTGTGTTGAATGCTGAGCTGAAGTCGATAAACAGCAATCTCACATAGTTACCCTGTTTCTTGTCCACGTGGCTGAGGGAGGTGTGCAGGACGTGGGAGATGGCATCCTCTATAGATCTGTTGGAGCGGTAGGCAAACTGGAGTGGGTCTATGGTGCTTGGGATGGAGGAGGAGATGATGTGCTTGATCAGTCTTTCAAACACCTTCATAACTACCGATGTCAGTGCAACAGGGCGGTAGTCATTCAGGCATGAAGGTTTGTTGTTCTTGTGCACAGGGACGATAGTGGATTTCTTGAAGCAGGTGGGGACCACGGACTTCGCCAGAGACTCGTTGAAGATGGAGGTGAACACACCTGACAGTTGGTCAGCGCAGCAGCGCAGCAGGTCCCCGCAGATGCCCGCAGATGCCGTCTGGACCCGCCGCCTTTCTGGTGTTCACCCTCCTCAGCGCCGCGCTGACGTCGTGCTCTGTGATGCTGATGACGTCACCGTCCTCGGTCGCCGGCCGGCTGGTAGCAGTAGCCACCTGGCTAACTTCGAAGTGGGCGTAGAACTCGTTCAGCTCGTTGGCAAATGCAGAGTCGGCGCCGATCGTCGCGGTGTCTTTAGCTTTATAGTCCGTAATAGTGCGTAGTCCATGCCACAAGCTTCGTGCGTCACCCTGATGAAATTTCAATTCGATTCGCTGTTTGAAATTGCACTTGCAAGCTCGAATCTGGTGGCGAAGTTCGTAGGAGGCCGCTTTATAAGCGCTCATATCACCGGCATAAAATGAAAACCCAACTTTTTCGAACTAGTCCCTGGATTTTTGTCCAATGTGCCTGCAACTGGTATCATTTGAATCACAAGACACTCTTCTTTAATTATTATCAAGCACATTTTTAATTTAGGCCTGCCCAAACCCCAACAGTCCAAACCCCACCCACTATTGCACCACTCTGCCAGTTGGTGGCGCTAATTAGCTATTTCGCATTTTGCCTAATAACTTTTGAACCATAGCTCTGATTCTCAAAAATCTTACACCATCTTACTCCTTGGGTCAAGACGAATCTTTATCGACGTCTGTACACTTTGATTCGTCAAAAACAGATAATGCTGCAAACTGCATGGCCCCTGTAATCACTGCTTGCAGTTATATTTATTATTATTTTTCTACCTTAAAACACATTGTGGAGAAAAAACTGTAAGACCTACAGTTTTGAAATTTGTCAGGTAGGTCCATGTACTGTTCTCTTTATATGTTTTGCTTTCGAAGCGTGTAATATAAATAAACAGCAAGCCAAACTCTGTTCAAGAGCCAGGATATGAGCGCCTTGCTCCTTTAATAGTTCAATGTGTGGTTTACACAATCACACTGCGGCCAATGAACCGAGTAAAACTGTAAATGAAATCAAAGAAATATAGAAAATTATCTAACTGTAACAAACTTATCCATTTAACGAGTAAAATGCAGATACATCGCTAGTTAGGAGCATTCTCAATGCAGAGCACTAGTGCAATTTGAGATCGGCAATCACAAACATAGCTGATTACGCCACCTTTAAACTGAACATACGCTTCTGCAATATAAACTGGACATAATAATGATTTAAATGAACTTACAGCCGGTGCATTCTAAAAAAGGATTTAGAAGAAGGGTGTCAAGGCAAACTGCATCACGAGCTCGCTGCCTCACGAGTTCGCTGCTTCCCGTTACCTAACATGCGTCACTCACAAGAACATGTCAAAATAAGAATCCACACTGCCACCTAGCGGCAGGGCGAAAATGAAACTTATACTGAACATTAAAGTATCACAAAAATATAATATTGGTTAATGCAAATGTCCATCATAAAGTGTACACAGCCTCTAACAGAGGCAGAACACTCCCCGCTTGGCATTATTAATGCCACTATAACAGTCTGTGTTCAGTCTTATTTATTCCTCTTTGGCTAGCAGTAAGATAACATCAGAAATGGGTCTTAAGAATGTTTTCACGTTACCGCCTGAGGTTGTTCTAACTTCTACCTTGCGGACCCTTCCATCATTACCCGGGAAGACGGATGTTATTAGGCCCAAAGGCCAGTTGTTGCACAACATCTCCAGGGTGCAGATTTCGGTGAGTCTCATGCCACCTGCGTCGAGGTTGGAGTGTACTGATGTATTCTTTTCTCCATCGGCTCCAAAACTCATTAGCCAATTCCTGCACTCGCTTCCACTGACATTTCAAGAGGTCTTTTTCAGTGTAGTCCTCAAACTGAACAGGTACTATGGACTTTTGGGTTAAGAGCATCGCTGGAGTGAGTATGCATGGAGAATAGGGATCTGCCGAGACAGGAACCAGAGGTCTCGCACTTATAATTGCTGACACCTCTACCATCAGAGTGCAAAGTACCTCATGGGTCAAGTGAGCATGTTTCTTCTGCAAAAGCATACCGTCTAGAATCCTGTGGGTTACGCCGATCATGCGTTCCCATGCTCCACCCATGTGGGATGCATGTGGTGGATTGAATTCCCACGTACAGCCATTCTCATGAAGGTATTTCAGAAGACTAGTCTGGTTTTCCCTTGCTGGTTGCATGCCTAGTTCTTGGCTTGCTCCGATGAAGTTGGTTCCTCTGTCTGATCTGAGCTGTTTTGCTGGTCCTCTCACAGCAAAAAACCTTCGCAGAGCATTGATGCAACTGGCAGTGTTCATAGACTCTAGGACTTCTATGTATACTGCTCGTGTACTCATACACGTGAAGAGTATAGCCCACCTTTTGTTTTCAGCTGTGCCACCTCTGGTGCGTCGAGTGACCACTGTCCATGGACCAAAAACATATGTAAATGGAGGAGATGTACTGAGGCACTCAGGAGGAAGATCTGCCATTTTTTGAACTTCTTGTTTTCCTCTGAGTCTGCTGGCATGCCACACAATAGTGAAGGTTTGAGTTTATCAGTCTTTTCCCCCCTACAATCCACAAGCCAGCCTGTCAGATTGCTCCTTCTGTGAACTGTCTCCCTTGATGGTGCACTTTGGAGTGGTAGTAACTCGCCAACAGTTTAGCAACATAACTTTGCTTCGGGATGATGATTGGACTCTTTACCTCTGACTCGATTGAAGCATGCTTCAAACGTCCTCCGACCCTCAAGAGACCGTCATCGATGTAGGGGTCGAGATTCCACAGTGCACTTGAATGTGAAACTTTTCCGTTTCTTTGCAAAGCAGTATACTCCTCTGGATATAGTTCTTTCTGGGCGTGTAGAAGTATTAGTCTTTTTGCTGCTGTCTGCTCTTCCGGTGTGCGTATTTTGCTGCACTGAAGCCATCCTTTGCATGTGTGGGATGTACTGATGGAACTTGATGTGTGAGAGCATGCTTGATGAATCAGAAAAGAAACTGCTCTTAGCAAAGATTCCCAGGTAGAAAAGCATTGAAATCGTTCTGAAAAGAGGCTTCTTTCAACTCGAGTAGCGACGCTGGTTACACAAGGTCTGACCTCTGCATCTGTCTCAGGATTAACCATTTCGAAGAACTCACACTGTTGCTCTTGAGGCGGTTGGTAGAGGAAGCTGGGTCCTGTGAACCATATGGTGTCATTCAGCTGTGATGTAATCACAGATCTTGTCGCCAAGTCAGCTGGATTCTGAACCGTAAGCACATAACTCCACTGGTTGACTGACGTATCCGCTGAACACGGTTGTGCACATAAACAAAGAAGCGTCTGGACTGATTGTAAATATATCCTAGGACCACTTTGCTATCACAAAAGAATTTCACTGCATTTGGCTTGTGGTCTAGCTCATCGAGAATGTGTTCAGCCATCTCTACAGCCAGCACTGCACCGCATAGCTCCAGGCGAGGGATAGATGGCTCAGGACGAGGTGATAGCTTTGCTTTGCCCAGCACAAATCCCACTTTGACTTCGCTATCATCAATCAGAGCTTTGAGGTAAGCCACAGCTCCTATGGCCCAGCTCAAGGCATCTGGAAAGACACACAACTCAGTGTATGGAGTGTTAGAAAGTGAATAGTCTAAGTATGTGCGGGTGATGTGAAGGTTACTTAGCTTTTGAAGTGAGGTTTTCCATTCCTCCCACGTTTTTCTTCTCTTCAGGAAGGATCATGTCCCAGTCATGTACCTCTTTGGTCAGCTCACGTACCAACGCTCTGCCCCGGATTGTCACTGGTGCCACAAAGCCCAAAGGTTCGAAGAGGCTATTCACGACAGAGAGCACTCCGCGATGACTGTAGGGCTGGTCGTTTGCTGCGACTTTGAAGGTGAAAGTATCTGTTTTTATGTCCCAGTACAAACCCAAACTTCTTTGTGCAGGCCAACTCTCATTTCCAAAGTTCAGATCTTGGAGACCAGAAGCAAGATCTTCAGGCACGAAAGCTTGCATGACTTTGACACTGTTTGAGGCTATCTTGTGAAGCTTAATATTCGACTCAAGCGATTCTTGAGTGCGCTTAAGCAGGTCGATCGCTTCAGCTTCTGTGGGAAAGGACACGAGGCCGTCTTCCACATAGAAGTGCCTGTTAACGAAGTGTGAAGTGTCAGTTCCGTACTCTTGTTCACCTTGCTTTGCAGCTAACCGTAGACCGTATATAGCCACTGACGGAGAAGGACTGTTTCCAAAAACGTTTACCCTCATACAGTAGTCCACCACCTCCTTGCTCAAGTTGCCATCGCAGTACCAGAGGAATCTCAAATAGTTTCTGTGGTCCTCTTTCACCAGGAAACCAAAGAACATCTGTTGGATGTCCGCCATAATTGCAATGCGATCCTTCCTGAACCGTAGCAGCACACCTAACAGTGAGTTGTTTAAGTCAGGACCTGAGAGGAGCACATTGTTCAAAGAAATACCTTGGTATTGCGCGCTGGAATCAAATACCACCCGTATTTGACCCGGCTTTTGCGGATGATACACTCCGAAGATGGGTAAGTACCAACATTCTTCATCCTCGTAGATAGGTGGTACTCTTTCTGCATGGTGGTTTTGGAAGAGTCTCTCCATGAAGGCAGAAAACTATTCCTTCATCTCAGGGTTCTTACTCAGCGTGCGACGCAAAGAATTAAGGCGAGACAAAGCTGGTTCCCGATTATTTGGGAGTAATGGTCTGGGCGACCTGAATGGCAAAGGAGCAACCCAGGTTTTCTGTTCGTCTTGATGGAACTCTGCTTGCATGATCTTCAAGAAGGTCTCATCCTCGAAAGACATGGCAGGTTTATTGTCATTTTTGGTCCTGTCAAATACCTTGAGTCCAAGTTTGTCTTCTGCTTGCACACCTTCAGTAGCGTGATTGAATGCATGGGGAAAACCACCAGACTTATGCTCCCCACCATGGCACAATTTCTCCTTCACTTTGATGTGACTCTGGCATGGAGTGAGAAGTGATGGGCGGCCGTTGTCCAGGATGTGAGTTTTGAAGACACTCACCATCAGGTTATGGGCTCTCTCAATGCAGACATCACCTACAATCACCCAGCCTAAATCTAACCTTTGCGCAAAAGGTGCGTTGTGAGGCCCATTGATTTGTTGTCTCACTTTCTGTACACGAATCATGTCTCTTCCCAGTAATACTAAGATCTGAGCATCAGGATCTAGTTTTGGGATAAACTGTGCTACAGTTTTCAAGTGTGGATGGGCAAGAGTGACTTCTGGAGTGGGGATTTCAGATCTGTTGCTCATTATCTCATTACACTCAATCAGTGGTGGGAGATCGAGACAGGTCTTACCATCCAGAGTCTCTATTTGGAAGCCAACCGCTTTCCTTCCAGCTGTTTCCATGGAACCTGCACATGTTCTCAACAAATATGGAGAGGGGTTATTTTGGATCCCGAAAATTTGAAAGAATTCTCCTTTGGCTAGTGAGCGGTTGCTCTGATTATCAATTATGACATACATCCTGATAGCTCATTCCCGTTGTTCTCGAGGAAAGACACGCACCAAGCACATTTTTGCACAGGATCGCATTGGAGCATTCTCTCCACAGACTTCTGTACACTTTGAGGTTACCTCAGAGGTAATGACATCCTGTTGGTCTGTGTCTAGTTCTCGCATTGGAGGTGTGAAGGGAGGCAGAGCTATGTCTGGATGCATTACTGTGCAATGTCTATCAGAATCACACTCAGCGCATTTGAGGATTGCAAGACATTCTCTGGCTACATGATTCGGAGAGCAACACCTGAAACACCTCTTATGTTCTTTCAGAAGGTTCTTGCGTTCTACCAACGACTTTTTTCCGAAGGCTCTACATTTCAACAGGGGATGTGACTTATTGTGAATAGGGCAGTGCTTCGTCAAGTCTTTTTTAACAGTATCTTTCAAGCTCACTGAGTCAGACTCATCATTTTTAGAAACATCTGTCTTATGCACCAACACAGGAACTCTACTAGCACCATGTTTATAAAGAGGTCTTTCATTTCGGACGACTGTGTGGCTACTGTTTGAAAACTTGAAACTAGGATCATTCCTTGCTTTAGCTTCACTGCAAACGAAATGAGTGAAGAACGAGAATGGAGGAAAACTGACCTTGTTTTCTTCCTTGAAGCGTGAGCCAGCGTACAGCCATTTCTCCTGCAGACTCGATGGTAACTTCTCCACAATAGGAGTAATACTGCGAGGGGTATCAAGGTAAGCTAATCCAGGTAAATATGCATCTCCTTTTGCTACAAGTATCTCCATGAGTAAGTCTGCAAACTCCCTGAGTTTCACATTGTCCTTCGGAGATAGACGTGGAAAATTATCCAGGCGCATAAATAAGGCACTTTCAATCACTTCCGGGGTGGCGTAGCATTCATGAAGTCTTGTCCTCGACATCTGAAGAGCAGTTTGTGGATTAGTAGCATACACTGCTCGAATCCTCCTCACATGATGTGACGATTCCTTCCCCAGCCACTTAACTAACAAATCTAACTCTTCACTAGCTGACAGCTGTAAGTCTTGTGTATGGATAACAAATGAAGACTCCCAGGCTCTGAAGTTTGTACGCCCTGTGGTGACTAGCTCTCTACGTGCTATGAATTTAGCAAAGTCTAGCATAGGCGTGGCTTGGCTTTGAGAGTAATACTGTGTATCTGATTGGGCCGTACACCTTTTTGAAGCAGGATCTTGATGTGGAGATGCTTTAAATGCAGCATTTGGGAGGGAATGAGGCAGATTGTATGGGGTCTCCGACAATCTTGTGCTCTGTAGACGTTCGCTATCGTATAATCTGTTCCGCTCTGGAACTGTATTTGTGTCTCCGTCATATGCAGCATTCATGCTTTGAGACTTGGAGCCAATTCTTGTGCACAGGTTGATGAAGAGATATTCAGAGGTAGTGTAGAAAAGTCTGAGCTCCTCTGAGTCTGCTGTTTTACATATTCCTCCGTTCTCTTTGAAATCACGTGATGAAAGTGTGCTTATTTCACTGCGATTGTCATTACGTTCCATTGCTGCCGCCTCTAACACTTCCGCTTCTGCCAGAGCAGCAGCAGCATCCCTTTCTAATTCCAGTGCTTCCAGATTTGCTTCTACTGTAGCTCTTTCTTGTTCCAGCCTGGCTTTCTCCTTTTTCATTTCAAGCTGTCTTTTTGCGAATGCGATCTTGGCACATGCAGCTTCTGCTGAGGCTCTAGCTTTTGCAGCAGCACTAGCAACTGAGGACTTAGAGGAAGATAATGAGCATTTAGAACTGACCTCTGAAGGTGCTCTTTCTTTCCCTCTGCTCCCTTCAGTTCGCATGTTTGCTTCTAAGAGTTCCTCTTGCACCTGCTGATCCATGGCTTTTTTACTGTACTGTTCTCTTTATGTGTTTTGCTTTCGAAGCGTGTAATATAAATAAACAGCAAGCCAAACTCTGTTCAAGAGCCAGGATATGAGCGCCTTGCTCCTTTAATAGTTCAGTGTGTGGTTTACACAATCACACTGTGGCCAATGAACCAAGTAAAACTAAATGAAATCAAAGAAATATAGAAAATTATCTAACTGTAACAAACTTATCCGTTTAACGAGTAAAATACAGATACATCTCTAGTTAGGAGCATTCTCAATGCAGAGCACTAGTGCAATTTGAGATCAGCAATCACAAATATAGCTGATTACACCACCTTTAAACTGAACATACGCTTCTGCAATATAAACTGGACATAATAATGATTTAAATGAACTTACAGCCAGTGCTTTCAAAAGGATTTAGAAGAAGGGTGCGGCACAAACATGTCAAGGCTCACTGCATCACGAGCTCCCTGCCTCACGAGTTCGCTGCTTCCCGTTACCTAACATGCATCACTCGCGAGAACATGTCAAAATTAGAATCCACACTGCCACCTAGCAGCAGGCGAAAATGAAACTTATACTGAACATCAAAGTATCACCAAAATATAATATTGGTTAATGTAAATGTCCATCATAAATTGTACACAGCCTCTAACAGAGGCAGAACAGTCCGGTACCCCACCCACTACTCAGGCAAAAAAATTGCACCAAAATAAGCTCTTTTGCGTTTTCCAAAAAAAAATCGCATTTTGCCTAATAAAATTTGAACCGTAGCTCCGGTTCTCAAAAATCTTATATGATCTTATTCCTTGGGTTAAGACAAATTTTTTAGACCCTCACATCTATTTCTGCCATATTTGATTTTTCACTAATTTGCATAAAATCAAAACCCATCTTTTTCGAACTAGTCCCTGGATTTTTGTCCAATCTGCATGCAACTGGTATCATTTGAATCCCAAGACACTCTTCTTTAATTATTATTGAGCACATTTTTAATTGAGGCCTTCATTTTTCTGTAATATGCAAATGATTGTGGTCGGCTTGGCATAGGACTGCAACATCACACACCGAGTGTCATAGAAATCCAGCTCTGGGTGGGCTACAGCTTTGAAATTTGGCAGGTAGGTCCGGGACCTCACTCTCTACTCAGGCAAAAAAAAATTGCACCACTCTGCCCAAACCCCAACAGTCCAAACCCCACCCACTACTCACGCAAAAAAAATTGCACCACTCTGCCAGTTGGTGGCGCTAATAAGCTATTTTGCGTTTTGCCTAATAAGTTTTGAACCGTAGCTCCAATTCTCAAAAATCTTATACCGTCTTACTCATTGGGTCAAGACGAATCTTCATAGACCCTCGCATATATTTCCTCCATATTGGATTCCTCACTAATTTGCATAATATGCACTGATAAAGCTGCAAATTGCATGGCCCCCGTAATCACTGCTTGCAGTTATATTTACATTGTTGATTTCATTCAGTCTAGTCTTTGCAACAATTTCGCTGGTGAAATAGGACACATTTGCACTTTTATTTTCAAAGTTTTATTTGACAAAGTTTACTTTATGTTTTTGTTCATGTACAATCTTATATAGAAAGATATATAGACAAGGGGATGTTTATCAGACCAAAATTCTCAATGTAGCATTATTGAGTTGTATGAAATAAAATAAAGTTTGAAAAATGGGATGTGAAAAAGTTTGGGCACCCTCTCATTTGCAGTACTTTGAAGAGTCATTTAATACTGACAATTTGCAGCACTAAATTGCTTTGATTAGCTCATTAGACCTTAAACTACAAAGACAGCTGCAACCAATAAAAAAATGGTTTAACATATATAAATTGCTAGTTGTACTTGTCCTTGGTTTCCTCTTAGAGAGTGGCAACATGGGAACCTTTAAAGAACTCTCTACTGACAAAAAACTAAGATAATGCATTTTTATGAATTAGGAGAAGGGTGCAAAAGATTATCACAAAGGTTTGGACTGTCTGTCTCAACAGTCAGAATTGTAGTTAGGAAATGGAAGGCCACAGGAACAGTCCTTGTGAAGAAAAGATGTCGTAGGCCAAGAAAAATATCTCAAAGGCACAGGTGAAGACTGGTTAGAATTGTCACAGACAAACCACAGACCACCTCCAGAGAGCTACAACAACATCTGGCTGCTGATGGTGTCATTGTACATCGCTCCACAGTCCAACGCACTTTGCACCACGAACAGTGATGCGCAAAAAGAAGAGCCGCATGAGGTATGCAAAAGAGCATCTGCACAAACCAGAAATATTCTGGAAAAAAATACTGTGGATAGATGAGACTAAGATAGCGTTATTTGGTCATAACCAGAGGCGCTATGCATGGTGAAAAAAATACACAGCATTCCAGGAGAAGAACTTGCTGCCAACAGTAAAATTTGGTGGAGGGTCCATCATGTTATGGGGCTGTGTGGCTAGCACAGGTATTGGAAACCTTGTTAAAGTTGAGGGCCGCATGGATTCCACCCAGTAACAGCAGATTCTTGAAAAGAATGTTCTAGAGTCAGTCACAAAGTTGGGTTGGATGTTTCAGCACGACAATGATCCAAAGCACCGCTCAAAATTTACTAAGGATTTTTTGCAGAGGCACAAGTACAATGTTCTCGAATGGCCATCCCAGTCCCCAGACCTGAACATCACTGAAAATGTATGGATTGAGTTGAAGCAGGCTGTCCATGCCCAGAAGCCATCAAACCTGACTGAACTGGAGGCATTTTGTATGGAAGAATGCACCTGCCTATTTTTGTGTAAATGAGCATTACATTGTTTCTGTTGGCCCATTAAAAAATATTTCACTACTGAATTGTTTCTGTTCCCATAAGTTATCAAATATGTTAAAATTAAGTTGCTGCCTCTCAAGCTTAGCAAGTTATGAATTAATACAGTTATTTTTTATCAGGGGTGCCCAAACTTTTGCATAAGACTGTATTAACTTCTTTATTTACTCAAGTTTGCTACTGGATAACGTCATTGTAATTGAATACATTGAAACATAAAAAATAAAAAATCCAGGTTACAAACTAAATCCAAAGAATCTAGATCAAGCGAAGGTTGTTGAAGAATACTTGAAGTTTTGAAGAAAGTCGTTCCAGAATGTGACGTCGTACATTTCTTTAACAGCTCAAACAGATAACAGCAAAATATCAGTGCAAGTTCCCCACGTTAACAAGCTAAATATTTAATAATATTTTAGGGCTAATTTTATTAATGACTAATGAAGTCTACTTTTAAACAAATAAGAATAGCATCCTGCAGTTTATTTTATCTGCTCTTGTCGCAGTATTAACTGGGGCAGCATTAACTGCCAACGCACTTGCATGTGAACCGAGGTACAGTTTATTTGTGACCTTCCACGGCAAAACCAGTCGCTTGTCGCAACGGAGGCTTCCGAGAAAAACGACCGTTTATGTTGCGTGGGGTAAAATTGGGGATTTTTTGTTTTTAGTGTTTTGAAACTGTGGACAGTCTATACTGTACTGTTGTGAATAAATTTCGCTGAAAAATTTACCCTTTCCATCCTAAAAACGTGACTTTCTTGAGGTGAGGAATTCAATTCCGGCAGAATGTTAAAAGTTTCTGTTTTGAGTGCTCTACTTCAATATTTATGGTAAATCCACTCGTTGACTAGCGTGAAGATATTTCTCCGGAATCCATCTTCGTCTCCCGAGTTCAGTTAACCTGATGCAGGTAGGCTATCCGTGTGGCTGTGAATGTAGAGTAGGATACTGTAAATGCGAACATAGCTGCAATCGCACCAAGCATCTGTGAGTGATAGTCAACTTCAAAGGCAGATTTCTCCATTTCTCACTTGCCGTGACAGGAGAAACCCGACTCCTTTGAATGTTGATGTCTCAGGCATATGTCGTCCGATTCATTCGATATACGTATCGTTTTGAAGCTTGATTTATGCCCTTTCATGAAAACACAATAACTCAATTTTGAAAATTTGTGACAAGCGACTGGTTTTGCCGTGGAGGGTCACATTTGTGGAGGAAGCATGCCGGGAGAAAGCAAACAAGGTCCAAAATGATGCAGGGGAAAACACAGAAAAAAATTACAGGGCAAAAAAACAGGAAAGAAATGCATGGAAAAATATATGAACGAAAGTCCAGGTAAAATAGACTAAAATAATCAAACGGGTAAAAACAGGGCAAAATGGAAAATATCAAAACAACAAGGAGCTCGTGTTCCTAGCTTACAGTATTCAGAATGGAAAAATCCTCCGTGGAAAAAAACAGAAAGAGTGCAACTGATGGTTCTACACTCCACAAGGCGAAAAGAGGAGATCCTGACTCCTTGGTGGAAATGGCATTCCGATCGGATGGGGGCGGTTACTGGGAAACACGAGTCTGGGGAAAAACAGAGGAAAACATGGTGAACCAGAGACATAGACACATGAGCAAACTGACAGGACAGAAATACACACCCCAACTAGATGGAAAAACTTAACTTGACAACAACACCACGTATATACAAGGGTGAAAGACACAGGGAAGACTCAGGCCGACTGGTTTAAATACGAAAAGAACAAAGAACTAATGAGTGCGCGTCCCAATCCCAAACCGAAAGTAACGAGCAACAGCTGAATGTAATAATAACTGTGGGGGTGCTCCAAACAGATCCTAACCTACTAGGTAGGATGCACGAAATGAGACAACAAATGCGGACGTGGGGTGCGCTCTAAACAGGGAGTGAAGTACTCGCGAGGGCACGAAGTGAGGACACATCAACCCGGAAGTGAGGAGTGAGCTAGCGGGGAAAGCTAAGCCTAACCGGAAATGCACAAGGTGGACTAGAAACAACAGGAATGGCACCCAAAGTGAATCCAGAGAACAGAACAAGTACCCTCAGGTCAGAACTGGCAACCGTGGGCGTGACACGGCTGGCGAGGGGGGCCCAGCTGTGACAGCTCCATTGTGTATGCTGGCAGCTTTTGAATCGGTTCTGCAATCTGCTATCCGGGTCAGCTATTACAGAAGCTAAATCAGTCCGTTACTGGGATAAGACAATTCCTTAACAATCCTAGTTGCCCTGGTCTTAGATGTCCTGGTGTAAATGTCCTGCAGGGAAGGGAGAGCTAACCTGCAACAGCGTTTTACTGCCCAGATCACTCTCTGAGGACTTTAGGGTGCTTAGGTATCCTCTCTGTTGCTCTCTCTCTCTCTCTCTCTTATATATGTCACGATCTAACGTTTAGATTATCACATCAGAGCGATAATTTTCATGTTCTAACGTGATATTTTACACATTCTAACGTGCTAATTTTCACGCTGTAATGTCATATTTAACACATTCTAACGTAATGTTTTCACGTTATAACGTTAAAGCCATTTTCTTTTAATTATGGCATGGCAGCAATACTTCAGCATCCACCTGAAATACCTCCGCCCACCACATAGATTTCGAACGTTAGTGGTGCTATTGTCACGCGCACTCCACTCCGTGGCCGGTAATTGGAATGGGACGCGGCCAGTCACGGTTCAAAGGGTATTTAAGAATTCACTTCCTCGCGGCGCCTCGCTCTGCCATTAGAGTCCACCCGGCCCTCTTCCGATTCTCATCGGCATCAACTGTGAGTACTCCAGTTATTGGGTTCATCTTTTTGTTAGAGTGTGTGTCGCTGATTATTGTGGTAATCCTTAGTCTTCGCATAACAGAGTTTTTAGATCAACTCGCGTGGCTTTCCTGCCTACTCGCGCTCTCAGCCATGTTTGGGCTAACCAGCAAGGGCTACAAGGGCTAACGAGTAGCAATTCGTTACATCCTAACCAGATCACTGTCGAATTGTGAAAGTGTGGCATTCAGTTCATGTCCTAATCAGATCCCTGTCAGAATCGGAGAGCATTCCTATAGCCACCTAACCCGGCCGCTGGAAGTTTGCTCGCGTTTGCCTTTCTCATCAAATCTTTAACAGATCCCTGACGAATCTGACAGAATGGCAGAGCCAAAAGGTGTTAGCCCAGCAGAATTCGCTCGTTTATGGGACGTGGTAGCGAGCCAGGCAGCGGAGATGGAGCAGTTGCGAAGTGAAGTCGCGTCTCTGCATCGCAGCGACCAAGACCTCATGGCCGCGCGACGCGAGGTGGATGAACTGCGGCAGGAGGTCACGACGCTCTGCGCAGCTGTTTTGGAGTTGTCTGACCCACGCCGTGCTCCCGTAGCGGCGCCCCATTCTCCTTCCCCCAAATCACATTTGGTATTACCGGATAAATGGAATGGCATAGATGGGAAGTGTGATGTGTTTCTAACTGTGCTGGATCTTGTGTTTGAGTTTCACCCCACCAGACACTTCACGGATCACCAGCGCATCGCGCTTCTCATCTCCCTGCTTTCCGGGCAGGCAGCAGAGTGGGCCATGGCTGTGCTGCGTTCCAATTCAGATGTCGGCCACTCCTACCCGGAATTCACCCACCAGCTCCGCCTCACTTTTGAACATCCTGACAGCGAGGTGGAGACCGACTCGGATTGACCAACGCCTTTTCTCCCGTCCGAGGCCAGCTCCTCATACCCTGCTGCCGGCCTCTTTTCCGACTCCCCAACCCACACCACGCTGCTCGCGGCTCACCACCTACTCCCCGGCACTGGCTCACCCCTCAACCACCCTGATGACGGCACCTGGAATCGTCGGTTCTCCACCTCCCACCGTGGCCTTGCACTCCGGAGCTGGGGAACCCATGCCACTAGTGCGCGCCTCCTTAACTGCTGCGGAGAGGGAGAGACATTATCGGGAGGGCCTCTGCGCCTATTGTGGCTCCCCCCAGCACCATCGAGCGATTTGCCCTCTCTGTCCGGGAAATGGCCCCGCCCGGTGAGTCCAGAGAGCAACTCACTGGGCCCACTCCACCTCCTCTCAACCCAAACCGCTGCTTCCTGTCTAATGGTTAAGGTACACCTCCAGTTTGCTAACAAACGGATCCGAAGTTCTGCCTTCCTCGACTCTGGTGCTGCGGGGAACTTCATGGATCAGGCTTATGCCAAGCAGCTGGGGGTGGAAAGCAAGGCGTTATCCCAGCCCGTTCAGATCACCTCAGTCGACGGTCGGCCCCTCTCTAACTCACCTATCACTCACCAGACCCAACCCCTTCACCTCACCATCGACAACCACCATGAACAGATCCGGTTTTTCCTCACCTCCATCGCATCTCCCCCATCATCCTGGGGTATGCCTGCCTGCTTCAACACAACCCCCTCATCTGCTGACACCAGAACCAGATTTTGCAATGGGGTCCAACCTGTTCCAAACTCTGCCTGCGGGCTTCGGCGGGGACTTGCTCTAGGGAGTCCGAGGCCCCCGATGTCGACACGGAGGCCATCCCAGCACCGTACCGCGACTTGGCAGAGGTATTTTGTAAGAGGCGTGCCATCCAGCTGCCACCTCATCGCCCCTACGACCTCGCCACCGACCTCCTGCCAAGCGTGGTACCACCCCGCGGCCGAATCTACTCCCTCTCTGCCTCCAAGACCCAGGCGATGGAGGAATACTCGTGTTTCACGAGTGCTCCACCACGTTCCTGAGTTTTGTCATCTTGTCCCCTGGGACATCCTAACCAGATCACTGTCGAATTGTGAAAGTGTGGCATTCGGTTCATATCCTAATCAGATCCCTGTCCGAATCGGAGAGCATTCCTACAGCCGCCTAACCCGGCCGGTGGAAGTTTGCTCATGTCTGCCTTTCTCGTCAAATCCTTACCAGATCCCTGACAAATCTGACAGCTATCTTGTGTGCAAAGTCACATTTTGACCTCTAGGTGATACTAAAACACTACATAAATTTATGTGATGTCATAACAGAACTTTTATAAATGTAACTGCAAGCAGTGATTGCGGGGGCCATGCAGTTTGCAGCTTTATCAGTTTTTGATGAATCGAAGTAGAAAGACGTTGAAAAATGACACATTTCATCCTTTCATCTAGGGTGCTACAGTTCAAAACTTATTAGGCAAAATGCAAAATAGCTTATTACGGCGCCACCAACTGGCAGAGTGGCACAATTTTTTTTGTCTGAGTAGTGGGAGGGGTCCCGGACCTACCTGCCAAATTTCAAAGTTGTAGCCCACCCAGAGCCAGATTTTTATGACACTCGGTATGTGGTGTTGCAGTCCTATGCCAAGCTGACCACATTTATTTGCATATTACAGAAATATGAAGACCTAAATTAAAAATGTGCTCAATAATAATTAAAAAAGAGTGTCTTACGATTCAAATGATACCAGTTGCATGCAGATTGGACAAAAATCCAGGGACTAGTTTGAAAAAGATGGGTTTTGATTTTATGCAAATTAGCAAAAAATCAAATATGGCAGAAATAGATGCGAGGGTCTCAAAAATGTGTCTTAACCCAAGGAATAAGATGATATAAGATTTTTCAGAATGGGAACTAGGATTCAAAAATCCACCCCATCCATCCATCCATTCTCTACCGCTGTTCCGGATTGGGTCGTGGGGGCAGCAACCTAAGCAGGGAAACCCTGACTTCCGTCTCACCCGCCACTTCTTCCAGCTCTTCTGGGGGAATCCTGAGGCATTCCCAGGCCAGCCGAGAGATATAATCTCTCCAGCATGTCCTGGGTCTTCCCCGGGGCCTCCTCCCAGTGGGACATGCCCAGAACACCGCACCAGGGAGGCGTCCAGGAGGCATCCTAACCAGATGCCCGAGCCACCTCATCTGGCTCCTCTCAATGCGGAAGAGCAGTGGCTCTACTCCGAGTCCCACCAAATGACTGAGCTTCTCACCTTATCTCTAAGGGAGAGCCCAGCCACCCTGCAGAGGAAACTCATTTCGGCCGCTTGTATTTGTGATCTCGTTCTTTCGGTCACTACCCACAACTCATGATCATAGGTGAGAGTAGGAACGTAGATCGACTGGTAAATCGAGAGCTTTGCCTTTTGGCTCAGCTGCTTCTTTACCATGACAGGCCGGTGCAGCACCCACATCACTGCGGATGCTGCACTGATCCGCCTGTCAATCTCCCGCTCCTTCCGTCCCTCTCTTGTGAACAAGACCCCGAGATACTTAAACTCCTCAAACTGACCCGGAGAGAGCACTCCACCCATTTCCAGCTGAGGACCATCTCCTCGGATTTGGAGATGCTGATCTTCATCCCAACCGCTTCACACTCGGCTGTGAACTGCTCCAGTGAGAGCTGAAGGTCTCAATCTGATGAAGCCAACAGAACCACACCATCTGCAAAAAGCAGAGACCTGATCCTGAGATCACCAAACCAAATGCCCTCAATGCCCTGGCTGCGCCTAGAAATTCTGTCCATAAAAGTTGTTAACAGAATCGGTGACAAAGGGCAGCCCTGACGGAGCCCAACCCTCACTGGAAACAACGACTTACTGCTGCCAATGCGGACCAAGCTCTGACTCCGATCGTACAGGGACCGAACAGCCCTTATAAGGCGGCCTGGCACCCCATACTCCCGGAGCACTCCCCACAGGACTCCCCGAGGGACATGGTCGAATGCCTTCTTCAAGTCCACAAAACACATGTAGACTGGTTGGGCAAACTCCCATGTATCCTCCAGGACTCTGCTGAGAGTATAGAGCTGGTCCAGTGTTCCACGGCCAGGATGAAAACCACACTGCTCCTCCTAAATCCGAGGCTTGACAATCCGTCAGAGCCTCCTCTCCAGGACCCCTGAATAGACCTTACCAGGGAGGCTGAGGAGTATTATCCCCCTATAGTTGGAACACACCCTCCGGTCCCCCTTCTTAAAGAGGGGGACCACCACCTCGGTCTGCCAATCCAGAGGCACTGCCCTGATGTCTATGCGATGCTGCAGATGTGTGTCAGCCAGGACAGCCCTACAACATCCAGAGCCTTAAGAAACTCTGGGCAGATCTCATCCACCCCCGGGGCCCATCCACCTAGGAGCTTTTTAACCACCTCAACGACCTCTGCCCCAGAGACAGGAGAGTCCGCCCCCAAGTCCCCAGACTCTGCTTCCACACTGGAAGGCATGTCGGTAGGATTGAAGAGGTCTTTGAAGTATTCCCCCCACCAACCCACGACGTCTCTAGTTGAGGTCAGCAGCGCCCCATCCCCACCATAAACAGTGTTGATGCTGCACTGTTTTCCCACCTTGAGCCACTGGATGGTGGACCAGAATCTTTTCGATGCCATCCCGAAGTCATTCTCCATGGCCTCACCGAACTCCTCCCACACCCGAGTTTTTGCCTCAGCTACCGCCAAAGCCACATTCCGCTTGGCCTGCCGGTACCCATCAGCTGCTTCTGGGGTGCCACAAGCCAAAAAGTCCCGATAGGTCTCCTTCTTCAGCTTGACGGCATCCCTCACCACCGGTGTCCACCAGCAGGTTTGGGGATTACCGCCATGACAGGCACCGACCACCTTACGGCCACAACTCCGGTCAGCTGCCTCCACAATGGATTTGCAGAACATGGCCCATTCAGACTCAATGCCCCCCGCCTCCCTCGGAACATGGGAGAAGCTCTGCTGGAGGTAGGAGTTGAAGCTCCTTCTGACAGGGGATTCTGCCAGACGTTCCCAGCAGATCCTCACTATACGCTAGGGCCTGCCAGGCCTGAGCGGCTACCTCCCCCACCAGCGGAGCCACCCCACCACCAGGTGGTGATCAGTTGACAGCTCCGCCCCTCTCTTCACCCGAGTGTCCAACACATATGACCGCAAATCCGATGACACGACCACAAAGTTGATCATCGAACTGCGACCTAGGGTGTCCTGGTGCCAAGTGCACACATGGACACCCTTGTGTTTGAACATGGTGTTCATTATGGACAATCCACAATGAGCACAGAAGTCCAATAAGAAAACACTGCTCGGGTTCAGATCAGGGGGCCGTTCCTCCCAATCACACCACCCCAGGTCTCACTGTCATTGCCCACGTGGGCATTGAAGTCCCCCAGCAGAACAAGGGAGTCTCCAGAAGGAGCGCTCTCCAACACCCCTCCACAGACTCCAAAAAGGGTGGGTATTCTGAACTGCTGTTTGGCACATAAGCGCAAACAACATTCAGCACCCATCCCCCCACCCATCCCCCCCAGGCAAAGGGAGGCTACCCTCTCATCCACCAGGGTAAACCCCAATGTACAGGCGCCCAGCCAGGGGGCAGTAAGTATGCCACCACCCAACTCACACAGCACCCGACCCCTTTGGCCCCTCCTACAGGTGGTGAGCCCATTGGAGGGGAGACCCACGTTCCTTCTTCGGGCTGTGCCTGGCCAGGCCCCATTGATGCGGGCCTGGCCACCAGGCGCTCGCTATCGAGCCCCACCCCCAGGCCTGGCTCCAGAGGGGAGCTGAGCCTTGTCGGACCTGTTTGCCTTATATTTTTATTTTTATTTCTGCCTTAAAACGCGTTGTGGAGAAAAAAATGTAAGACCAGCTTTGAAATTTGGCAGGTAGGTCCGGTACCCCACCCACTACTCAGGCGAAAACAATTGCACCAAAATAAGCTATTTTGCGTTTTTCCAAAAAATTTGCATTTTGCCTAATAACTTTTGAATCATAGTGCTGATTCTCAAAAAATCTTATACCATTTTATTTCTTGGGTTAAGACGAATCTTTTAGACCCTCGCATCAATTTCTGCCATATTTGATTTTTCGCTAATTTACATAATATGCAAAACCATCTTTTTCGAACTAGTCCCTGGATTTTTGTCCAATCTGCATGCAACTGGTATCATTTGAATCCCAAGACACTCTTCTTTAATTGTTATCAAGCACATTTTTAATTTAGGTCTTCATATTTCTGTAATATGCAAATAAATGTGGTCGGCTTGGCATAGGACTGCATACCACACACCGAGTGTCATAGAAATCCGGCTCTGGGTGGATTACAGCTTTGAAATTTGGCAGGTAGGTCTGGGACCCTACCCTCTACTCAGACAAAAAAAAATTGCGCCAGTCTGCCAGTTGGTGGCCGTATAATAAGCTATTTTGCATTTTGCCTAACTACAACTTTGAAATTTGGCTGTTTGGTCACAAACCCCACCCACTACTCAGGCAAAAAAATTGCACCACTCTGCCAGTTGGTGGTGCTATAATAAGCTATTTTGCATTTTGCCTAATAACTTTTGAACCATAGCTCCGATTCTCAACAGTCTTATACTGTCTTACTCCTTGGGTCAAGCCAAATCTTTAGAGACCCTCAATTCTATTTCCACCATATTGGATTTCTCGCTAATTTGCATAATATGCAAAACCATTTCTTGTGAACTAGTCCTAGGGTTTTCACCCAATCTCCACAAAACTGGTCTCCAATGATTCAGGAGTGTCTCAAAGCAAATAATTATCAACAACATTTTGACTTTTCATCACAAAATGGCTGGCACATTCACATACATTGAAGCGACTATGGTCTAACAGCACAGAAGGCCGCAGATTGCTAATGCTAGGTCAGAACTGCACCAAATTTGTAATGTCCATGCAGGATACTACCCCAATACCACCTGCCAAGTTTCATGAACATCAGCCACTGCAGAGCCAAAAAAAAGGAAATTGGCTTCTGATGGCTATGTTTCTCTAACGGCCTGTAAGGCAAACACAATTTGGGCTATAACTCCAGAACCCTGTAGCCTAAAATAAAATTCTTCATGTGTTACACTCCTTGAGTACACCCAAACAACTTTTCAATTGGGATTATGTCATTTTTTCACACCTTTTTACATTAACTTGAGTAGATTGAAAATCAAACTTTTGCAAACTCCTCCTAGGTCTTTTGGCCAATCCGCATAAATCATGAATCAGCAGAGTGAGCCCGAGGATGTAACAGAAAGCTTTTTTGCAATTTCACAATGCTGTGGCTAAGACTAGCCAATAAACTGCTGTGATAGTGGCAAAATTGGCTTTAACTGCTATAAGTTTGAAAAAATTGTTCTGATCTGGACCAAATATGGTAAAGTTATTTAAGATCATAGTATATGGATGTGTGCAAAATTTCATTGACATCGGCTGCTGGGGGAAGCTACAGCAAAGTTTTAAATTTATGCACTATTTCCTCTATGATGTGTATAATACAACCTGCAGTAGCTTTTTGATCCACAAGACCCACAAGACCTTTCACATAGTACATGACTGCCATCTTGTGGGTCAAAAAAGGTACTGCAGGTTGTATAATGACATGGAACTACATAGCAATTTGACATTATCCTAGTTAGAAATCAGTACTAATCAGAGTGCATCAGAACAAATCTGTGAAGTTTTGTGTTAATTGCTGCATTTTTGACAAAATTACAATGTGAAAGCTAACTTCAGCCTATTTTTCTTAGTGTTTTCAAGTGTGAAATAGCATCAGTCCCTGCATCAGTGCCTGCATCAGTGAGCAACATTGCACTTGTTGAGCGTCTGAAAACTTGCTTTTGGACATGAGTGTTTTGTGTGCTAAATGTGATACTGTGTTTAGGCGCCTTCCATTACATTTCATATGTGTGTGGGCCTAAACACATTTCCATGTAATTCCTATATGCTCCCTTTCAGTTGTTTCAGACTGTTTATAGAATTTAACTACAGGTATGACATTAAGTACAATACTTTGTAAATGCAGTGCAGATTGGTCAGTAAGGGAAGCTACAGTGCCAAGTATAATAATTAAATGAGCAAACTTAATGCTTTTGTTTACCCATTTCATGAAGCAAGAATGAAACTTGGATTCCTGGTTTTGAGCTTCCTGGTCAGCTTCCTCAAGCTTTTGTTGCGGTCACCTAAACTAAGAGCGGCAGAGAAAACACCAAATCTAATTTGATTTTTGTAACGAGTAACAACACTGAAAATGTATCGGAGTAAAAGTATGCAATTAAATTAGGAAATGTAGTGTAAAAGTGAAAGTTGACAAAATAAAAAAACTCAAGTAAATACAGATACTCCCAAAACATACAGTAGTGAAGTATCATTACTTTGTTACTATACAACACTGGATATAAGAACTCTCCAAGATAATAAAGTAAAGATTCCCACTGGAATCCACGTTCTAAGGACACACGCTCAATCGAGGGGATGAACCAAATAACTGGAGTACTCACAGCTGATGCCGAAGTGAATTGGAGTTGGGCCAGGTTGACTCAATTCGAGCGATGAGCTGCGAGAGAAAGCCTCTATTTATACTTCCGACCATGCCGACTACTTCCGGGTCCTCGTGCCGGTCACGTGATCAGAGCACGTGTGACAAAATATTAGTTTTGTTTGAAATAAAGGGAGGATTTGACTGAACTGGAGCATTCCACGTGAGAGCCGTGAGCACTCAAACTCATGGCGCGTGTGTTTTACACAGCTGACCGGCAAGCCTTCATAATCAATATTCTAATAAGAAAGCTATCGAAGTGGGCTATCCAAATTCTACAGTATACCTTGCTTACATGCACTACCTTGTAGACAGTGAGTTTGTGATGTGTTAACCCCACCACCCCGCATTTTAATTTTCATTGGATCTGCGTTTATCTCAAATCTGTCACAGCTGGGGTCCAATGGCGAAGGCGAAAGCTACTCCCAAGCACTACTATTCAACTATCAGTGCGCTGAACTGCCCCGCTCAGTAAAACACCTGCTGAGACGCCCGTTGAAAGTGCTCTGGTGATAGGTGATTTCTATCCTACGGCACCTGAAAATAGCCAGACCATTAGCGGCGCCAGCAGCTGAGGTAAATTGTTTACCAGGAGCCAGAGTGCCGGACTTCAGGGTGCTGGGCAGAAATACGTAGATATTTCAAGATAATCGTCCACGTCATCACCAATGACATCCATCTCAGACAGTCTGAAATAACCAAAAATAATTTTAAAGAGGTGTGTGAGCTAGTCAAAACAATGTCGCAGGCAGTAATTCTTTTTGGTCCCCTCTTAGCTAGACGTAACTCCGAGGCTTTGGTCGCTGAACTGCTGGCTGTCAAAGTGGTGCTCTGAAAATAGCGTAAGTTTCGTAGAAAGGGTGCTGCCTGTATTTCAATGAACATAGTTCAGGTTTAGGCAGCCATTGACAAATCGGAGCCAAGGCCAGGTGGCAGGGAGAAAGGCTAAACCGACCGACTGCAAGTTGCCTTGAGTCGCCACCCAGGTCCCGCTATATTGACATTGTCTCTCTGCACAGAACTAAAAACAGTTCACATAAATGTGAAAGGTGTCCTTTTCAAATGTAATTCGTATTAAATTAGAGCACCCAACACAGACTACCTGCACCACTAATCTAAAAATAGGACTACTAAATATTAGATCATTAACTTCTAAGGCACTTATTCTTAATGAAATGATTTCAGACCATGTCCTAAACATGCTTTGTTTAACCGAGACATGGGTAAACCCAAATAGTTATGAACACAAACCCTGGCACAATGGTTAAAAAAAACATTTATGAAAGATCTCTCTCAATAACACAGAAGTTAGGATTTAAATTTTAATAATTTGAATTATTATTCCTTAAAATTGCAGATATGTCTACAAAATCTAATTATTTGTTGCTCCCCCTTAATTTATAGTCCACCAGGTCCTTATTCTGAATTTTTAACTGAATTTGCAGAATTTCTTTCAGACTTGGTTATTTCAACCTAAAGAGCAATAATTGTGGAGGATTTTAATATTCATGTAGATAATGAACATGATCCCCTGAGAACAGCCTTTACTAATATACTAGATTCCTTCGGCGTTGTTCAAAATGTAATTGGGCGCACTGATAACTGTGGTCGTACCCTTGATTTAATCCTATTGTTTGGTCTTAATGTAGATAATGTAACTGTACTGCCTCAGACCAGTATTATTTCTGACCATCATCTTCTTATGTTTGAGTTTTACCTTAGTCAAAATGCAAATTTTGGATGGGAAACTTTATTCTAAAAGCCA
Organism: Distichodus sexfasciatus; assembly: GCA_032718565.1. NCBI lineage: Eukaryota > Metazoa > Chordata > Actinopteri > Characiformes > Distichodontidae > Distichodus > Distichodus sexfasciatus. The sequence goes on from JAVGVS010000082.1 coordinate 1,666,188, forward strand.
AGAACAACTCCAAGGCACTCTCATTTTACCAAAAATTTAAAATGCCTTTATTCTTGTGGCTTGTTCATCTCAACCTTCTAAAATAACTCCTATGCATTTTAGTATTAAGCCTTCATCAGGGAGTCAAACAGTTCTTTAAGGGAAGGAGAGGTTCTCATGGAACAGTCTACCAATCAGAAACCTCCATCTGGCAAGCTGCTGTGTTCTGGCTTGAAGTGTGAGCACACACAACCTCCAGCAGATGTCTCCCTTCCCACTGCTTTACCAATCATATATACAGAACATGTATAAATACATAATATACAAAGCCGTCAAGTAACACTCCAATCAAAATAAAGAGCACGTGTGCAAGCTCCAAATTAAGCAATAGTATTAAAAATAAAACCCCTGCCAAAATCTAGGTCCTCATTCAGACCTGGATATTTAGTAGCTTGAAATGAATAAATCCAAAAAGTTTCCCATTGATTTAATAGTCTTTGTCTATTACCTATTCTTAAGGACAGAGGAATGTGATCCGAATGTAATTCGGATAGAAACTGTGGGCATGTAGCATGGGGTTCCTGTCAGTTGGTCTTCTAAATACAGAAGTATGGAGGGATCCTTGATTGTCTTTAGAGTCATGGTAAAGAAAGTGAATGCACTCTTTACTGTATTCCAAAGACAGTTTGATGTTTGGGTTAATGTTATTCAGAAAAACATGGAATTCTTTCAACTCTGTTTCTGATCCAGACCAGATCAAACATACATCATCAATATAACGTCCCCACTAAACAATGTGCTTCAGAAAGAAATTCTTTTCCTGGTTCAAGGCAAAATCTTCTTCCCATCTGCCCAAAATAGACCTGCATATGAAGGGCTATAGCATGCCCCCATCTGTTTAAAAATCTTTTCCTGAAAGACAAATGTTATTGATTAAGGTCCATTCCGTTAATGACAGTATGAAATCAGTGGGTGGCATTTCAGATTCAGGTTGTTATTTAATATTTGAATATATTCAATGCAGCACTTTGAACCAATGGGCAGAAAGTAGATCTGGGCTTAAACTAGGGGTGGGCAATATTTCCAAAAAATATCACAATGCTTTTAACTCAAAATCACAATCCACCATCTGAATTGTGATGTATCTTTTTAATTTACCATATACTTAAAAGAATTTCCAGACTCAAACTCATTAAGACCTAATTTATACTTTATTTTAAACATTGTTTAAAGTTTAATTCAATTGTGAATAGATATAAAAAATAATTCAAGAAGTAATAAAATGTAAACAGGTATAATTTTCAAATTCTGCTAAAATTTGCAAACAGCTAAAATTTGAGGTTGAAAGGTAGGTGGTGATGTTTGATGTAAGAGGTGAAGAATCAAATGTCCACTACATTTCACCTGAAATACAGGTACAAACAACTTTACTGTGCTATCAAACTAGCTAACTAAACCCCAGACACTTTAGTTATGTATTTTAAACATGAAAAGTTACTGTATGTTGACATTCAGTTTATAATAGATGTAATTCTTTTCTGCTTTCACAGTCACAGTTTTTTTTGGCAAGGAAAATCAATTGTTCCACTTTATGGGGTTTCAGAGCAGCCCTTTGACTTGTGACAATATTGCCACCAGTGCTAAACACTTTCTGATGGTTGCACTGGTTTCTGACATACAAAGATACTTTTTACCTTTCAGTCGTTAATAAAAATGGTTGTTCAACTGGACCATAAATCACTTGTTGTTACAAAAATAATTGCTCTTCTTTAATTTCTTCGCAGCACTTAACATTCGCTATACATATGCGGAACGGCCGTATCAGAAAACGACAGAACGACAACTGTTTGTGTCACGACCACCATGAGATGAAAGTGATTGTGCAGACCAGACTGAAACATTCTCGGCATGTTCCTTTGCATGTCTCCGTCTAAGATGATTAAATAGATTTGTCTTATTTCCTCCCGAAGTTCCGACCATTGTCAGACAAATTTTACACAATTTTTAAACTTTGCTTTCTGCAGTATCTGACTGTGCATAGCCGAACCACTCCTGCACTACTGACCATAAGGGGTTCTTTGGCACAAGCTCCTTATCTATCATACTGCTAGCATGCTACAAATTGTTTTTAACTTCATCATGCAAGAGAGCCGCGGTGGGGACACGTGATATAATTTGGCCAATAACAACGGGAAATCATAGTGTTGGTTTGTGGACTTGACACGGATAGATCAGTATCTAGTATTAGTAGGATATAAAAGATCACGATCTGGACAATTCTCTTGAAAATTAGATTGTGGACGTCTTTTAGATCAATCGCAATCTAAAATCATCAGATCGCACACCCGTAGCTTAAACTGTGGTCTGTGAGAAAAGTAGGCTGTCTGACCTGTGTCTATGGAGCCCACAGATGCTGTGGCATTTTGCTTGTACCACGTCTTGAGGTGTAGGTTTCTGTAGAAACGAAACAGGTCAATCTTTGACAAGTTGGTCAGAGCAAAAGATAATCCTCTGGAAAAAACCTGGATGCTCTCCTTTGCCATTGCCTTGCCAGAGATGTTGGCTTGTGCCTGGTTCTGCTCCGTGTCCTTCCGGGCTCCTTGTGCTCTCGTGCTCCTTTGTGCTCTCTGTGTCCTCCTCTTCCTCTGGCACTGCCCCTGTCTCGTCCTTGTCTGCGTCCGCGTCTCCATGTACTCCCTCCTCTAGTGGGTAAGGATGAGTGGTCTGGGCTACCGAGGGCATTGAATTGTCTTCTTCTTCACTACTGGTGAAGTGGGTCTGGGTCATGTTCTAGCTAATGGCCCGCCATCTATGCTCCTTAGTGCTTTCTTTTTCCAGTTGTAGCCCTCGTTGCAGCCTGTGGTGTCCTTCTGGAGCTTATGTATCACTTCACTGAGGCCTTGGGTATATTTCAAGAGATCTGTCTTTAGTTTTTTTAAGTTCTTGTTTGATGGTAATAGCTGAGCGTTCTGTTTGTCTCCCTCACATCAGTGATTTCTTTCTTCTCTGTCTTTATTTGACCCTTTCAACAGGAACATTAAATCAGAGGAGGATTTATTAAGAATGGTTTGTCTCCACCTGTCTCTGAAATCATTTTGTCATCTCCTCTATAAGCGGGGGAATATCTAAATCTGTAGGCCTCTGGGGATGGGAACAGAAATGAAGAAGTGTTTCCGCAATAGAATGTTAAGCAATAGAATGCATAATAAAATCTCTGCAACTCTGCAATAAAACAGACAATGTTCTTACTATTTCTAGTAGTTATGTCCACAGTTTCAGCACTTACATAAAGCTAAAAAAAAAAAACCTAAACATTTCTACAGTCAGTTTTCATCAGAAATATGCTGATTTCAAACTGTGTCAGAACGTCCTAAAAAAAGCATGTATGGCTAACCTCTACTCACACACTAGAATAAGCCTAAAAACAAAGGTATTGTCTTTTTCTGTTTAAAAAAAAATATTTTATCTGATTACTCAATTAATCGATAATCGATAGAATACTCGATTACAAAAGGAATTGATAGTTGGAGCTCTAGAAGATGAAACATTTATATGATAAATATGATGAGTGCATTACACTAACACACCAGTATTTCAGTATGTATTGTATGACGCCTATACAGAAGCACTTGCCAAAAAAACCAAAACAAAATTTGTGGATGGTGGAGATTTGGTGGGTTTTTTTTGTGTTCTGCTTTTTAAACAATACATTATAGCAGGGGATCACCTGTTATTTAAGGTGTTTTAACACTATAAAGCAAATTATTTATGTAGTGGCTTCCCAGTTTGGAAATGCAAATCATTTGGGTCTATCAGGTCCCCAGAACTACAGCTCTATCAGGAACAATGAAACAGTAAAAGACCTTATAGGATTACAGACTACTGTAAACTACTCGTACCAACAAAGTAAGTAAAAGCTCACAAAAGAAGAGTACTCGCTTGTCATTTCTTACTCAGTTGTGCCATCTAGTGATTAGCATGCTGTAACACAATAATAAGCCATATCTGGCAAATCTACTTCACACTGTAAAATTCTCTGTAAATGTACAGCCACATCTACAAGTTCAAATTCCAAAAAAATACCTGTCTTATAGTATAGCATAGTTCAACAGAAACTATGCTACACATAGTTCAACTCTTCAATTTACTCAACATATGCAGCCATTCTAAGGATTATAGAACCTGAAGGAAGCAGCCCTGTGCTCTGTAAAAAATCAACTCAACCTTCTCTTTTCTATACCTGATCATAGGCATGCAGACAAATTAAATGCCAAACTATTGGAAACTACAAAAAGATAGGTATGATGTATGCCTCAAGCAGACTAGATGACTTGATAAAGAGGGAACGTACAGTACTGTGCAAAAGTTTTAGGCAGGTGTGAAAAAATTAATGTAAACAAAGAATGCTTTCAGAAATATAAATAATGACTGTTTATTTTTATCAATTTACAAAATGCAAAGTGAGCGAACAAAAGAAAAATCTAAATCAAATCAATATTTGGTGTAACTACCTTTTGCCTTCAAACCAGCATCAATTCTTATAACACTTGCACAAAGTCAGGGATTTTGTAGGATTATAGTCATTATATTATTTTGTAGTCATTATATTATTTTGTAGGATTATAGGATTATAGATCTGTTCTTAGTTCTCCAAGATGTTTGGAACAACCTACCAGCCGAGTTCCTTCAAAAACTGTGTGCAAGTGTACCTAGAAGAATTGATGCTGTTTTGAAGGCAAAGGGTGGTCACACCAAATATTGATTTGATTTAGAACTCAGGCCATTGCCCAATACAGTCATTTACTGTGCATTTATTATTAATGTTCAGTAATTAATTTGGCAAATTTTTTGTCATTAGTTGTATGCACTCCTTAATCATGAAAATACTGCACTGAGCTTATGTCAATATATCTTGCTACTTTTCTACCCTATTGATCTGATGACTTAAAACAGTTCATTAACAGATCCATTAAAGCGTCCTGTACACAAATAATTTTGAACATACAATCTAGTTTATGTAAGATGCTTGTTTAGTTTAAAGACACGTAATCGTTAAATCTTTAATCACAATCTATGCAAATTAATTTTTTTATGTGTGTGGGGACAAATTAATTAATTTAATTTTAGTTCTCTGTTCAAACAATTTTAAATATGATAGCAATATAGATAGCTATTTGTTACCTCACAAATTTAAGCTGTATTTTACAAATAGGACATATTGTCATTTTTAACCAATTCAACTGAGTTGTTTCTTATAGGTTTTAATTTAGGTTTCACAAAAGTCTAGTTTATCTTAATATAATATATTACTGAAATGTTCCATCTTTTATAATAGTCACATAGAAAAGGAGAAGGAGAATTCTAGCTTACATTACATTGATGGAAGCGTTTCAATGATAATTGTGTCAGAACAGCTTCTTTGAAAATTAACATCTACATTAAACTTGCTGGTTCAACAGTTTTTGTACAACAATATATTTATACAATTTATGACCTTCTGTTACAAATTTGAAATCACAGTACATTGTACATTGTACAGTACATCCCGTATAATTACAGATATTTTTTACAAAGTACGTGCCAATTTCCCTTTTTGCACATTCCTTCATCCCCGGCAGGTGCCAACTGAAGACATCTTTGAATATTTGTCTTTACCTTCTGATCCGTGGCATTTCTGGTTAAGCGATTTTACAGCAGCTAAAACACTATTAATGCCACCAGCAGCAAAGGCATAGCACTTGGATCATATGCCATCAAGATCAAGACAGCACTCAACATTTCGAGGCCATTATTCAATCATACCAAATAACCATACCATTCCTTATACACAACTTAACATTAATCAGACCACATTTTTATTTTAATACTGAATTAATGTTTTAGATAGGCTATTACTTATATGAAATGTAAGTTGCATCAATAACTTCACTATTATAAGTTGCTTCATATATTATACATTATCTCAGAAAAATCTTAACTGTAATGAAATTACAAGAACTGCTTAATCCCAACTGGGGTCGAAATCAAACACCGTAAATTTGTTATTTTAGAGCTTGTTTACACATATCTAGATTTTTTTTTTAAAGCATATTTTTTATGCATTGCTTTATTAAATTAAGTTTACACAGATCCTCAGAATGGAAAAAACACGACACAGACAAGTGGTAAACTTTCTAATGTGTGAGGAGATTTTTTAACTGAATATCGTGTAAATGCAATTTAAAAAAGAAACGTATAAAATATGTGTTTATAAAAATACATACATGTAAACAAACCCTAAAAACTACAGCAGGTCGTGTTGGCTAAACATGCATTTAATCAACAAAGAATTAAATTCATAAACTGGTTTTATCTAATATGTTAACTTGTTATACTTACTATGAATCTGTTCAAACTTAACGCGAACTGGCGCCCTCTGCAATCTGCATTTTTCAAATGCCACCTTCAGGTTCTCCTTCAAGACAGTAATTCATAGATACACTTTTGGTTGCAATCACACACAATCCATGTGGATAATAAAGGTTTTGAAATGAATCGCATAATCGGTGCATCGCGATGCAGGCGTGGACAATTATGCATCATTCCCATGGCAGACCATAATCGATTATAACGGAGGTTTTTTGTCCTGTCCCAATGCATTATACAAACAGAATGTATGGTCTGATTGCCTTGTGTAGACGGGGCAGATTTGTTTTGCAATGGAGGAGTGTGGAAATCTCCTCATATTGCACATTGTAGATTTATGCCGACAGACAAAGCACATTAAGAATGGACAGGAAAGTGAACAATATGTGAGAGAAAAAAGGGGGAGACACAACAACAACAACAACCACAACAGCAACAACAATGACAAAAGCAAGGAAGCAAACAAAAAAACTGTCATGTCTCCCCCAGGACAGTTGGCCCCGGTGGCCTCCAGAGGCTGCCAAAGAGACTAAAAATAGTGTGTCCCCCTGGTTCCTTGTCCACATGTGTTTTGTGTTTGTCTCGTTAGCCTTCATGATTCTGTTCCTTCCCCTTAGTTAAATCATCCTGGTCTCTCATTGGTTGTGTTCTGTCCCTCCTTCATAGTTTAGTTAATCAGTGTAATCTATTGGTTGTCCCTTGATTGTCTTGTTTAGGTTCATGAGTTAGGTCCCTATATAAGTTCTGTCAATTGTTCTAATCTTTGTCCGTGCACCCTCACAATACCCATGCCCCTGTCTGCTTGGAGGCCTGGTGAAGTCTGTCTTTGTCTTGTGCTCTGTGTTAGTGTCTGGTAGTGTGTTAGTAGTAAGGGTTAGTAGTAGGAATAGTCTTAGGTTGTTAGTTAGCATTATCCATTAGCATAGCCATTAGCATTAGCCTAGCTGCTAGCATAGCCATTAACATTAGCCATTAGCAGAGCATTAGCATTAGCCATAGCAAGTAGCATTAGTGGTTAGCATAACTTTGTTAGTACTAGAGTTAGCCACTTCCTTTAGAGTTAGCATAGGGATAGGTTAGTTTAGGTGCTGTTCCCCTTATCTGTTCCTGTTCTTGTCTTCCCCTAGTTCTGGTTCCGGTCCCCTCAGTTGTTCCTGTTCCTGGTCCCTGTGCTGATCCTGGTTCCCCATAGCTTCCATCCCTGTGTTCCGCCTGGTTCCCGTTCCTGTCTCTGATTTAGTCATAGGGCTTTGGTTAGTGAATGTGTTAGCCTGTCTCTGCGTCTGGTGTGCCTGTTCCTCTGCCTGACCCCTCCTGTTCCCCTTCCCTCTACTGGTGCACAATAAACATGGGAAAAGAAAACCTTCCTGCAATTGCGTCCCCCTAGTGGTCAACCGTGGCTTTGCATGTGGCCTGTGACATGCAATCTAGGTTCACTACTGAAATTAATTTATTTATTTCAAAACATTTCCAAATGATATGGGCATCAACGTAAAAATCAAAGAAAAATGTCATCTCTGCTATATACTGTACCATATACAGAGAGACGAGATGACGTGAGTCCAGTTTTAACAGTGCACTGTCTGTATAAGACTTTTCATAGTGAGACTGTAATTGTACACCAAATTGTCTCTTTCTGTATATTTTTATATTCTATTTATGCCTCATTTGTCCTATGTTCCTTGTTCTTTGCATAAAAGAGCTTCTTTTGTAAAGTCTGAGCTAACATTCAAGTTGGTTCTCGTATGTGCAGATATTGCAACAGCAGCAGAGAACTCCAGTCTGTCCAGTACATTTTATAATGTGTGCAGATATCAGTCAGTGAGAAATTACAATCATTGATATGTACAAGCAATGTTGAATAGTTGTACAAATATTGTAGCAGCAGACCAGAAATTGGGCAAATATTGGAGCACCAGTCAAGAGAACTGAGCAGTCAAGAGTCTGGCATTAAATGTATGCCAGATCAGCAGCAGTTTGGAGTGACAATACTGTACAGTCTGTAAACATGCATTATTTCTGAGACAGTTTCAGTGCAACATGAATGATCTGGCATCTGCCAGATCAGAGGAGTGTAAAAAGTCCATGTGAGGGGTCGAGCACAATGCAGGAGGCTTTCTGATGCAGCGTTTGTGAAAGATGTCCTGCAGTGGGGGGAGAGATAATGTTGCCAGCTGCTTTAACAATCCTTTATAGCTGTTTCTGATTGACCACTGTGCTGTTACCCAACCACATGGAGATGCAGCTGGTCAGGACGCTCTGTATGGTGTGCCTCTAGAACACGGTGAGGATGGGAGGAGGGTGGTTGGCTCGCTTCAGGTGTCTCAGAAAATGGAGACGCAGCTCCGCCTTTTTGGTGATGGTGGTGGTGTTGGTAGTCCAGGTAAGGTCATCTGAGATGTGAGCTCACAGGAACTTGGTGTTCTTTACAGTCTCAACCGCAGAGCTGTGGATGTTGAGTGGCATGTGGGTGGAGGGAGCTTTCTGCAAATCAACGATCATTTCTTTGGTTTTGTCCACATTCAGTGACAGGTTGTTCTCACTGCACCAGACAGCCAGCTGCTGTACCTCATCTCTGTACGCTGACTTGAGGAGCTCCACCATGGTTGTCTCATCGAACTTCATGGTGTGGTTTAAGCTGTGCATGGCAGTGCAGTCGTGGGTCAGTATTGTGAAAACAGTGGACTGAGAATGCACTCATTTCACTCACTTCACACTCACCTCTCACTTCACTCACTTCAAATGTTGCTGCTGATATGGACTGACTTAGGCCTCTCTTACAGGAAGTCCAATATCCAGTTACAGAGAGAGTTGGTCTGTCCCAACTTGCTCAGTTTCACACATTTTTTGGGGGATGATGTATTGAATGCTGAACTGAAGTCTATGAGCAGCATTCTAACACAAGTATCTCTCTTGTGAGATAAGGAGAGGTGAAAGGTGGTGGATATGGCATCCTTAGTTCATCTGTTCACTTGATATGCAAATTGCAGTGGGTCCAGTGAGTGGGGGAGGCTGCGTTTTACCTGTGCCATGACAAGTTTCTCAAAGCACTTCGTGATGATGGGGAACAGAGCAATGGAGCGGTAGTCATTCAGCAGGATGCTGAAGATTTTATTGGCACTGGGATGACGGTAGTGGACTTGAAGCATGCTGGGACAATCATCTGGCTCAGTGTTGTGTTAAAGATGAACACCTTGGCCAGCTGATTGGTGCGGTCTATGAGCACACAAACAGGAATGTTGTCTGGTCCAGCAGTATTCCTCATGTCAGCTGCAGGCAGAGAGATGATCTGGGCACTGCAAAAAATAAAATCTGTACAAGTGTAATTGACTTGAATTCAGCATTTTAATCTTGTTACACCATTTTTTGGATTTATTTTCTTGGTAAGACTGAATATTGTTTAGATTATTTGACTTGTCTCAAGAAAATTTATCTTGTTTTAAGAAGTCTTAGCAAGTGCAATTTTCTTGCTGCACTGGCAGATAATTTTGCTTGAAATAAGTATTTTTTTTCCCAAAAATAGTTCATTTTTTCTTATTTTTAAAAAGGCATTTTTTGCAGTGGGGTGCGTTTCCCAAAGCATAGTTGCTGTCTATGTTAGTTGCTAATGTACACTATGTCAGTTGTATGCTTTTGGGAAAAGCACCCCTGGTCGGTGGAGGGAGGTGTGGCGTTTATCACAGGCACACTGCTCTGCACATCAGACTGTGCGTATTGTTCAGTTCCTCAGGGAGTGTGGCATCCTGCTGCTTGGTGCTAAGTGACAGCCTGAATTCCCTGCCATAAACTGTGTGTGTTGTGGAATCTTCAGTACATGATCTCACTTTGCTTGTCAGATGTGAGACAGGTGGGCCCTTGCTGTTTTGTGAGTAGCTTTGTTCCTTTTCTTGTATCCTGTGATTCTAGTTTTATATTCCTGCAACTACCAATAAACCCCCACAATGAAATAAAAATATATTTACTGACATTGATCAGCTGATATAGCAGACTAAATGGGCAAATCCTGAAGCAAATATGTGATTGCTGTGTGTTGAAAAATGCAGAAATAAAAAAATATATGAGTGTATAGGACTCTAGAGGGGACAAATACAGAGGTGCCCCCTGCTCTTGAGACAGAGTAAAAATAAAATATATACAAAAATATAGAAAAATGTTCTTAAAAGGTTTATACTTATGACAATGACTGTACATGTGAATGATGTATTACGTTAGAAAATTTACTATGTAAAGTACTTGCCCATGTCAATTGCTCACTATCCTTCATGAATGGGTCAAATGCAGAAGTCACATTTCGTTGTGATTCACTGTGTGCTGTGCTGTGTTCATAATGACAGTCACTCACTTTCACCTTTTCTTTATGCTGCGCTCCCAAAAGAAATACTGAGTAATCATAACCAAATCTAACAGATTTAAAAACAGCTTTTTTGAACTACCATAGTCCCCTGTCAATATGTATGTATGTATAACATTGCTTAGTTAATTAAAAAAAAAAAAATATATATATATATATATACGGCTATCACGTTAAAACGTATTAAATATCACGTTGGAACGTCAAAATGATCACGTTAGGACGTGATATTTGTCATATATAGAGGAAGAGAGTGCAACAGAGTGGATATCTGAGCCCCCTAAAGCCCTCAGAGATCCAGGCAGCAGAACGCTGCTGCAGGTTAGCTCTCCCTTCCCTGCAGGAAATTTACACCAGGAGATGGAAGACCAGGGCAACTAGGGTTGTTAAGGAATTGTCTCATAACGGACTGTTCAGCTTCTGCAATCAGGCAGAAGGTTCTGCACCATCGTGGCCAAAACGGAGAGATTCAGTTGGCGTTGGTGGCAGTTGGTGGCGTAACGATAGGGTGTTCGCCCGGGATCAGAAGATCGCAGGTTCGAATCCAGGGCCGGTAGAGTT
>JAVGVS010000082.1:1677493-1695124 GCA_032718565.1 Distichodus sexfasciatus
TTTTGACGTGAGTTGCAGCTGGGCCATTGACAAGAAACGTAATAGCATGTATCTCATCAATGAGCTTACATTTTTAGCAGAGTTTATACAACATTAAACTGGAAGGAGTAAAGTACAGTTGTTGTAATAATCTTGTCACATATGTTATTCAGGACTTTGAGATATAGAAAGAAACACAATTAAGATAAATAAATTATCAAATTAAAAATAATGCTGTTTTATGCATAAAACTACAAGAGACTATTCCAAAATCTGCTTTAAAGACCCAACAAAGATTTCAAAGCCCAGCTGCAAAAAGCAGTTTCAGTTTTTATTTGTTTTGAGAGTGAGCAGGCACATTTAGTGCTGATTTACTTCAAGCTCTTAAAACATTCAATCTCTTTCCATTTGAACAGATGTGTTTGGCTGGGTTTGTTCAGTTTGAACTGAGAGAGAAGGGGGATCAATGAAGATGTCACCAAACACTGAAATGGACTTGGCATTTGACATCTGAGATACAGATCTGAATGAACCTGATGCCTCTGCTTACTTAAGGCACACACCAGTTATACAAGGTCATAATCTTTTTATTTAGAAAAGTCATTAGTGCATCACATGGTGTCTTGTGTTCATTTAGCATGGAATTTAAGTAAGGTCGCTATATCATTTGGCTTTTTTCAGTCTGTGTTTGGCATAGAGACTCAGGGCAAAACACTTATTTGAAATGTAAAGGCACCAACATATATGTAGACAAACAATTAGACAAGAAAATTGTGCTTACAGTTTTCTGCTTCTGAGTTTAGTTGATTTTCATTATAGTTAATTCACGAAAAACCAATATGATGGTAGGAGAGTATGGATGTGTTGACAGTAACACCCAGGACTTGAGGACTGTGTGCTGCTCTGCAGCCTCCCTGGCTCCAGTGTAACAATAGACCAGATGTAAGACACAGCTTATTCCTATTGTACCCAGCCACATGGTAATAGGTAAAGCATCTGTTGGTTCTCCCCCAACATATGCACACAGACACTTAAAGAAAAAAAATTAAAAACATGATCAGAGCTTAGAAGATAGGAATGTGTTTATATAAAAAGGATGTAAGGAAATGGTCACATTTAATAGGTCTAACTGCCTTCCAGGAACTTCCTGCTGTTTATTCATGTCTTTACTGGTCTAAGTTCAGAGTGAGTAAATCTTCATTGTTTATGGTATTGTACAAAATGTAAGCCAAAAATTATGAATGCAAAAAGTAATATATAGGATGTTCTGGCATTTCAAAACAAAGCAAATTGATCCGTAAACTGAACAGATACATATTTTATTACTTTATGACATTTAAATCTAGATGTAGTAACAGCATATCATCACATATCTACACAGACGACTGATCTGGCATCACCAAGACTTTGTATGTCCTTACAGGAAAAGGGAATGTGTTAACTTGAACTGTAAGTGTGTTTGCCCACCTGGAAAAGTATCAGGTACCCCAGGGAGTTGCCAGGAGAGGAAACATGTTTAGCTCAATATGTTTGCTTGCGCACATGCTGTGAGTTTGATAGGATTAGGTCTCTGTTGATTGTTCTCCTCACCTAGGACCTTCCTTGCACAAGGCCCTTCTCACACTCGCAGTTCAAAGAGAACCAAAACGCAGGCATTTGAGAGTGGGGTGGATTGGGGCAGGGGTGGTCAAAGGAAAAATATTTATATTTCTTCTCAGTCTCACGTCACAAGCTACTTAACCTGCTGATGCCTTAAATATCTTGAAGTCCAAATACTTGTCAATGATAAAAAAAACACTTTAATTTTTTTGTTTATTACCACAAGCACATCTATTAAGATGCACTTTTGCCAACCACAAACACTTTTATGTTGATTTTGTTGATGGACTAAGATTGCCAATCATTTGGATTTTGTACAGTCTATCAATTTAAAACTATTAATAACCAGAAAATTTCCATTATTCACTATTTTCAAATTTATGTTGGTCATAGTTTCAGCAGAACTACTTGTTTACAGCTCTAAGAACACATCTATTTTGAGCTTGTGGGACAGATTAGTGATCTGTTTGTAATATGTGCTACAGTGCAACAATGTAGAGTGAATTAAGTGAACGATGAAATGTGACCTCTGCATTTGGTCCATTCATGAAGGAGCAGTGAGCAGCTGTTGGCCAGCACCCAGGGAGCAGTGCTTGGGGATGGTATCTTGCTGACCTTATTCAGTGGTACGTTTACTTGTCTGGGATTTGAACAGGTGAACTTCAGATCATGGGTCAACTCCCTTACTGGCACATTAACACTGTCCTACATAGGTTAAAATTTTTTTATTACAATGAAAATAACCTAACATCAAGAGATAACTTTTGTGGATGATGTTATGTATATATACTGTATATGAAGTAAACTGGTTTTACAACCAGTTGAGCATAAAATGAAAAATAGTGATTTTATAATTAGAATGGCATGGCCATTAATTGAGGTAAAATAAACATTTCTAAGTATTACTACACATAAACAACCTCATTTCATATACAGTTATGGAGCATATACATATACAGCATTATAAGGTTCTGATGTTGGACCAGAATGAGAAACAGTTCTCATGAACACATAAGGAATAGAGTGAGTCTCAGAAAAATAGAGGAAAGAACGAGTGGTCTAAACATGAAAGTACATCAGAAGAAAAAGTGGGTGCATTTACTGCTCCTTTCTTATGGAAATGCTAATGAAGTAGGAGAGAGAGCCACAGACAATAGGGGCTACAAGCAGGTTGAGCGTCACCATGTAAACAGCTTCCTGCCAAGGAGCCATTTAGCCCTCACTTTTACTGACTAACAAGCCATCACTACACCAACTACAAAGAGTCAGGCTCCATCAAAGACTACCACAACCTCCGGAATAACTGCCAGGCTTGCCCACCGCATGGCTTTCCCAGGACTCCAATCTAATGATGTCTCATTGTCCAAAAATGATTTTCTCAACAGCCAACCCTCTAATTTTTTTACGTTTTATGTGTGTACAATGGGAAAGTTGATTATCTCACCAGCATAAGACAGCATAATTTGTAAATAATAAGTGATTATTTGATTGTTACATAATAGGCAGAAGATAGAGCCTTTATAAATAGCTTTTGTTTTTCTGTGAAATTAAAATGTGTCAGCAATGCATTCCTCACAGACATTTCTGAGAGTTGGCTGAGGTAACAGATTGACCACTTCCATTGTGGCATTATCCATTTTCAGTACAATACTGTACACACACTCAAACTTTGAAAAAGAGTTTCACACTTACATGTGCTAAGCCAGTCCATCTGAGACATTCATTTCCAGATATATCATTTTTACTCACACCAGTTGATGACAAATGATATTTTTTCATAGGGGACACCTCTGTGTGAAATACACACAGGAAGTGAATTTGATAGACACAACACATGCTACAGTTGTGTGAGATCTGTCTATATTATACCCATTATAGAGTTTTTAAACCTATTTGTGCATTTGCCTAATTATTTGCTTGTTTCAGTGACAAATAGTGCAGGGTGAGACAGTGCCATCTTCATTAAGCTAACATTTGTGATTCTTTGACACTTGAAAAATCACTGCATTACAGTTTGTTTGCCAGGCTGATGAAATAATTGAACTAAATTATAGATGGCACTGGAACAAGTACATAATAAGAGGGCAGGAAGGGAGAAGCCAATGGCTGTGGTAAAATAATCCAAAATTAGTGGACAGTATCAATAGTCCTTTAATGTGTGTCTTTGATCTGGCTCCAGCTTTTAGTGTTTGTACACCTGAGTCACAACAGCGCCTACACCCTTAAGCCAGGCTGAGTAGTAAGTTGAGGGCTGTGTATGATTATTATAAATTATTATAATAGTATTATAAAGGCATCTAGCATTGTGCAGGTAATAATTTACAGTAATCTTTTACTATTGCATGGGTAATGCCTTAAATAAGTATTGTGTAGCATTCCAATATTATTTGTCATTTTTTTATTGTTCATGCCCAGCATCTCCACTGACACTCCTTCTCCACAGCCAGACAGTAGATTGAAAAATTAGAATATCAAGATAAGAATATTGGAAATATGTGAAGTAAACCAAGAACTTTGGAATTGTAGACTTTTAGTAGAATCTGACAGCTACTCAAAGTAGCCCGTAGTGTGTGCTAGCATGCATGCTTTGATGTTATAACTAGTAACTACAAGGAAAAGGTTTGTTTTCTCACACATACTGGTGACTGCTGACCTCATATTTACACAAACAGTAAGGTCAGATGCTGATAATGGAGAAACAGACCAGAACATACAAGGAAACTGAACATATAGTGACTTAAAAAATCACTAATGACAGTTCTAATCAGAACGTAATTAAGTAAAATATCAAAAAACATGGACCACGTTTGAGTTTTTTTGATACTCAAGCACTCTGAAGAAATAGTGTACAATATATTAATGCTTTAAGTACATTGTCTTGCTCTATGTTTATTAAGAGGCAGGGGAATGACTACGTTTGACCTCAAACCTGTACATGGATAAAGATTGTTTAGAAGTGAAATGCTCCTTGCTGGGTGTTAATGATTTTTTTTACTGTCCCTACAAAATAGCAATTAAAGTTTGTCCACAAGATTGAAAATGGTAAAGAGCTACAAGACTGATATGCTTTTCATTTCGTATTAAGTTTTGTCATTAACATAAAAATTTACCTGATTATAAATGTATTGATGTATCTCATCCTGGGTTTAGTTGCTGGGTAACCTAAACTTGGAACAACTTGATTGATTTAGATTACAAGTCACTGCAATATTTGTCTGACCTGTGATGTATAAGACTGAAATTAACTACATGGTATCAATGGCACAGTATCAATATACATTCATAGATATACACTTTTTTTCACCTTACTCTACAGATAAAGTCAATGATAGCCTGTGTAAGAGACTGACTCCCTCTGATTAGCATATCAATAGTGCTGACACTGTTGTGGAGAACAGAATCAGAGAGGGGTGGGAGCAGGGTGGACAGCTACTCACCCTGCTAATTCTTTTTATCCCTTTCAAAGGGCCAGGTGATTAGGAAAGGAAAGTTTAGATTTCCTGAACTTGAAGTGGAAACGCAATAGTGACAGACGCTCTCAGAAGTTAATCCACATCTGTTGAGATTGCAGGGGAGTCTGTGTCTGGGGCGACAGTCAGTGAGTGAGAGATTCTGTGTAATAGGAGTGCAGATAAATAAGATGTTCTCTTATCACACTATTCTCCCTGTCCTCACATTTTCCTCAAAGCAGCACATTGTGTGTCACAGTTATAAAGGTAGATAACCAATCCAAATTCTAATCCAAATTATAGTCATGCTGAAACAAAATTTTAACCCCTCAAAAAAACAATCTACTGTAGAGTAAGGAATCTTGAAGGAAATAAAAAAGAAGGAGAAGTAGAACCAGATTATCACTGGAAAGACTGCAACAGTCTTTTATAATTTACTCTAAGATTACATTTTTACTGCATTTAGCCATCTTATCCGGAATGACTTCAACTTCCATTTCCTACTTTCGGGAACAGTCTCCCTGGAGCAACTATCCCTGAGATTGCCTTTTTGAGGCTTCTTGTAACATTCTTAACAATAAAACATTAACAACATTTATAAAATTGTGGAAATATTTAATTACTTGATATTCTTTTTCAGTGCGGTAGAATATCTGTTTATAAACTGTACTGTTTTCCAAATTTTATACTATAAAGTACGACTGAAATGATTACTCGAATAACTTGAATAATTTGATTTCAAAAAGTGGTTGAGGCAATTTTTCGCGAATTGAAGCTTCATTTAATTCTTTTCATTTGTTAGAGCATGCTCCGCTTGTGCTTCACAGTTATTAGTGACGCACAACGTTTTCAGTGGTATGATCAAGGCAAGACCTGATTCCTTTGCATGGATAAATATTTTTGAACTATTCTGTGCACAAAAACAGCAGAAATGCATAAAATGCACAATGACATTTTTCGTGATGTAAACATACATGCGTTTGTGAGTGCCATTATTCGCTAAAATGCTACAGTTCAGTGAAACCTTCCCATTTATAACAGACAAAACTCATACTTTAGCTGATAACTAACCACAGCAACCTATGACAAATCTGAGTAGTGCAGGGTGTCCTGAACACAACAACATCATAAATCATGTATGGCTAATATCTACATACACACTAGAATAAACCTAAAACAAAGGTTTAGAATAACACCCCAAATTCTCTCAGGGGTGTAAGGGTTTATTTAGATTTTTAAAAAAGGAACATTCAGGAATAAAAGCCGTTTGGTTGTACATTCTGAGACTTGCTTTTTTCTGTTTTTTTAAAAAGAATTTATCCGATTACTTGATTAATCGATGAAAAAATCGCTAGAATACTCGTGACAAAAGGAATCGATAGCTGCAGCTCTTCTATAAAGTATATAATTTTAAAACAAATTGTTATAAATGTTCCTACTTTGTGTGTGTGTTAGGGGCATGTAGTGTGCCTTCTTCTCAGACTTCACTTGTCTGCCTATCCTGTTTACTTATTTAGGCAGAGGCGACCACTGTGGAAAATATGCATGGTCCCTTAAAACTGTTCCTTTGTGGAGCACCATGTCTCTGTAATATTTCTCACCCAAGTGAGAGTGTGCCTGTGCCAGAGAACCAGCATCCCTTAACCCCAACATCACCATGGTCTGCATGCTCTCTCACTTATATCAAATTTCAGACCATTGGAGTTGAACATAGTGCACTTAACAACTTATTCAAAAAGTGGTGATGTACATGTTTGGCAGTTTTAATGAACGTGAATAAGACTCCACACAAGCTGAAAATCATAGACAGTGAAAATGACTTCAGATTGAGACATTTAATTCCTTGTCACAAAATCAAGAGTGATTAATTTTGAATTAAAGAAACTGTCTAAGATGTACATTTTTAAAGGTTACTATACATGATGGGGTGCGAAGTAAACCCAGTGCTCTCTAGACACAAAAGACAAAAGATGAAATTGGTTTGTTTGCGAGAAAAAGGGTGTGAAGGAACTCTTTGTATTTACGACATTTACAGAGAGTAGTAGGAAGTGGTGTAGTAAAGTAGTCCAGACAGCACCTATAATACCATTTGATTCTATTCCAAGTAGATGTGAGGTGTGTGTTGGGGGTGGTGGGAAGTCTTGAGGTATTGCTAATATTATTAAGCTCGATTTCTACAGTTTAAAAAAGATAAAAATATGATATAATTTTTATTTGTACACAATTGTTCATCTCATAGTAGATAGTGGGAAAAATCACTACTATTCAAAAGTGAGAAAATCATTGTCCAAATATGTGCTGATGGAACTAAAAGCAATGGGCATGTACAACAAATTCACCTTCTGCATTGCCTATTATATTCTAACCTAATTAACATTTTTTGGGGGATTATTAATATTATAAATTTGAGGTCTTTACTGTCGTTTTCTAGTATTCTGTTTTGGGCAAAAATGTAACAATGCAGTGCCCATATCACAGAAACTCAATTTTCAGAACGCGTCTGGGGCAACCTAATGGTCCGTCCTTATTAAACACCAAGTTTCTCACGTGTGTGGTTGAGGTGAACAAGGTTCAATAAAAGGAATGACGCCACTATCTGGCACACCGCTTTAACATTTGCGCATACGACATAAGCCGCTGCTATTTTTAAACAAATGAAGGAATGTGAAAATGTACATGAAGACATAAAGCAAGATAAGTGTTACAGAAATAAAGGTAGGATCTTTAACGTTGACTACTTTTTAGCCTACAAACAATCGCTAAAATTAGGTGTGGGGCCTGTGCTTAGCGCTACTGGTAACGCCCCTAACAGCATGCGGTCCTTGTCGGCCTTTTAAAAACTCGACCCCCTCATAATTAAGTAGAACATTGTACGCTGTCAAGGCAACGAGATCCCAGCGATCACTAGTCTAATCAACGATCGGATTTCACCAAAAGTCCTAATTCCTGGTAGTCTGAAAATATGAGTTCTTCTACTCCCGATCAGCGACTGGACCATCTCCTCAGCGCAGTGGAGACCGAGTTTCAAAAAGGCTGCGAGAAAGGCGACGTGTCTGAGCGAGATATTAAACTGTCGCTAGAGGACGCTGAGTTATGGAACAAATTTAAAGAGTTGACCAATGAAATGATTGTCACAAAGACCGGAAGGTAAATAGATTTACAAACGATTTTGGTCTCCTTCATTTCGGATTTCTAATGGCTGAAAGGAATGCTGCGAAGGCAGTCTTTTTTAACTATTCTAATCTGCAAGTGCGTAAAAAGTAGGGTTATTTCATGCGAATTTCAATGGAAATAACTACACCATCGGATTTCCTAGATATATTTTTTCTTTGATATAATTTTATTAGAATATTGACTTATCAGCTATGTGTCCTAGCCTGGCTGTGTAATATTGCTTTTTCCGTACATTTGACCAGCTTTTAATGTCGCGATCGTATTTATGTTATCTATTGTATTTTGCGTTCTAGGCGGATGTTTCCCGTGCTTAGGGCAAATGTTACTGGTCTGGACCCGAACGCAATGTACTCCGTCCTTTTGGACTTCGTGGCGGCGGATAATAACCGCTGGAAGTATGTAAACGGCGAATGGGTTCCTGGCGGGAAACCGGAGCCACAGAGCCCTAGCTGCGTTTACATCCACCCGGACTCCCCGAACTTCGGGGCTCACTGGATGAAAGCACCAGTCTCCTTCAGCAAAGTCAAACTTTCCAATAAACTTAATGGAGGAGGACAGGTATAACTCTATAGTAAATTGATTCATAAATCATCCGATTTCTTATTCTGAGTTCAATTGAATTACGTTTTTCTTGCAGATTATGTTGAACTCCTTGCACAAATATGAGCCCAGGATACACATTGTAAAGGTTGGAGGCATTCAGAAAATGATCAGTAGCCAGTCCTTCCCTGAGACTCAGTTCATAGCAGTCACTGCCTACCAGAATGAAGAGGTAATGATCAAATTGACTTAAGAATTTGTAGCATCCAAGCTGAGGAAATGTAACAATAATTATTGTAATAATTTTTCTGCCCACAGATCACAGCCTTGAAAATCAAGCACAATCCATTTGCTAAGGCCTTCCTCGATGCTAAAGAAAGGTAAGAGAGAAGAGATGGTTTATGGGATAATTATAATGCCTTTGTTCGCTGTAGATTTTGTTTGATTACTAAAATACTATAAAAGTCTTGTTTTAAATCAAATTAAAGGTTTGATTATTAAAGGTTTGAACAGTTCTATTCTGTTCTGTTCTTAGGAGTGATCACAAAGAAGTCCAAGAACACAACAGTGACAATCAGCAGTCTGGATACTCACAAAGTAATGGCCTCATTATATTATTTACTCAAATTTCTACTGTTGTCCACATATTGATCAAACATAATAAACCAGATCATAGTTTTTTTTTCTTACTGTATGCTTCATGGTCAGTAAAACGTTCTTCATTACTTCTCTCTGCAGTTGGAGGCTGGTTCCTACCCAGCAACGGCCCTATCTGCCCCAGCAGCAGCCCTCCTCAGTTCAGTGGGGCCCCAGGCCACTCCTCAAGCTCATACTGTGAGCGATACCCCAATCTGAGAGGCCACAGAGCATCTCCCTACCCCAGCCACTACACACACCGCAGCACTAGCACCAGTAAGAATACACTCACACTTTCAAGCAATTCTATATAGCTTTTACACAATTGTCGTAAATATAAATATTATTTTAGGCCTAACTCTGCAACATTCTTATACACATTTTATGTTTTACATATGTTTTTAAAAGTTCTATTTTCTGTTCTTTTAGACAATTACCATGACAATTCTTCAGGAACTATTCCTACCCATGATAGTTGGTCAGGCCTGCAGATCCCCAGCTCTAATACAGTGGGAGCCCTAGCTCACACCACCAACACCACCTCCAACACCAGGTCAGTCAGTGCCTGTTCACTGCCAAAGACACAAACATTGATTCTCTTTTTATTTTACAATGCGGTAATGTATTTTGATGTATCTAACAAACTCTTAAAATTATGTGTCAATAGCCAATACCCAAGTCTGTGGTCCGTTGCCGGAACAACTCTCACTCCCTCCGGGTCAGCTCCAGGCTCTATAGCTGGAAGTCTGACCTCTCAGTTTCTACGAGGCTCCTCTGTGTCATATTCAGGCTTGACTTCCTCCCTGCCTGTCTCCACTTCTTCATCCCTGTATGATCCTGGCCTGAGTGAAATAGCAGTAGGAGATGTCCAGTTTGAGAGCTCCATTGCCAGACTTACAGCATCGTGGGCACCTGTGGCTCAAAGCTACTGACCAAGGCAAGCGTGAGAACCACAATATTTCCTTTGGTTGTGACAGAGATACAGATGATGTCTGTTGCTTGGAATGGCAGTGATGCTTAGAAATCCAAAGCAGGTCTCATCTATTCACAGGAAACAACAAAGGGTCTGTGCAAATACATTTAATCACACCATGGATATCAGGAGTCACAGACCAGAAGACATAAAGATCATCTAATAGGTGATGGACAACTAACTTTATATTTGCTCATATTTTTGTAGGAATGGTAAATATTTTACTGTCAGACAGCAAAAATGATTTATGTGGTTAATAATAAAGCATCTATTAATTATCTTAATAATATCAAAGTTTGCTGTTGGATGAATAAATGTATATGTGTATAAATAAATTAAATTAATGTTCACTCTCATTGTTGGTCATATAGATTATACATGCAAAATCATGCAAAAAGCAGTGTCTTGCATCCAGGGGCAGCTGATAGCATAATGGTTAGGTCGTTCACCTGATGAATAGAAGGTTCGAATCCAAGGATGGGTAAAGATATCACTGAGGTACTCATGAGCATAGTACTATCCCCAAGCACTGCCCGGGCACTGGCCTTGTTAGCTGCCCACTGCTCCTTCACGAATGGGTCAAATGCAGTGGTCACATTTCGTTGTGGTGCACTGTGTGCTGTGCTGTGGTGTGTTCACATTGACAAATAATCACTCACTTTCAGTGGTAGCTTCAATTTGTCGATAGAAGTACCCTGTACATAAATATCTGTTTGTGTTTGTTTGACTCATTGTGAGTTTTATTTATGCCATTTTAATAATAAATTTATTCCTTTGTCAGAAAGTTATTCCTTTTGTAGCCCATAATGAATTCTTCAAAGCAATTGCTGTTGACAAGCAAGGACATTTCTGTATATTACAAACATAATGTCTCTTTGGTGTCAAACTGCTCTGTGCAACCACAGAGTATATAAAATAAAAATTACAGAAAAGATGAAAACAAATGTCAAACTCTACACATAATTTTGGGAAAAGTATTTGGAAAATGTTAGAATATTGAATGACGTAAATAACTACGCAGTAGAATGAAGAATCTGTTTTATTATTTATTTATTGCTATATTCTATATGCAGATTAGTGACATTTCTATTTCATTTTCAGCTTAATAACTAACCCTAACCCTAGATCTATTTAAATATGTATTGCATGTTAAAATATTACTGTAAATTTAAGGACAATGAATATTTGACAAATAAGCCTTGGAGCATGTAAGGAGTGTTTATATAAGTATTTTGAAAATAGTTTGAGGTTAGCGGAGCAATTGGCCTCAGAGCATAATAGATTTGTTTAAATATGTATTGTTTAAAAAACAGATATAATATATATAAGATATTTTGATATCACTTCTTTTTTAGATTAATTAATGATTAATCTTGAACTAATGTTTATGTGTGTATTAAAAGTTCATGCATCCCAGTCGCCCAGAGGAGGACATGGTCCCCTTCCGAATCTTGGTTTCTCTCAAGGTTTCTTTCTGCTAGATCGAGTTTTCCCTTGCCACTGTCTCCTCAGGCTTGCTTGTTGGGGGTTTGGGGCAGTTATATGTAAAGTGCTTTGTGACAATGACTTAAGAGCCCTGTATAAATTAAATTAAATTAAATCAGACTGCATACGTTTCTGTAGCATTCCGCAGTGAACCTTAGTGGTCAAAACACCTTTTCCTATTCCAAATTCCCAATTATTAACCAATAGCTATGATTGGCCTATGGTGTGTTTCACACCTTTCCTACGTTTTTTTTAGCCTTCTACGACTTACAGTTCAAGCTGCAAAATGCATTTTAGCTGAGAAAATAGTAATAATAAATATAGCCACAAGCGGATTCCAAGCGCAAGTCGCAAAAAGCAGGACAAAAGGGTCAGCACTGGCCATCAGCAGTGTCCGTGTATGTGTTGAAAAATGAAGTGAAATGATATAAGGTAAAAACATAACTATATGAGTCATATCAAGACATTAAGGACTTAGAATGAAGAAAGTTTAAAATAAAATGGAAAAGTGATAAAGAAACTGCAGTCAGGTCCATAAATATTGGGACATCGACACAATTCTAATCTTTTTGGCTCTATACACCAACACAATGGATTTGAAAAGAAACGAACAAGATGTGCTTTAACTGCAGACTTTCAGCTTTAATTTGAGGGTATTTACATACAAATCAGGTGAACAGTGTAGGAATTACAACAGTTTGTATATGTGCCTCCCACTTTTTAAGGGACCAAAAGTAATGGGACAGTTGGCTGCTCAGCTGTTCCATGTTCCATTATTTTATTTACAAGGAGCAGATAAAAGGTCTAGAGTTCATTTCAAGTGTGCTATTTGCATTTGGAATCTGTTGCTGTCAACTCTCAATATGAGATCCAAAGAGCTGTCACTATCAGTGAAGCAAGCCATCATTAGGCTGAAAAATAAAAACAAACCCATCAGTAGAGACAGCAAAAACATTAGGTGTGGCCAACTCAACTGTTTGGAACATTCTTAAAAAGAAAGAATGCACCGGTGAGCTCAGCAACACCAAAAGACCTGGAAGACCATGGAAAACAACTGTGGTGGATGACCGAAGAATTCTTTCCCTGATGAAGAATCAAGAACCAGATTCAGATCAAGAACACTCTCCAGGAGGTAGGTGTATGTGTGTCAAAGTCAACAATCAAGAGAAGACTTCACCAGAGTGAATACAGAGGGTTCACCACAAGATGTAAACCATTGGTGGGGCTCAAAAACAGGAAGGCCAGATTACAGTTTGCCAAACAACATCTAAAAGAGCCTTTACAGTTCTGGAACAACATCCTATGGACAGATGAGACAAAGATCAACTTGTACCAGAGTGATGGGAAGAGAAGAGTATGGAGAAGGAAAGGAACTGCTCATGATCCAAAACATACCACCTCATGAGTGAAGCATGGTGGGGGTAGTGTCATGGCGTGGGCATGTATGGCTGCCAATGGAACTTGTTCCCTTGTATTTATTGATGATATGACTGCTGACAAAAGCAGCAGGATGAATTCAGAAGTGTTTTAGAACTCATTGGATGGCGCTTCACAGTGCAGATGGACCTGAAGCATACTGCGAAAGCAACCAAAGAGTTTTTTAAGGCAAAGAAGTGGGATGTTATGCAGTGGCCAAGTCAGTCACCTGAGCTGAATCCAATTGAGCATGCATTTCACTTGCTGAAGACAAAACTGAAGGGAAAATGCCCCAAGAACAAGGAGGAACTGAAGACAGTTGCAGTAGACGTCTGGCAGAGCATCACCAGGGATGTAACCCAGTGTCTGGTGATGTCTATGAATTCCAGACTTCAGGCTGTAATTGACTGCAAAGGATTTGCAACCAAGTATTAAAAATTGAAAGTTTGATTTGTGATTGTTAATTTGTCCCATTACCTTTGGTCCCTTAAAAAGTGGGAGGCACATATACAAACTGTTGTAATTCCTACACCGTTCACCTGATTTGTATGTAAATACCCTCAAATTAAAGCTGAAAGTCTGCAGTCAATGCACATCTTGTTTGTTTCTTTTCAAATCCATTGTGGTGGTGTATAGAGCCAAAAAGATTAGAATTGTGTCAATGTCCCAATATTCATGGACCTGACTGTAAGAGCATTTATTTAAGCATTAGGTGATTTTCTATAATTTCATGTAAATTATAAAGACTCTGTTATCACATAAATGTATATAGTGTTTTAGTGCTCCCTAGTGTTTTCGATCCAAACCATTCCTACAGGAAAAAAGAATTTCAAATTTATTACACAGTTCAGGAGATACAAGCTAAAGCGTATGTTGGTTTGTAATAGCGCCGCCTATAGGTGGATGTGCCATTTTTGGTTACTGAGGTCTGACACCCAATCTTGTTCAGTCCCCCAAAGGGTTTCATTAAGATGTGTACAGTTTAAGCTGTGGTTAAATAGGTGTCACACACACTCCGAGCACGCTCCCGGCACGAGGACTCGGAATGAGTTGGCGCGGTCGGGAAGTATAAAAGGAGTCATTTTCTCGCGGCGCATCACTCAGTCATTGAGTCACCAGCCCAGCTCCGATTTCCGTGTCAGCATCTACTGTGAGTACTCTCAGTTATTTGGTTATCTCCTCGATTGAGTGTATGTCTTATAGAACGTGGATTCTTGTGGGAATCCTTGCTCTACACGTTAGAGTGCTTAGAACAAATTGCGTGGCCATCCTGCCTAGAAGTAAAACAGAAACATGGAAGTGTGTGTAAACTATTGTGTCTATGGGAGAGATTCACAAAAGTTTTTTTTTTTTTATTTATATATTTTTCATGTTAATGAAATACTTAATGTCATAGTCTACTTCAGAGGTGGGCAAAGTAGCTAATTTACTGGCTCCCAGTAAATTGTTTACTGGGAGCCAGAGTGCCGGACAGTAATACGTAGATAGTCGTCCACATCAGCACCAACGATGCCAAGTTCAGACAGTCTCCGTTAAAAATAAAAAAAGGTTAGAGAAAATGAAACATCCCCTTGGTATGATGACCACTTACATACCTTAAAACAAGAGACAAGAAAATTAGAACGTAAGTGGCAACTAACCAAACCAGTGGTGTTTGAACTAGCATGGAAAGTATGCTTGTACGTTTTATTAAGTAAAAGTAAAGGTACCACTAGTCAAATGTTACTCCAATACAAGTGAAAGTCATAGTCAAATTTTTACTTAAGTATGGAAGTACTTGTTTTAAAACATACTTAAGTATTAAAAGTACATCTTCTTTCACCGCATTGTTGCATTATTGCCACAACAGTTTCAATACCTAATGCATCTGACTGGCTTGTAGAACCTGTAGAATAAGGAACTTGTAAAATGTTACAGAATGAAACCCCAGCTAAAACGATAAAGAAAACCAGTCATTAGTTTATTTTATTAATTAATTGTATGACTACACACCCCACAACACAGCATGGAAGTGTTGTGACACAGCTCTTGCAGTGTGTGCACACATATATGTGTATGCTAATCAGGAGGACAGTGCAATAGCTGTAAATGCAGCTCAGAACATAAAATCAACATTCCAACCTGCTTAAAACCCAGCTCTACACCTGAACTTGGCTTTATAGTTCCAGTCTACAGGTGTAATGTAACCCTACTGATTACTGATAGACTGTGATCTGTTAAACAACCAATCACATTTTAGAAAAGGGAATAACATCCACTTTATCCACAGATTTAAAAGTAATGAGTAACGAGAACCTTGATAGAAATGTAGTGAAGTAAAAGTACAGTATTTGGCTTTAAAATGTAGTGAGGTGGAAGTCATAAGTTTCCAAATAAAATACTACTCAAGTGAAGTACAGATACTCAAAAACCCTACTTAAGTAAAGTACTCAGGTAAATGTACTTAGTTACTATCCACCTCTGGTCTACTGATTAGAAGGATAGAAATGTAAATATGAAGTTATACTATATCTGTTTGGAAGACAGCATACATTATTTGTTCTGCATGTAGTATTAGGAATATATTTTGGCAGTATGGTGTTTTACTAGAGAAAATGACTATCATGGCTGATATTTTAGTTTAAAATTATTTTAGGGGTCAGAATGTGTAAAAAATTCATAATGAAATTGGGTGATGAGGTCATAGACATAAGACTGGTGAACAGCAATGAAGACTTGGCAGCAATGAAGACAATCTGGTGTCTCGTCCTTCTTTGGCAACAAAAGAAGTAGTCTTGGGTTTGAAGTATGTGTAAGGGTGTGAAACCAGCATGATGGTTCTCAAAGACGCCCTGGTGGGATTTTATGAATTGTTTGAAATGTCTGGATTGAAATCTGTGGCCTTCATGTCTTCTCAGTTGTGATTTGGGAGTGTTGTTGCAAAGTACCGGAATGGTGGAAATGGATGAAATGGCATAGTAAAAATATGAAGTGGGGAAATAGTTATTACTGATAATGGTTCATTAGAGTATCATATTATCATTGTGTTGTTGGTACCGGTTTGCCCCGCTCAGCGGCACCAACAGTCGAGGTAAATTGTTTACTGGGAGCCAGAGCGCCGGACAGTAATACGTAGATAGTCGTCCACATCAGCACCAATGATGCCAAGTTCAGACAGTCTCCGTTAAAAATAAAAAAAGGTTAGAGAAAATGAAACATGGTATGATGACCACTTACATACCTTAAAACAAGAGACAAGAAAATTAGAACGTAAGTGGCAACTAACCAAACCAGTGGTGTTTGAACTAGCATGGAAAGTATGCTTGTACGTTAGACCCTGTTCCAACAAGGCTACCCAAAGAGGTGATTCCAGTAGTGATTAAACCTCTACTAGCAATAGCTAACTCCTCTATTAGAATTGGTCCTCTACATAAACTATAGACCAATATCTAATCTCCCATTTATCTCCAAAATAATACAGAAAGCTCATTTTAGCAGGAAATCAGATTTATGAAAGATTTCAGTCCAGGTTTAACGCCAGAGACTGCTCTGCTCAAGGTAGTAAATGATCTCCTCCTATCTGCCTCACTCCTAGTGCTGCTTGATCTTAGTGCTGCTTTTGATTCTATAGATCATACCATTCTTCTAGATAGGTGTGAGAGCAGCTCACGCTGTCTCATTTGCCTCGAACTCCGAACTTTCTTCGCACGCAACACATATCCAAAAAAAGAGTCTTGAGTCTTGAGTGTCTTTCATTGTCCTTTTCTTTACTACAAATCAAAGTTTTACAAGCAAGAGATGAATCCCTAAGACTACAAAGATACTTTACGTGACGTTACGTGGCGGTCAAAAACTGTAACGCTCCTGAGTTCTCAGTTCTAACATAATTCAATACAAAACTAGTTCTTTACGTTCTTGTATCATATATATGTACTTCAGGATCCAATCAAATTATGACACGTAAGGCACATACTACTTCTATTGTTACATACTAGTACATTTAACGTGTATACGTATTAATAGAATTCTAATACGTAACACTGTACGTGGAAAGTTATGGAAAGTTCCAGAAACATATCCCTACTTTCTATTGCAAATAGTTATAAAACATTAAATCTAAATATTCACACATTCATGCACACAAAATGGCTCTAACAATAGGCTTGAACATGCTGTTGATATCAGGGGAGTGGCCCTCTCTTGGTTCAAATCCTACCTTTCAGATCACTAGTCAAACTAGTTTAAACTTTATTGTCATCTCTGCTATATACTGTACAGAGACATAGAGAGATGAGACAACATGGCTCCAGTTTTAACAGTGCAGTAGGAAAAAGGGAACAAAGAACAATTAAGGCACATGGAATAAACAATAATAAATAAAGTTATGTATATATATATATA